>JASVER010000060.1:5838648-5995291 GCA_030449065.1 Oceanodroma leucorhoa | reverse complement strand
CACGGGGGTGGCTCGGGGCCCACCCGGCCCCCCGGCTTTCTGGCTGCCCCCCCACCTTGCAATGGCCTCTCTGGAGAAGATGCACCCCGGGCCGGCCGCCCTGCTCTGCTGCCTCTGCTCCCTGCTGCTCCCCGGTAAGTGCTGCTGGCACCGGGCGGGAGGGGGGGGAATATGTATGTTGGATGTGTGTCTGCAATACGGGAGGGGTTTGCACCCACCTCCCCCCTCCAGCCCCATCTGCCCCCCCCAGGGGCAGCCCCTGCCCCTCTGTGCCCGGCTGGGACCCCCCCCCCCCAGCGAAATGGGTAAAGATTAGAGTTTATTCCAGGCTTAATAAAATGACAGCTTGTGCTTGCGAGCGCTTGCAGCGGGCTGTTTCCGCAGGCAGGGAGCGGGGTGTCAGGGGGGGACATGGGGCAAAGGGGCTTCGGTATTCCCTCCCAACCCCCCCCGCCCCTTGTCTCCTTAATGCAGAGCTGCTTTAGCAGGAGGATCAGGGGCTTTATCCACTATTATCCACTTGCTTATCCCCCACACCCAGGCACTTTCCCAGCCTGTGCTGAGTTACAGGGCAAACGCTACCGAGGTGGCATCATTTTGGGGTGTGGGGATAGGAGCCCCTGCCATCCCTCTGTTTCTTTCTGACACCCCCCCCCCCCCCCATGGGTTTTGGGGTAAGGATTTTGGGGCTGGCAGCGCTGCCCCTGCCTGCGGCCTGGGCAGGGGGGGCCCCGGCTGCCTGCGCTCACTTGCCCTGAGTTGCATCCAAATCCCTGCCGTGCCATGGCCAAGCTGCGGTGACATCCCGGCCTGCCCCGGTGACAGCCCTGGGGATGCCGGCACCTGCTGCTGGGAGCTTTTTTTGGCGAGCGAGGCCGAAGAGGGGTCACGCACCCTGGGGGACACGGTTTCCGTGGATGGGGTTTTTTTTTGATGGTTTCTGTGTAAAACCAAGCCCAACAGATGCCCCAGCCAAAGCYGCTTTCCCCAGCAGCCAGCTTGGCTGAGCAGAAAGTGGGGGGCTCCTTGCAGTTTGGAGGTAGCCACCTGGACCCCTCCTGCCAGCCTGGCTCTGGCCACGGGCTCAGAATGTCCCGAGGGCTGGGGGCTGCACTGCCCGGCTCAAACGAGACCCCCCAGGAGCCGGAGAGGTCTCTGGACTGTGCCCGGCTCCATTTTGCACCAGCAGCCTGTGGCCAAGGCACTTTCGGGGCTCAGGCAGGGCTTTCTCGGGTATCTGCAGCCCCCCGAGGCTCTTTGGGGAGCTTGGGGAGCTACTCACCCACAGTGGTGAAAACAGGAGGAGGGGGGACGTTGGGAGCATTGCGGGGAGCTGGCAGGGGGTTTCCCCCCTTAAAAAAACTCTGACCCCAACACAGGAGCAGGAGCAGAGATGCTCCAGGCTGGCGAGCACCGCAACTTTACGTAGCATCCTTTGGAGTGGCAGATGCTGCCCCCCTGTACCCCAAGACTGGGTGTTTCTTGGGTTGCTGCCYGGGCAGGGTTTGCTGGGCAGAGCTCCCCTCTTTGGGACCACCAGGTCAGGGGGTTTGCAGGGGGGGGTCTGGCAGCCAGCAGGGAAGCGCGATCTCCTTCCGCTCTTCAATTTGCCTGGATAAGATTCCGCCGTCTGGGTCGGCGCTTCCCCACGGCGGGTGTGCTGCTGAAGGCGGCTGTCGGCTTTGCTGGCAGGTGATGGGAAATATCCCCATGGAAGCGATCCATCGGGAATCGCCTCCAGTGCAGGGGCTGGGTGCGGCCCCCTGCTCCCTATCCCCTCCCAGGCATTTCTGAGCCCCCCTGTTGCTGCTGGGACATCAACAACCCTGTGGGTCAGGCCTCTGGTTTATCCCAGGGCAGGATCTGGCCCCTGGGCTGGAGGATGCGATGGGTGGGGGGGTCCCCGTGGCGGCGATGCCCATGTAAAGCGGGCGAGGGTGGCCTGTGTGGGATGCAGGGCCGGGCTCGCCGCGCTGCTGCGGGAGGATGCCTGYGCCGGCGGGGAGAGAAGCCTCTGCCAGGAGTTTTTCGTCTCTTCTCCGGATGCGCAGCTGCCCTTGCTGCCGCTTCGGCCTTTCCTGGACAAATAAAGGTCTTGGAAGGAGCCGGAAAAAGAGGCTGAGAGCTCCTAATTCTCCCAGCCTTTCTTACAAATCGCTCGGGCTGGCCGCGGGGGTCAGCAGGCAGCAAAGCAGCACCCTGCTCTCCTGCCCAGGGTTTTTAATTCCCTTTTCCCTTGTTTTTTATTTAAGAGCAACCCTCAGCACCAGCCTCTCCCCCGCTGCACTGAGGGAGCCTCTYGACCACCGGCCCCAGATCAGCTGCTTCCAGAAAGGGTTTTTTTGTCACCTCCAGGGTGGGATGGCCCCAGGGCTCGTGAGAGGGATGGACGGACTCCGGGGCTGCGGTGTGGTGGGGGGTGCCGGTGGTGTGTGCTTGGCACRGTTGTGCTGCAAAGCTGCAAGGGACCTGTCGGGATGTGGCACGGGGGGGGGATTTACCCACTGATTTGCAAAATAACTTGTGCTGTCCGTGGGGTTGAGCTTGGACTCCTGCGTCTTCTCTCTGTTGCCTGCTGAGCCTTGTCACTGCAGTGTGCCTCGGTTTCCCCGTTCCTGGAGGCAGCACTCACCCAGAGGCAGTGGTCCAGGGATGCTGGGGTTATTCAGCATCTGTCCCGGCATACAAGGCAGGCTTGGGATCCCACAGCCCCGGCGCCTCCATCCCATTGCCAGTGGGGATGGGACCGTGCCGCTCTCCTCGTATCTCCCACCGGTTATTCCCACCATGGGCAGGTCCCAGGCATGAGGCTGGGGGTGAAGGACAACGCTGTGGCCCATRGCTCCATCCCTGGTGGAGGGGCTCCAGCCAGTGCACCCCAACCCTGGCAGGGGGGWYCSGRMMAMCCCCCCATYCCCATTTCGGCTCAGAGCATCTCCYGGCTCCGGGATTTTCAGACCAGCAGGTGGAGATGTGCAATAACTCACTGCCGAACTGGGAACATGCACCCGGCCTTTGCTCATTTAATGCTCGAACCGGAAGGTACACCCGGCCTTTGCTCATTTAACAGCCCCCATCCCGGCCATGCCGATGGGGTTGGAGCGGCTGAGCATCCTTAGCTCCAGCCAGGAGCAGAGAAGGGGCAACAGAATCTTTCCTCGCCCTGGCAGGCAGGTGAGAGGACAGGATCCATCCTCTGAGCTGGGTTAAACCTGGCACAAGTTCTACCTTTGGTGCTACAGAAAAGGGGGTCACGCAAGGGCACCCCRGACCTGAAAGCCCTTGCGTGACCCCAGGGCCCGCTCCATCTCCCCCCAACCCCGATACCTTAAATCCCAGCAGGATGCATTAAGTGCCTCGATACCCTCGGCCAGAACYGTCCTTTCGTGTGTGCCTGTGTCTGTGTGTGTATGATGCTGCACCCTGGGCTCAGCCCTGCTGCATCGCTGGGGGAAACTGAGGCAGGGCACTGGGTGGCAGCAACCTCCCGGCTGGGGATTGCTCAGTGATTTTTAGAAACCTGGCTATTTTGGTTTTTGTTTGTTTGTTTGTTTTAAAGYGCTACTATTTAATTCACCCCACCATGACTGGCTGCTGAGGTCCCTTTTCCCCCAGCCTCTCTGCATCTTAAAAAGAGGAGGAAAGGAAAAACCCAGCTGGGTCCCTGCAGAGCATCCCCAATGTTGCACCAGCACATCCCAGCTCCATCCTCTCCCGTAGCCCTCTCAAGCTCTAACAGGGAGGTGGGCAGCAGGACGTGGCCTCATCCTGGGAGATGCGGGGAGATGATGGGTGAGGGAAGGGGTGCTTACACAGCATAACCTGATTTTTTTTCGGCTCCTGCAATTGCCTGGCCRAAATAGTCTGCGATGGGGTGTGTGGAAGAATCGGCGAGCTGCCCGTGTGTTCCCCTCCCGTGTGGCGCCCGTCGCTGCTGCCGTACAAGCATCCCATCCATCTGGAAAAGGTCACTCCTGCTAATTTAATCAGAGTGTTTTATTATTAAATACATGGCTCTGCTAAYGAGCAGCCCCCCGGGGAGGGAGGGAAATGGCTACTCCTGGGGTGAGACGCGCTGTGACGGGGCTGGGGACCCCAGTGGTGCCTTTGGGGATGGGGTCCCCCYGGGGAATTTGTCCATGTGTGATGCCAGGAAGAGAAAAGATTCAATGATGGGAAGTGAGGCAAGTCCTGGTGCTCCTTGCCAAGGGGAGAGGAGGTTGGAGCTCACCGTTTCCCTAAAAATTGGGAGAAACGAGGTCCTTCAGCCACATTTGGTGGGRGAGGCACCAGCCGGGCTGGGGGATTTATGGGCTATCACCTCTCCCCCAGACCCCCYGGGTTTGGGCTGCAGAGGCTGTTCCTCAGGATGTGGCTCTCCTGGGGACCAGTCCCTTCATTTTTCTTAAGCTGCTGCCCAACCTGTTGCCGTTCCTCGCTGGGCACAGGTCCCTCGCTGCCGGCTGGGTGCTGAGCCCCTCGCTCGCCGGTCTGGCCTCCTGGGAGGATACCGTAATCAAGGCAATTTGCAATCTTCTGATGAAGCCGCCGTTTCCTGCTGGCGAGCGTTTTCCCATCGCTTGGACAATATTTGCCGTCCTTGATTTTTTCAATAGCTCTGCTAAAAGTCCAAGCAGTTGCTGCTGGGGTGGCTTTGCCCCCGCTCGCAGGCACTGTCGCCTCCCGGCCCCTGCAAGAATTAATGGGGCAGGTTTTGCYGTGATTAAACGGACTTGGCTGGGCCAGGCTGGGCTCTTCCCTGGGACTGGCAAAAGTTGAGAACTAATTCATTTTTAATTTATTTTTTTTTTTATGGAAAAGCTATGTTTTCCCTCTTGAAGATAAATAAGGTAGAAAATGCAATACCCACCGCTGCCAGCTCGGTGTGGCTGCTGGATGCGCTCCTCTTCGGGTACCAGCTAAATTAAAAAAAGGAAGGGGATGTATTCGAGCTGTGCGTGTTTGGTGCTGTGGCTGCTTTGCTGGGYGGCAAAGTGCTGAGCTGGTGAATTCCCCAGCCCGGTGCCTGTCCTCGACCCTGCTTTTGGGGCCACAGGGTGAGGTCTGGGGCTGATGCTGGACCCCAGCCCCGGCTATGGACTGGGTTTATCTGAGGCTCCTCGCGCTCCTTGGGTGCCTCTGGAATTAAATCCCACTCCGGCTCCGAACGCAGCCTGACACATGTTACCAGGAGGGAAAATTAATCGGCATCTAATCAGCCTGAAACGTGTCACTCGGCACAGCCCGGGCTGGTGGTGGCAGCCGGGGGGGCACAGCCCGGGGGGCATATTTGGTGTTCAGATTTGGAAGGTGCTGGGAGGATATTCCTGCTCCTGACCGTGGTGGGAGGGGACGGAGAGGGGACAGGGGGGATTTGAGCAGGACACATGGCTTTTGGGGGGGGGGTCATTGCATCGCTTCTGCCCCAACACTGGGGGATGATGCTGGGGGCTTCTCCCTCGGGAGCTGCTTTCCCCATCCCTGCTTCCCCAGACCACCCTTCAGRGCTCTCCCCTGCTGCCTGTCCTCCCACTTCTGGCTCCCTGGGGGGGTTATTTGGGGAAACCATCTGTGCCCGCCTGCTGCCGAGGGGGCTGCTCCCAGCATGGGGGAACCCAGCATGGGGGGGAGCCAGCCCAGGACCCACCACAGCACGTGCTGGGGGCTCAGGGGCTGCCGGCTTTATCCTGGGGCTGCTCCCCCCTGCTGCTTTTGAAGCCCCCAGATGTGGACATTCATGGTCAGGCGCTTCCTCATCCTTTTTTTTTCCCCCTTTTAATTCATGTCTTCATTTTTCTTCCTCCTCTGTAAAGGCCCTCTCCTCCTGTCCCCTGGCCTGTCCCTTGCCGTGATTTGTGGAAATTGCTCTAAAGTAGCTGCTGCGTAAAAGCCTTGCCTGCTCCAGGAATTTATGGCAGGCTGTGCCTCTGCACGGCACATCCCATTTAGGCCATATTTATTTATTCCTTTAGGTTCCTTGCTTTTTTTTTCCCCCTTCCCTTTTAATAATTTCCTAGGGGAAATGCAGAGCTCAGCACCACAGCCTGGTGCGGAGCTGGGATGGTTCCCTTTTGCATAGTGCTGCTGGCCCCAAAATACAGGCTGTGTGCTGGCCTGGGGCTGAGTCCATTTCTAATTTTATTGCTTCTGACGATGAAGCTGGGCTGGACCGTTTGGAGGGGGAGAAGTCTGAAGGACCTAAAAGAAAGGAGAATATAGCAGTGCCCACCAGGCATAAGCACAACCCTGTATTAGACACTAGAGAATCCACTCAGAGCCAGCGCTGCTGCTCACAGGAAGGCTTGATTCGCTTTTCCTGGCCAGCACCCATTCAATTCCTACCTCGGTCTGGTTTTGGGAAGCCTGGACCAGTTTAACCTCCCRGGCTGAGCGTTGCGGTCCTTGGTACCACGGGGCTTCCCAGCCCTGTCGCCCCATCACCGCCGTGGGCAGAGCTGGGGRCCGGGAACATCCCCATGTCCCCACGTCCCTCCCTTCACCGCAGCCGGGGTGTCTCACCGCTGCGCACCGGGGGAAGGTAATTTTACATTTGTTACAATTATTCACTTAATTGAGTTCCAATTAGCTGGGACTGGAGATGGAGGCTCTCGGCGCGTTGGAGGGAAGGGAGAGCTTGTTGTCTTTTATGTCGCTGAAAACAATTTTCAAGGCTCCGGCTGCTGGGRAACATTTTGGAGGTTTCCACGAGGGGCCTGCCTGTATTTTCTAATTTCAGCTTGTGTTTTATTACTGGCTGTTTTTTAGCGTGGAAGCGTGGAGCGGAGAGGGGCTTGTGTTGGGGCTGACTGAGTTTTGGGTGGAGGTAGAGGCCTCCATTTCCCCTTTTTGTTGTTTTTTAGGGTGTTTGGAGGTGCTGACCCCACTTGGGTGGGAGTGTAACGCAGGAGGGGTCGGTGCTGCAGGGTGRGGAGGGAAAGGGATGGGTGCGATGCCCGTTCCTGGGACGGGTGGGGAGACGGTGTGTGAACCCGGCCCTTCCCTGGGCGCCGGGGCCGCCTCTGGCTGCATCGTCCAGCGTTGGCACATCCCGATGTGGGACATTCCTGGCATTTGGGGCTGTTGCCGCTTGTGTTTCCCCTTTGCACTTGGCCCTCATGGCTGTGGGGGCAAAACCTGGACCACCAGATTTTGGGGCTCTGAAGCCTCAGCCATGGACCTGCGGGATGCTCGGGGGAATGGGRGGACTTTATGCTGGCTTGAAGCGAAACGGCAGTTGGGACACAAGTGCTGGTGTCCTGGTGGGGAACAGCCGGGCTCGGCTTCTTCCTCGGGGGCTGTGGGGTTTTGCCGTGGTCCCCTGGCTCTTGGTGTTTTGGGTGGACCTGTCACCCCATTGTCTCACCCTGTGGGGTGAGACAGCGGCAGCGGGGAAACTGAGGCAGCAGCATGTCCTGCCTTCATCTTCCTGATTCAGGRGTGGGATCGTCACCTTGTCACCCTGATATGGGGTAGGATCTGGGGAGAATGGGAGCTCCTAGCATCACTGGTGGTCCCTGCAGCCCCATGGAGGGACATTGCTGCATGGCCAGGAGGAGAAGCGTCCTATGCTTRCGTTTGCAGAGAGCTGGAGACGATAGCTGAGCCCTGGGCTGCTGCGGTTGGCAGGGTCCTGGGGCCTGTGACCGGGGTCTTTGGCCACTGATGAAATCCTGCTGCYTTTTCATCCCATGGCCGGGAATCCTGGTGACCAGTGAGTGCCAAAACCCCTCCAGAGGAGTCCCGAGCCAGGCTTGAAGCCAGCGTGAAGCCCTCTGCTACGGACAGTAACACAGCTCCCTCTCACCCCCCGCTATCCCTCCCCTCAGCCCTTCCCATGTATTTATTGAGGGTTTTTATCATTGTGTCAGCTCAAGTCATTGCTTTATGGATGACTTTCCCAGCTTTCTCCAAGTTGGGACCRCCACGGGAGCCCAGCCACGATGGGCTGGCGTGGGCCATGGCCACGGTGGTGGCGGTGGCCTGGCAGGAGACCGGGCAGCCAGGGCTGGTGTCTCACGTCACCGGTATTTCAGCATCTCCCTCGGACCTGCCTTTGGCCCATTGATGCACYGAGCCCCCAGCGCTGCCCGTTAACACCATGAGAGGTTTTAACCCTCCTGGCATGACCTCCAACCTCCCCTCCCTCTTCTTCTTCTCCAGAGTTTTTTTCCTATATGCTCTTCCCCTGCTAAGTGGGGATATACGTGCTGGGAGCCCCGCACTGCATCCCACGGGATAAGCTGGGATAAAGATCCCCCCCAGAGCGTGGCTAAATCGATCCCTATGGCAGACAGCTGGGGCTGGGGCTAAGCTGAAGCTCAACACTGGCTATCAGTGCAGGRTAAGGGGAAGAGGAGGAGGAGGCGGCTCTTTGGCCTCGGGATGGTGGATGGGAGCAGGGATGGGGCTGGCGAGGGGTGCAGGATGGAGAGGCTAAGCCATGCCCCATTTGCTGGGGTTTTGGGGCAAAAAGGGAAGGTGAATGAGCCGGTGTCCCCTRCCAGCCATAGCTACGTCCAGTCTGTCCGTTAGCCTCTTTTCCTSTGTGTCTGTCAGTCTGTCTGACCCCAGCATCCCCAAGCAAGGGGGACGGAGCAGGAGGGTGGCCGGTGGTGACCGAAACCCAGCGGTGGGGCCCTCGTTGAGGTGGGGGGCAAGCAGGGGTTTTTGATGCTGCTTTTTGCAGCAGCAAGACCCCTTGGCCTGGGGGCTGGTCTCGATTTTAAGGCATGGCTGGAGGGTGCTGCCGCTGTCCCCGCGTGCCCTTGGGGGTGGGGGAAGTGGCTCAGCCCATCTGGCCGCGCGGCTGTGGCCGGCCTGGGGCACATCTGGCCAGGCAGATGTGGGGGCTTGGCGAAGGGGTTGCCGGCAGTTTTGCGTTTCCATCTCCCTCTCTTCCCCCCTCTCCCCACCRTGGGTCGCAGGTCACCCCGTATCCCCATGGAATGCCATGGGGTGGGAAGGAGGGGACACACGGGAGTCCCGTCCCATCCCGCTGTGGGGCTGGGGTGGCTCCTCAGCCTGGGAGGGGTCCAGGCAGCCCCCGGGCCGGTCGGAGCCTGGCCAGGCACGGAGGTCTGCTTTTTTGCTTGTGGTGCTGAGCTGCGAGGGTGGAAGGACCATATGGTCCCCTCTGTGCCGGCCTAATAAACCCGGGAATGCAGGTCAGGCGCTGCAAATCCCGTTGACTGCAGCGGGCTGTAGAGGAGAGCCAGCGGCCGGGGCTTAACCCTTCTGTCCCCCCAAACTCAGCCAGAGATGGGGGCACAAGAGCCCCCTTCCCTCCCAGGGGYTGCTAGAAACCAGGGCAGGGGCTGGGGACAGTGGTGTGGGGACTGGAATCTCCTGAGCTGTTTTGCTTGTCTGTCTATCCTTCTGTCCATCCTTTCTCCTTCCATCTCCTGAGCTGTTGTGCCATCCATCCTTCYGTCCATCCTTCCTTCCTTCCATTGCCTCTTCTCCCCCTTCCTAGAGCTATTCTCTTGCTGTCCAACCATTTCTGATCTGCCTATCTCCCATCCATCCATCCACCCATGCACCCTCCATTCTCTCTGCTGGTTCGTTTATCCTTACCCACCCTTTCTTCCTTGCTACCTAGCCAGCAGCCATGCATCCGTACGTCCATGCATCTTCTTCCTTCCTTCCCCACCCTCTGTCCCTCTGTGGCGCATAGGCTTGGGCTGGGCTGGGCTGTGATCCACCCTCCTGGCACCCTCCCCGGGCTGGATATGGCTGSGTTAGACCCTCTCCCAGCAGGATTAGTTTATGGCCAAGGAACGGAGGCGCCGGTCCCGTCCCCCTCCCGGCGACAGATTATAGCATCATTTAAATGCATTTTGTCTGTGGAAGGAAATAGATTCTCTGGGTGCCGGCGATCCGCCTGCGCCGATCTAATCGCGACCGTCGCATTAATCTTCATCCCAGCTGGTTCCTGCTCCCTTCTCCCATCCAGCATGGCCGGGGTGCGGGTCTGTGTGTGGGGTCGGTGCCGGGGCCACCCCGGGTGTCCCCACCRCAGCAGGGCTTGGCAGCGCGGTGCCTTATCTGAGTCGTGCAGGGTCCCCAGCACACGTCTGAGAGCCCAGCCCGGCTGCAGAGGGGAGAGGGGCTCTCCCTGCCCCCCCTCCAGCGCACAACCCTTATTTGCCATCAGAGAATCCCCGTGGGAAGGAGGAAGGAGCCGGTTGCTGGGAGCTCGGGCTGGGGGGTCTCTGCCACGAGCCGGGGCTGGGTGCCAAATTGCAGACAAAAAACCRGCTGCTTTTGCCCTCCCAGTGCAGTGGGTGGCAGCGGGTGTCCCTCGCCGGCAGGGTGCAGGCTGGGTGCTCGCCGGGGCGGCACAGGGGCTCTCCTGTCGCCCCACCCAAGGGACAGGCGGTGACACCAGRCGTTTTGCACCATCCCAAGGGTGGGTTTCTCTTGAGGCCATGCTGGGCATTGAGTTGGATGGGTTTTGGGTGGGTTTTCTTCCTGAAATGACCTGATCCTTCCCCAAACCCCAGAGATTTTTAAGGGATAAAACCTGATGCTATTTCCATGAGTCAGTTAAACACAGCCTCTTTCCCTGGCTGCCCGTGCCTCCTTCTGTCCGGCCGGTACCTCACCCAAGCGGTCAGGCTCACGTCGCTCCAGCTGGTGGATCCTTTTCCGCAAATAATCTCATGCCTTGGAAAAAAAATCCCCTTTTCTAATTGCTGGGGATGGCAGGAGCAGCCGTGGCTGTGTCAAGCGGGATGCAGGGAGGACGCAAACCTTCACATTTCGCGGCAGAAAGCAACCTCCGTGAGCCAGAGGAGCAGAAAGCCCCTTGCTGGTCATTATCTCTGAGCAGAGTGGCACCCATGGGTGCTTTCTGGGGCTCAGCACTTCTCCTGCARCTCCTGGTTCTCCGGAAGGTGGGAAAACAAAGCGGGGATGCGGGATGGGCTCAGCAGCCGGTGGCGAGCGGGGTTAATTTGGCAGGTGCCGGAGCTGTGCCCACGGCGGTGCCGGCATGGTGGCCTTGCCAGTGATGCCGGCAGCGTGTCCCTGGCATCCACCCGGCCCCAGGGAATTTGCTGCCTGGCTCTCGGACAAGTTTCATCCCAGGTGGCGTAGCTGCGGATGCTGCCCATCCCCATATCAAGTGCTAATCCCTTTATGAGCCCTTTAAAGCTGCTTAACTCCCCCGTGCCCCGCAGCAGAGAGTTCCCTGGGTGGGCTGCAGGGTCCCACTTCCCCTTTGGCCCTGGGGGACCCAACCAAGGCCATGCTCCCAGCTGGGGAAAGCCCTGGGGTCCCGGCATGCTCCAAAGCCCCCACCGGGGAGGGGGCCGAGCCGTTCCCGGGAGCCAAGCCGTCACATCCGTGCCTTTCGCCATCGCTTGACACGGGTAATTTGGGCTCTCCTGCTCGGGAGCCGCTTGGGAGCGGTTGCAATCAGTGCCGGGAAGGTGGGGGTGCGGGGGGCGGGGGGGGACCCAGGCCTCCTGGGAATTGCTGGCAGCCGCTGGCGGATGCAAAGACCTTGAGATGTCTTCCAGGCTCCCGCAGCTGCCGGCACAGCGCGTGCCATCGGCCCGGCTCCGCACCGACCGCCTTCTGCAGCATCTGCTTTAGCGGAAAGATTTTCATGGGTTTTCTTTCTGTTYGCCGGCCGCGGCAGCAGCGTAGCCGGCTCCCTCCGAGGGGCTCGGGTAGCTCCGGTCCCTGGGAGTGCGTGGCCGGCGGGCACTGCGTGCTGCCTGTGCAGGGGCTGCCTGCTCTGCCTGTATGGTGTTTATTTTTTTTTTTTAAGGCAAAATGGTCAAAATTAAGGATAAAAGGGATTTCCTAAGGGCCGTCAGACCTAGGTGCTGCTGGGGTTTGCACAAGGTGGCACCAACATCATCTTCATCACTTTTCCACCAGGCTGTGTCCATGCCTGGAAAAATTGAGGTTGGGCCAGCTTTGGCGCACGGGGACAGCACCGTGTGGGTGGCACCCCTGGGTGGGTGACGGGTGACACCACCCTTACAGGCAGCCCGGGGGGTGGGTGGGTCTGGGGTGAAGGAGCTGATTTAGCCACCTTCCCTGTGTGATCTGGGAGCTAAAAGCAGGAGGAAAGCCTTGATCATAGATACTTGGTGGGATCTGCCAGCCAAAAATTAGCCTGAACCTGCCTAATTTTTGGTAACGAGCCTTTGGAGAAACTCAGCATCCTTTTCTCCGTGCATTTGGAAGTAGGGATGGAGCCAGTTATGCCCTGTTGCTATGAGTGGGTTCGTGCTGTTTCGGCCGGTGCCTTGGTGTGGGTGCCAGGGTGGGTGACGAGTGCTTTGGGCTCCCCAGGGGCAATACCAAGGTTGGACGTGGCTTCAACACACCCTGGCCCAGCCTTGGGCAGCCCCTGAGCATCCCTCCTCACTCTACGCCCCATCCCATGCCGAGGGCAGGTTTGGTGAGGCTGGAGCCACCTGCCAGGAAGCACGATGATGCCCGAGGTCCCTGGGGAGGTCTTTCACAACTTTTTTTGCAGGAGAGAAACCCAGCCAGGCTCTTGCTGCCCTTGCGAGGGGTCCAGGGGCTGAAGCACCAGCTCCTTGCYGCGGGGCTGGACCACTTCTGCCTGGGTCTGCTCTCCCTGCTCCGGGGCTTGGAATATGCTCGGGGGGGGGATGCCCTGCGCTAACCTGYACTCTCCATCCCCTTTGCAGCCCACGCCAAGGGGCCAGCCCCCAGCCCCGAGCCCGCTGAGCCCCCCGGTGCCATCACGCTGCCTGTGAGCTACCGCCTGTCCAACACCCGCTTGGCCTTCTTCCTCAAGGAGGTGGGAGCCGGCCCGGTGGGCAACGGCAGTGCCCCGCTGCAACGCGCCGAGCCCTTCGTTGTCTTCCAGACCAAGGAGCTGCCCGTCCTCAACGTCACCCTGGGGCCCTTCAGCACGGGGCTGGTGCTGCCCAAGGAGCATCTGCAGCCCTCCAGCACCCTGGAGGTCCCCGACCGCCTCACCGTCAACTGGAAGGTGCGCGCCTTCATCATCCAGCCCCGGCTGGTGGCCAACCAGCCTGTGGTCCAAGTGCTCTTCTATGTAGCCGGCCGGGATTGGGATGACTTTGACGTCACGGACCGGCTGCCCTGCGTGCGGCTCCACGCTTTCCGCGAYGCCCGTGAGATCAAGAGCTCGTGTCGCCTGCGGGGCAGCCTGGCCACGTGCCTGGTGCAGGTAGAGCTGCCCCACGCCTGGTTCGGCCCCCCGGCCGTGCCGCTGGGCAGGCGGAAGAGCCCTGAGAGCCTGGAAGTGCCGGGCGAGAGCCAGCAAGCCGAGCTGTACTACACCCTGCATGCCCCTGACGGGGCCGGCCAGTGCCTTGGGGAGATGGTCCCCCGCCGTGGGGCCGGGGGGGCCAGGACCGAGGGTCCCACGCAGCACCCACTGCTGCGCATTGGCAGCGTCAGCCTCCTGCAGCCCCCCCCCGGACAGCCCATGCAGGAGCATCAGCTGGACGGCAACGTCTTCATCCGCCTGCCCGACAAGCCCCTCAAACCGGGTGAGGTGCTGAGCATCCTCCTCTACCTGATGTCCAACTCCACGGTGGAGCACTTCACGCTCAGGTGAGGTCCCGGGGCTGCCCCCACTCCGGTTGTTTTGGCTGGKCTGTGCAAAGGCAGCCGTGGGAAGGAAGGAGAGGATGGGGAGGGTGTCTTGCATTTATGGGACCTGCCGGGGGCTGGACCGGCTCTGGCAGGGCTTTGGGAAGATGAGGGAGGCCAGAGGAGCAGCCGGCATGTGGTTTTGCAATGTTTTGGGGCTTTGCAGTGGGAGCTTCTTGGAGGGAAGGGCTGTCCATCCAGGGTTTCCAACTCTGCATCGCCACTGTGGACTGCTGCCTTCACCCTCCCAGTGCTCCCAGTTGCACTGGRATTAGGGCCCCGCCAGCAGATGCGGGTTTGTTCACAGCCACTTTGGGAATAAGGTGCGGTATGGCCATGGGGCTGCTGYGGAGTGAGCAGGGGCTCCCCTTTTCCCCCCCCATCCTGCCCCTGCACCCACCTCCTAGTGCTGAGCACCCCAGTACAGGGAGGTGCATGGGGGGACCCCCTTGCTGCATGTCCTTAAGGATGGGGGGATGAGCCCCAGCCACATCTCTTCAAAGGACATTTACAAGTGTCCCTGAAGCCATCGGGCCAGCAGCAAGACCCTGGCGTGGGGGACACGGCACTCCAGGCTCTCCTGTCCTTCGCCCGGGGGTGCCCAGCCCCACAGCGGCRTTACTGTCCTGGGGAGTAGCGCTGGGGCTGGGGGACCAAAATCCTGGCGGGGTTTTGGGGGGGACAAAATCCTATGAGAAAGGGGGGCTGGGGTGGGCTCAGCCCCATGGCTGTTGCTGCCAGCCTGGATGATGTTTGYGACAGCCAGGAGGGATCGGGGGCTAAAAGATCCCCCTGCGCCTATGGCAGGGTGCCCAGGGAGGGTCCAGGGGTGCCCAGGGGTGAGGGTCTGGCCCTGACCGTCCCTCTCCGCAGGGTGAAGGCCAAGAAAGGTGTGAACCTGCTCAGCACCAAGTCGAGGAGTGGGCAGTGGCTGGTGAGCTCGGAGCTGCTGACGGGCGGCAAGCATTCCACTGCCACCATCGACGTGGCCAGGGCGGATGGTGCCGGGCCCAGGTAAGGGACCCCTCCTCTGCCCGCACCCCCCGCACCAGGGRGGGTGGGGAAATTGCCGGGGTTTGGCCTGGAGCAGTTCTCCCTTTGCCCCCACCCTGGGTGTCTGGTTGGCTGCAGTGCCACGTGGGTGCTGGCAGGGGAAACTGAGGCACGGCAGTGAGACTTGGAGGCACTGAAGGGGGATGAGCAATTTTGGGGTCAAACCCTCAGCCCAGCTGAGGTCAGGGTAGGTSCCTCAATGACATGGGAAGGGGCTTAATTTTGTGTGTGGTTTTTAACCTCGGTCGGCACCGTGCGGCTGGCTAAAGGGCAGGTGAAGGTGGCTTTTGTGGCTCGAGGTGGGCAGGKTTGCGGTCAGGCAGGCAGCTGCCCAAGGGCTGTGTGAGGTGGTGTGTTGAGGCGGGATCTGCTCCGGGTCAACATGGGTGACCAAGCTGGGGCTCAAGCAATGTGCTCATAAGTCATCGGTACCATTTACCAGCTGCATCCCTGGCTCTGAGCTGGGATTGCCTGGCCGTGTCAGATGCCAGTGGGCACATGTGATGGATTTTGAGGCTGAACTGTGAAACCACAGAGGATSCCTCAGTTTAGGGTGGAAGCATTTTAATTTTGTAAGACGTTTTAATACCATGAGATGCAGCAGCTCTTTGCTGAGTATCCTGGTGTCTCCTCTGGGAAAGAAGGGGAGCAGTCCCCGGGCAAGGTCCCGTCTGGACCCCAAGGTGATGGATGAATCTCGGATAGGGAGCACGAACCAAGGTAGCACCTGAGACGGGCAGAAACAGTTCTGCCCTGCTCGACACAAGGAAGATGCCCGTTCTTGGGACTCCAGGAAAGGTTCGGGTCGGTTGAGGAGAGTGCAGGGGATAGAAAGGAGAATGATCTGAAGGAGGGAGGACACACAAAGCCAAGTTGAAAACCCAGAGCTGCTCAGCCTGGAGAGGGAGAGATGTGGGACTGGCCTGCGAGCGCACGGAGGCTGCAAGGGCGAGGGACAGCTTTGCCCCTTGCATCCACATGGGCAGGACRTGGCGAGCAAGGGCAGGCGATGGGCACGGGCTCAAAATCACTAGCGGGGAAAGACTTTGAAGTGCTGGAATGCAATTGTTCCCTGGCTGTGGCATCTCAGTCACTGTGTCTTTGGGGACAGGGAGACAAATATCTCCGGGAGCTGGGTTAAAGCAAGTTGATGCGCTTGAGCCGTTCTTGCCCTCTGTGTTGGAAATCTCCCCGTATCTCTGCCCCCCACCCCAAAACTGAGCGAAGCTGGGGATGAGCTCTTGCAGAAAGGAGATCCTCAGCTCTGACTGCTTCGAACGTGAGCTCAAAAGCCATCTGCAGAAAACCCCTCCAAAGGGCTTACCCGGAGGGTGGATATTCCTTTACCCCACACCATTGCTTCCAGATACAAAATGCAACCGCAGCATCCGAACCCGCAGCCCCGTGGCTGACATCGGACTGTCCCCAGGGCCACGAGCCCCCCCATCCTCTGCATGGCCACCCCAGTGCCCCTCCACGCAGCTGCCAGACCTGCTGGCAGCGAGATCCTCCCCTGTCTCCCTTCCCCCTCTCCCTGTCTGCCGCTTTAAATCAGCCTGGAAAGGTTAGAGATGGAGGATGAATTTAAAGTGATTACAATCACCTTTTAGACAAACAACTCCATCAAATATTAACAGAATGGAAAGTATGAATGACTCAAAGCCGTGTTGCCCTCCAGGCTGTGCAGCTGGAGGAGTTTGCTTTGCKGGGGCTCTGGGGACTTTTGGCAGCGCCAGCTGCGCAGGGAGGCGGCGAGGGTCCTGAGCTTTGGGGTGATAACGGCCAATTTTGGATGTTTTGCACACCAGCAGCTGCATCCTAAGTTATTCCCCCARTCTGGGCAGCCTAGCTCTTGTCTCTGCTGTGGCTGAGAGCAGACGATGCTCAGGGAGGGCAGAAGATGGTGGCTGGCCCCTGGCAGGGCTCCCGGGATGCCYAGGGGCACCCCACGGCAAGAAGTCCCAGCGCCGAACCGCCTCTGGCATGAAGCCTTTGAACTTGGCTCTTCCCAGCTGTATTTAATACTTCTGCATTGAAAGAGGCGGTAAGCAGCCAAAACCCCTTCTTCAGACCGGGTGGCCTTTGGCAATTCCCCTTGCACCCCTGTAGCTGCCTTGGGGGCACCCCACCAGCCCTTGCACGGCAGCTCCACTGGAAAGCCCATTGCCCCTGCCGCGGGAGCAGGGCTTGCCGTGGCCTGGAGCAGCCCCGGCTTCTTACTCTCCCCTTTCTCTGCTCCCTTTCACTCATTAGATGTTTATCAGAGAGAAACCCGACTGTATCTTGCATCCCCAAATAGATGGGACCTTCTTGATGGCTGCTACATGGCGCGATGCGAGCGCGGCCAGTCTCGGCTTCCCCTTTGCAGGGATTTCACCTTTCCTCGACCTCCTCCTGCTCTGGGGGGGCTTTTGCCAGCTCTGCGGTTCACAGGGGCTCCAGGGTGTGCCCCGGGGATGCTCCATTTTGGGGGAGCATTGGAGAAGTTTGACTTGAGGGGGGTTGAACCCTGAGTCCCCCCAAGAGATCTGCAGGTTGGACACAGAGATGGGAGGGCAGGATCGCATCTGGGGAGGTTTGCTCGTAGGGATGGGGTGTAAGAGTGGTTTACACTGCTGCTGTCTGACCATGTCCAAGCCGTGATGCAGAGGACAAGGGACACCAGCTGCTAAGTCCCCTCGTCCCCTTAGACTGGCACTATGTGCCGGGTTTGGCAGCTCTCAGCCTCTCCATCCCATCCCATCTCGGGGATACCCCAGGGTTTGCTCCCTGTCCGTTAGCTCCGGGTCACGCTGGCCTCAGCAGCGGCATTAAATGGGTGGGGATTTGATGAGCTGATGGTCTTGGGGTCATTATCCCCTGCCAGTCCTGTCTACCTCCCCATCCCCTGCCCAACCACCCCGCACATCCCCATGGCCACCCGTGCAGGCTGAAGGACAGCCCTCCCCCGAGTCCCAGCCCTGTGTTGTCCCGTCTGCTGTCTGTGGTTGAACTGCTTTCTCCCGTGCCTCAGTTTCCCCATGTGATCCCCTTGGAAGGGGCTGTAAAATCAATGGCTCGAGCTGGGCTCTTGCATAGGGACTTATTTGCTGTCCCCAGGCGTGCTGTCCTCCTGAGTGCGGGACGCTCGGGGTTTGACCGGCGCGAGCGTGCAGGCGGGAGCAGCCCGGGGCAGTAAATCCAGCCGCACTGCCGGGAAGATGGAGCCAGGGAGACGAGAGCAGCGCCTGCAGCCACCCGCCATCCCTTGGGGCCATGGCCACACGCTCACCCTGTGATAATATATCACCCAGCAGCCTTGGGAGAGCGCCCGCTTGAGCCACTGAGGTTTTTCTCCCATGGGGGAGAGGCAGTGAAATACATTTCTCTCTCCCACTGGGAAGATTCCCATGGGAATCTGCAGGTTCCCATTGGAGCAGTCCCTGGCAGAGGAGGGGGATCACGACTGCTGTGTTTGGSAACAAGCATTGTGGTGGCACCCACAGCACGGTCCCCCCAGCAGGCATGGGGACCCCAAGAAGGTACCTGCTGGGGATGCTCTGCATCACTAGCGGGGACAATCTGATGCTGATCCTGGGGTGTCCATGGGACCCAGGGCACCCAGCTCACTGCGTCCCCCTCCTGTCCCCCTGCCCAGGGATGGGGACTCCTCCTCTGAGATCATGCAGCTGGATTTCGAGATGGAGAACTTCACCAGCCAGTCGGTGACACGCCGCATCATGTGGCACATCAACTACCGGGGCCGCAACCCCCCGCCTGACCTGGAGAAGGTGGTGACGGAGCTGACGGTCATCCAGAGGGACATCCGGGCCATCGTGCCCCTGGCTATGGTGAGCGGGTTTGGAGTCATGTCCCTGCCCTCTGCTTAGCTTATCTGGTTTGATGTTGGGGATGGCTGAGGGATCTCCCACCAGCCCATCCACCCTGTAGCACCTGTACATCCCACCCACCCACGCATGGGTCCTTCTCTGCCCCAGGGCTGGAGCAGGAGAGGGGCCAGCTGRGATCAGGGACAGGCTGCCCTCTAACGTGACGGTCCCCTTTGCGCCCCATCCCCAGGACACAGAAATCATCAACACGGCTATCCTGACGGGGCGGACGGTGGCCATTCCTGTGAAGGTCATCGCCATTGAGCTGAGCGGCGTCATCGTGGATGTCTCGGCTATGGTCGAGTGCAAGTCCAACAACGAAGACATCATCAAGGTGGGTGCGGGGAGGGGGCTCTYGTGGCCCTAGCGAGGGGCTGAGCTTCCCCCAGGGATGCTGACCCCAATAGCGGCACGGGCTGGAGCTGGATGAGCTGGGGCTGGTGGTTGAGCTGATGTGCCGCACAAGCCCGCCCCATCCCAAGCATCATSCCCTCGGTGGCTTCAGTCCACCTGTGCCTCTCCCTGAGATCTGTTGGGAGAAAGACAAGACACTTTGTCACTGTCCCCGGAGAGGCTGTGGGATGCTCCGGCGCTGCACAGGCTGGCACCAGGCAGCAGCAATAACTATGGGTTATCACAGCACTTAGTGCTGATAAGGTGAAATATTGTCACCTCGCAGTGTAAGCTGCATGTTTCCATCAGCGGCTTCACTCGTGCCTCCGGGTGACATTTATCTCCCATTCAGATCAGACGCTGGGCTGAGCTCAAGCTGGGGGCTGGCCCCAGCGAGGCATGGGGGCCGAGCCGGGCAGTTGGGAACGATGGAGGGAAAAAGGGGGCTGAGGGAGAGGAGCAAGATGGGCTSCACGGGAGAGATGCTGATAAGGCGAATGCATAAGGCTCGCTGTTGCAGCAGYAGCGATTGCCCGCGCACCCGCCCCAGCTGCCGAGGCAGCAGTCGGTCCTCAAATCCAGACCCATTCACGCATATACATTTTTCTATCACTGTATGTATCCATCTACCCACCTGCCCGTATTATTCTATTTCCATCTACCATTTCCATCCATCCATCCATCCACCCACCCCTGGACATCATTACCTTGTCCCAAACACCACCCGCCCCCCTCCCTGCACGCACCCAGCCAGCCCACCCTCTCCATGTCCCTGCAGCGTCGGGAAGAGGCAGGGAGCCACAATGGGGGTCTGGGCTCTCCCGGGTCCCCCAGGCTGGGTGGCACGGCCCCTTCGCCGCCGGCTGCTCTCCCAGCCGAGCCAGGGGTGACGGGCAGAGCCCCGGCCCCCCTGCCCTGCGCCCCAGCCGCGTTGGGACTTGCTTTCCCTGGTGGCCCGTGGGTGCGTGGGCAGGTGACAGCCGCTGTCACAAACTGTTTACCCAAGTTCTTGACTAAAACTCCAATCTGTGCGATTTACAGCACCGGGGCTAATTTATGGAGACCGGTCCTCTGCAGCGTGATAAAACACTGGAGCAATAATACACTTCAGGATGGACTCCAAGACACTTAAACTGTTTAATGTGCTGCCTTTCTACTCATAAATCTATTTACACGCTGTCCCCAGACCTGGGGGGAGCAGACACATGCACACAAGCTGGGATGAATAATGCATGGAGCAGCCCTCCGGCCCCGGCTCGCCTCCTGCTCGCATCCCGCTCGCCGCTCGGAGCCCCATGCAATTTCTCGCTGAGTTATTTTGTGTTTGTGCTGGAGCTTCGTTTCCGAGGGAGCTCTTAGTTACCTGCTGAGATTGGGGAGTATGATTACAGTGTCAGGGCTATAAACCTGTTACATAAATCAAAGCTTACATAGTGGGATGCGCTATCTGTTACTGTAAATAATTTAACGTGAAGGAGGGCTGGGGAGCTGCTTCTCCCCATGCCACCTGTGGCTTGGTGGTGGTTGCTCTCGTGTGTAACGTGGAGGGAACGTGTCCTGGACCTGGTGGAGACAAAGCTGTGGAGGTGCCAGGGCCGCCCGTGAAGGATGGTGGGAGAGCACGGGTGGGAGTTGTCACCCTTATCCCCTCCTGCGGTGACACAGGGCAACTGTGTCCTTCCAGTTGCAGGGAATGAAGAGGGAAGGAACAGGCAGAGCCAGCAGATCAATACCTGGCTCCGAGCCTGGTGTCACCGGCAAAATTTGGGGTTTTTTGATCATGGCTCGGTCTACACGACACCAGGCCTGCTGGTGACAGACGGGGTACAGCTGTCGCAGAGGGGGAAAGGACCTTTGCACAGGACTTAGCAGGGCTCATTGAAAGAGCTTTAAACTAGATTTGAAGGGGGAAAGGGATAAAACCAGGCTCGCTAGAGATAAGCCACAGGCGGCACGCCGGTGTTTGGGGGACGGTGTGCTAGCGAGGTCCTTCAGTCTGCCGTCTCAGTGGAGGTAGGGGCTGGAGATCCACGTGGCAGCAAAGACACAAGGATTATGGATGTGTTAGAAAGCACAGAAGTGCCTGAGAATGGTTACGTAGGAATTAGGCCTTCTTCCCCCAAAAAGGTGGTGGATCAACAGCCCAACTGAAGTGCATCTACTCCAATGCATGCATCATGGGCGACAAACAGGAGGAGCAACTGGAAAACTATGATATATTTGCCATCATGGAAACATGGAGGAATGACTCACGCAGCTGGAGTGCCGCAATGGCTGGCTATAAACTCTTCAGAGGGGGTAGGCAAGGAAGGAGGGGCGGTGGGGTAGCCCTGTGTGTTCCGGAGAGTTTTGACTGTCTAGAGCTTAATGATGGTGATGATAGGGTTGAGTGTTTATGGGTAAGAGTTTGGGGAAAGGCCAACAAGGCAGATATGGTGGAATTCTGTTATAGACCACCCAACCAGGATGAAGAGGCAGACAAAATATTCTATAAGCAACTGGGAGAAGTCTCACAATTCCCAGCCCTTGTTCTCATGGGGGACTTCAACTCATCAGATGTCTGCTGGAAATACAATACAGCCGAGAGAAAACCGTCTAGGAGGTTCCTGGATTGTGTGGAAGAGAACTTCCTGACACAGCTGGTGAGTGAACCAACTAGGGAAGGTGCTCCACTGGACCTGTTGTTTGCCAACAGAGAAGAATTTGTGGGTGATGTGATTGTATGAGGTTCAACAAGGCCAAGTGCCAGGTCCTGCACTTGGGTCACAACAACCCCAGGCAACGCTACAGGCTTGGGGAAGAGTGACTGGAAAGCTGCCCGGCGGAAAAGGACCTGGGGGTGCTGGTCGACAGCCGGCTGAACATGAGCCGGCAGTGTGCCCAGGTGGCCAAGAAGGCCARCGGCATCCTGGCCTGTGTCAGGAATAGTGTGGCCAGCAGGAGCAGGGAGGTGATCGTGCCCCTGTACTCGGCACTGGTGAGGCCGCACCTCGAATACTGTGTTCAGTTTTGGGCCCCTCACTACAAGAAGGACATTGAGGTGCTGGAGCGTGTCCAGAGAAGGGCAACGAAGCTGATGAAGGGTCTGGAGAACAAGTCTTATGAGGAGCGGCTGAGGGAGCTGGGGGTGTTTAGCCTGAAGAAGAGGAGTCTGAGGGGAGACCTTATCGCTCTCTACAACTACCTGAAAGGAGGCTGTAGAGAGGCGGGTGTTGGTCTCTTCTCCCAAGTAACAAGTGATAGGACGAGAGGAAATGGCCTCAAGTTATGCCAGGGGAGGTTTAGATTGGATATTAGGACAAATTTCTTCACTGAAAGGGTTGTCAAACATTGGAACAGGTTGCCCAGGGAAGTGGTTGAGTCACCATCCCTGGAGGTATTTAAAAGACATGTAGATGTGGTGCTTAGGGACATGGTTTAGTGGTGGACTTGGCAGTGCTAGGTTAATGGTTGGACTTGATGATCTTAAAGATCTTTTCCAACCTGAACGGTTCTATGATTCTGTGACTGCCCGTGCTCAGCCCAGAGAGAAGGACCTCATCACGCAACGTTGCATAAAAATAATCCCCCTTCCCCGCCTGCATTGTGGCCTTGAGGACTGCATATGTGTTGAAGAACATGCAGGCAATGGAAGGGCCACCTCTGCCACTAGCAACACTAAATGGGAGATGCTCAACCTCACCTGCTATGTGAACCTTTTTTAGGAGCCCACCATCCACATCTGCTTGAGGACCCACCAGGAGCAGTGGGACTAAGCCTCAGGGACCCTGGTCACCCACAGCCACCACCAGGACCCCTGGGTGACCAACATGGGGTACCACCAGCCACGGTGGCTCTTCCCACTCCCAAGGGCATTGCAGAAGATGTGTCCCCTTGATCCCACGCTTGAGGCTGTGCCAAGGCGGGGAGCTCCTGGCTGCAGAAGTGGAGCCAGCGGTGCCTTGGCTTGGAGCCCGGGCAGACCTCAGCCTCTCGCTTCCCGACGCCTTGCCGCAAATCCGGGAAGTTTCTCCAAACAAGAGTACGCTTCATTTAAAAACTAATCTGCAGTCACTCCATCATCAGGACAGGCCTGATGTGCTGGGATTTTTTGTTGTCGTAGTTTCAACCCCCCCAATTGCAAAGCAAGTGGTCCCCAGAAGAAGATGCCAGGGGGATTTATTAGCTAAGGTAATGCAAGCAGCAGCCCATCATATTTATTGTGATAAATGGCACAATATCCAGAGCACTCCTTTGCTGGAGGATTCACCCAGGAGCTCATCTTTATTCAGACACCGCCCCACCAGAGATGAGATTGTCTTTTCAGACGTGCTGAGCTGGTATCTCTGACAGGAAGACAAGGAACAAACCCTCCTGCATTGCRCTTCCCTCCTGTGCCCGGGGAGCGGGGACTTCCCGAGCACCCCAGGTCCCAGGCTCTGCCTCCTCCACCAGCCCTGGGGGCCATGGGTGCCTTGCGGTGGGCTCCCACAGCCAAAACATGGAGTTCCTGTAGAAGTCAGGCCCTGCTCCTGGGCTTGGAAATACAAAGTTCCTGTAGCTGAATGACCACAGGTGCCCAAAGATGAGATGGGGAGAGAGACAGTGACGCTATCACCTCCGCTGTCAGCTACCATGCAGGATGGACTCAACTCCTTATGAGCCATCAGAGAATCCATGTGGGATAGCAGCTTCTTGGAAATAAGCCTTTCTGTGCTGTTGAGATGCTCGGTGCATCTGAGCGTGCGACTGCTGCTGGCTGAGAAAATGGGTTTTATTTTTCCCCAGCAGCAAACAACTTGGATGCAATTCCTGATGGTGTAGTGGGGGGGAAAGGGTGTGAGGGTTGGGACACGAGGCCACTGCAGATGAGAGGTTGGAGCCTCCCCAGCCTGGTTGTCTCTTGCCACCCTTGCTGGGAAGGAGAAGGTGCTGTTGACTCTGACAGCCTAAGCCGAAACRGGCGATGCTGCAGTGGCATCGTCTTATCTCCTTAATTGACTCGGATCGGTAAGTAGTAAGTGGCCCCCACAGGATTTACTTGTTTTATAGGAAATTTAACTAATGGCATTTGCATAAATGGGAATTAAAAGAGAAGGAGAGAGAAGATGAACGTGAGGATTCAGATGGACTCTGGGAAGCTCTTTCTGGGCTTAGCAGGAGGGATGGGGACGAGGCACTGGTGGGTACCTGCACATGGGCATGCGGCTGGTTCATGCTCACTGCCTGTGCCCTCTGGGCGTGGGTGGAGGAGATTTTGGGGCAAATGTCCAGGATGAACAGTTTGCAACCTGTGTGAAGCACCTGTGGATGCTTCTAGTTCGAGTGCGGTAACGGGGTACAATTCAGCGCGGGGGCCAAAGAAGCTGAAGCACCAAATGAAGGTGCCTGCARGGGCTGGCAGAGGAGCTGGGTTAGGGGGAAATACATGTTACAGATGTGGTGTGTGTGGGTCCACGTCTCTGAGCAGGGACCTCAGGAAGGAGAGAGCATCCCYGCTCCTGGGGCCACCTTTAACCTGGTACATGTCGGGTGAAATTCTGCTCCTCCGGCACTTCCCATCCTCCAAGCAACCTCCTACCAGGATCTTTGATGTGTCTGCAGGAGCGTTGCAATCCCCCCATCCTCCCTTCTCCCCCAGGTCTCCAGYAGCTGCGACTACGTCTTCGTCAGCGGGAAGGAGTCGCGGGGCTCCATGAGCGCCCGGGTCACCTTCACCTACGAGCACCTTTCTGCCCCGCTGGAGATGACGGTRTGGGTGCCCAAACTGCCACTGCACATCGAGCTTTCAGACTCTCGGCTGAGCCAAGTGAAGGGCTGGAGGGTGCCCATCCTGCCGGACAGGAGGTGGGTGCTTCAGGGCCACTGCGCCTGGGGTCTGTCCAGCCTGGAGAAGGCAAGGTGAAGGTGGTGGTGAGGGTCTAATTGCCTTATTCAGCTATTTAATGAAGGAGTTTTAAAGATGGTGGAGCCAGAGTCATCTCAGGGCTCCCCAGTGAAAAGGTGAGAGATCATGGACACAGKTTGCATGTTTGTATGGAAGGAGGAACATTTCCCAGTGAGGGCGGTCAAAYGCTGGAACTGGTGGGGAACATCTATCCTTGGCAATGGTCAAAACTCCAAAGTTAGCCCTGCTTTTGAGGTCTAGAGACCTCCAGGTGTCCATCCCAACCTGAGATATCTTGTCCTCTTGGCCAGTTAGGGGACAGAGATGCTGGTGACCCCCCTTGCCAAGTGCTGCTAAAGCCCTCTGAGACCTCATGGGCAATAGGCATCTTTTTGGCCAGGAGCCACCAGTTTTTTCCCATGGTTGGGGAAACCCTGTGTTTCTCCCTGCCTGGCCATCCCTCTCCTTTTCTGGGGGTGCTGAAGAGCCGTGGCAAGGGGGAGTTTGCTGGCATTGCCCAGCCACTGCCCCATCCCACAGGTCGGTGCGGGACAGCGAGCAYGAGGAGGACGAAGAGGAGCGGAAGCAGAGCCGGGGTTGTGCCCTGCAGTACCAACACGCCACGCTGCAGGTCTTCACCCAGTTCCACACCACGGCRGCGGAGGGCACGGGGCAGGTGGTCACCATGCTGGGGCCTGACTGGCTGGTGGAGGTCACCGACCTGGTCAGTGACTTCATGCGYGTGGAYGACCCACGGGTGGCCCACATGGTGGACAGCTTCACGTTGGCCGGGAGGGAGCCAGGCACCACGCTCTTCAAGGTAACCCCCTAACTGCCTTTGCCCCCCTCCGCCGGTTTGGCTGGGGGTGGCAGGCAGTGACGGGCACCCTCGTCTCCTGCAGGTCGTGTCCCCGCTCATGGAGGCAGTGCTGGGTGAGACGCTGGTGACGGTGGCRGAGGAGAAGGTCAGCATCATGGACCTGAAGGCCCAGGTGGTCTCCAGCCTCTCGCTGTCCCTCCACCCCAGCCCTGGCAATAGCCACACCATCATTGCCCGGACGTCCGTGCAGCAGACCCTCAGCTTCTTCAAGCAGGTGAGGCCAGGGGGGGTGCACTCGGGCTTGGGGGTCTGGTGGGGGACTTGGGGTGGGRTGAGTGCTCCATCTGCAAACCCCCCCTCCCAAATCCTGCCCACAGTCATCCCAGGCCCCCAACAGCACCCGCTGTTCTCCAGACACCCTAGTGACCCTTAAAGCACCCCAGAAGCCTTCACGCAGACCTATGAACCAACCCTGCCCAGCCTGGGACAGGACGCAACCATGGGGACAAAGGGATCTGGAAGAAATCCTAAACAGTTCCCAGCCCAGCTCTGGTAGCCACATCTGGCACCTCTGGGGCTGGGATTTGGGGTGAGCCTGGGCAAGCATGGGGAAAATTGAGGGAAGAACAGGCAAAAGGGAAAAACTAGGTGATGGTTGGAAGGAACAAGATGGATGATGGAGGGATAAAGGGTGAATTGGATGGACAGAAGGATGCAAAGGAGGAGGGATGGATGGAGGGATGGACAAACGGGTGCAGGTGGGACTGGCATCGTGCTGGGCAACCGGCGCCTGTGTTGGTCCCGCAGGAAGCGCTCCTGAGCCTGTGGATTTCCTACAGCGACGGCACCACGGCCCCCCTCTCCCTCTATGACCCCAAGGACTACAACCTGGTGGTGAGCAGCCTGGACGAGAAGGTGGTCTCGGTGACCCAGGACCGGGCATTTCCCTTGGTGGTGGCGGAGAGCGAAGGTGCGGGGGAGCTGCTGCGGGCTGAGCTGGTCATCTGTGAGAGCTGCCAGAAGACCAAGCGCAAGAGTGTGCTCTTCACAGCCTTGGCCAGCGTGCGGGTCCACTTTGGGTCCGAGGAGGACCCGACCTATGACTATGACCACGTGTCCAGCAAGCCGGGGCTGGTGGAGACAGGGGCGAGCACCACCCTGCGGGCAGAGGTGGAGAGGAAAGCAGAGCCGAGCGAGGACAGTAGGATGTCCAGCGCGTCTCACCCCACCGAGGACTTCCCCACCATCCCCACCGGCTTTGTCCAGGTGACCAGGGGGCTGACGGACCTGGAGATAGGCATGTATGCCCTCTTGGGCGTCTTCTGTCTGGCCATCTTGGTCTTCCTCATCAACTGCATTGTCTTTGTGCTGAAATACCGGCACAAACGCATCCCACCTGAAGGCCAGACCAACATGGACCATTCCCACCACTGGGTCTTCTTGGGTAACGGGCAGCCCTTGCGGGCTCACAATGACCTCTCCCCCCAGCCCGAGAGCCCCGGGAACCCCCTGGAAAATGTCCAGACCTGCTGCCATGGGGACCACCACAGCAGCGGGAGCTCACAGACCAGTGTGCAGAGCCAGGTCCATGGTCGTGGGGACGGTTCCTCGGGGGGCTCCACGCGGGACCAGAGCGAGGACCCGCTCAACTCACCCACCTCCAAACGGAAGCGGGTGAAGTTCACCACCTTTGCCACGCTGCCCTCCGACGAGCTGGCCTACAACTCCATCCCCATCGCTGATGAGGAGGACTTGGAGTGGGTCTGCCAGGACATGGGGCTGCAAGACCCCGAAGAGCTTCACAACTACATCCGCAGAATCAAAGAGATCGCTTAACGCAGGGGCAGAGGGGACGGGGCGGGAGGGAGGGGGCTGCCATGCCGTGCCACGCCATGCCACGCCGTGCCATGCCACGCCACGCCAYGCCACACCACGCCGGCTGCTTCCCCGGGGCTGGAGACCCAAATTTGGCTCTCTTTTGTGTTCCCCCTTCMRCACATCTCACGTCCTCCTCACCCCCTTGGAAGGCACCCCTGGGGGCCTTTTTCTTTTCTTGACCTTTAGCATCTGGTTTTCCCAGGGGAGGCATCAGCGCACGCGCAGCCCCCCAACCCGCCGGCCCACGGCGAGGGGGCAGCAAGGGAGGTGACCTGCGGGGCAGGAGATGGACGGGGTCAAAACCTCGATGTGCGTGTCCAACAGTGAACGRGGCAGGACGATGCTGCGGGTCCTGTTTGTTGTACAGGGGGTGGAAGAGGGGAGATATCCTGCCCGCCCCCCCAGCAGCCCAGCGGGGAGGTGGCAGGTGGGGGCTTCCTGAAGGCAACCCCCCCGCCTTTGCTGCACTCGGTTGCACAATTTTGGAGGTGAGTGCTGGTTCAGGGATTTGCTGCCCCACGGYTGTTGGGGTGTTGGGGGGCTCCCCCATCCAGAGCAGGTTGCCCCACGCTGCAGGTGATGCTGGGTGAGGCAGGAGGGGAGGGCGGCTGCTGGGGGCCCCCATGGCCACGGGTCTGGGGCACCGCTGTCCCCATTGCCCGCTGTGTCCCAGCCCCAAATGCCTGGCTCACCCCGCTCCCTTTGGCGTGGGCCCTGTGGGGTGATGACAGTAATGTTTGCTGTAGGAGCATCCCTTGGGGACCGCATGTGGCTGCCTCTGCCCCCCCCCAACTGCCTGGGAAGGGCTGTGRCCCCCGGGCAGGGGCAGTCTGGGGGCAGCCAGCCCGGCTTGCTGCCTGTGAGCTTCCCTGCTCTTGCTTCTCCCCGTGCTCCCYGCTGTGGGGCCGGTGCTGGAACCCCCCACCCAGTAGCCCTGCTGGGACCTCCAGGACCAGTGCCTGGTTTCTGTGCCCCCAGTACTGGGATGCAGCTCTGGGGCTGGGAGGTGGTGCAGGGGTTTCCCACCGCCTGGGGGGGGGGGGTCCAAGCCTGGGTGGGGACACCCCACAACCGAACTTGGCCTGGGTCTCCTAGTGCCAGCCCAGTTGCCCCAGTGCCAGCCCAGCAGGGATGCCCGGAGCCAGGCTTAGCCTCTGTGGTGCCTTCTGACTGCCATAACCCAATGCCTCCCTGGTCACCCCGTGCTGGCGGCAGCTCCCAGCCCCTCCAGCTCACCCGAGAGGCCCCCCCCAGCCCAGGGTCACCCCATCATCTCCCAGCCCAGTGCAGAGCATCCTCAGCCAGGTTAACCCTGCGGGGACACCCGGGTACCGGCGCTGGGGGTCTGGGGTGTGCAGTCGTWCCCGTGGGCACCAAGCAAGTGGGGATGGGGACCCCCCCGGCATCACCCGGTGGAGGGGGGAGGCGGAGGCTGGCAGCGGATTATTTCTGGATCGGAAGTTACCCACCACTGTGTCTCTTTTTTTTTTTTTTTTCTTAAATAAAAGACCAGAAAAGAAAAAACCAATGAAACAAAAAGTCGAAACCAAAAGGCACTGCAGCACTGTGAYGGGCCGTATCTCTGCCGTGGTGCCCGGGGTGGGTGCTCCCAGCGGTTTGGGGGGTCAGCCCTACATGTGTGGGGTCTGCTGGGGGGGAGGGCACACACTGCCAGGGTCCGGGAGCATGGCTCAGCTTTGACCCCCCCACCTAAGCTCTGAGCACTTTGGGGTCAAAGCTGTGGATCTGGAGGTCCTCCCCCTCCAAAATCCTCCCCTCTTAGGCAGCCTGATCGAAGGCTGGTGGTCAGGGACCAGCTGCAGCCTCCTCCTCGCTGGCCCCTGTGCCTCAGTTTCCCTGGCAGGCAAGCAGCAGTCCGTGGTGGTGTGCGGTGTTTCGAAAGCCTCTTTAAAAAGTTTATCAGTTTTGGGCTATGAAAATTTCTCCCCCGAGTGGCCTTAAAACTTACCTGATAGCTCTACGCTGATTTTATATATACATATACATATATATTTGGGGGAATTGAGATGTGCTCAAAGGCCAGGCGGATGATGCAGTCAGGTTTTGCTGTGCCCTGTTATCTAAAGGACCCAGGTCTGGCTGAACGAGCTGCTAAGCTGATAGCGGCTCCGAGCAGTAAAATTAATACAGCCGGCTTCCCTGCTTGGAACTGCCAAACCTCCTCATTAAATTAACATATATGAATATTTGGTAAAAAAAAAAAAAAAAAAAGGAAGAAAAGGAGGGGGGAAAGGTAAGAAAAGTGTATAATAATATTTTATAATTGTAATAAGACACGGCAGCGCCCGACTCCTGGTCCGTGAGCGTGTCCCGGGGGCTGCGAAGGTGGAAGGTGGCAGGGAGGGACACAGACCCGCAGGGGTCAGGGACAAAGTAGCTTGGCCAGGCTTGACGTGGGGTGTCCCCATGGCTGAGCCTCCACCAAGTTTTGCCCCGCTTCTTCTGGCTGCTTTCCGCCAGCCCCCCTGAGCAGCGCTGGCTGCTCGCCCACTGCCTCCTCCGAGGTTTGACACCGAGCATCAGCAGCCRTTCTGCAGCCCAGCGCTTCCCATTTCGGCCGGTGGATCCGGCTTGGGTCTCCAAGAGCCCTTGGCAAAGCAGCACCCATGGACCAGGGGAGCCCGAGCTGTTTGCAGGGGTTGATGATGCTCCCATGCCCACACCCCCCCAGCTCACGTCCTACCAGCGGCTCTTGCCACCCAGCACCTCCATCCAGGTGCTTCGCCCCTGCCAGCATCGCAGCCTCYCCCCAGCCGGTGGGGACGGTGCTGGGCAAGGGGCAGCGGGGAGGGCGAGACCTGCTYAGGGTGGCTTCGCTTTTGAATCAAGAGAGCAAAAACTTCTATATAGCTGTATAGCTATCTATTTATTGATATATAAATATGTATATATTTGTACTTCTTACATATGTATATATTTATACTTTATACATATGTATATATATGCATATATAATGTGTGTGCATATATATTTTTTATATATATTTATATATATATATCAAAGTATGTATGTGTGTAGTCCCTGTTATGGATTGATGCAAAGAGCTTTGCTCAGGTGCAAGGGTGCATATGTGGATGTATGCACATATATACACCTAACATACACACACACGCGCGTGTGCGCACGCCCCTGAGCACCACCCACCATCGCAGCCCTCACAAGCCTCCCTGTCCATTAGGAGCAGGAGGAAAGCAGCTCACCAACAATTTATGTGGGCTCCTGATGCCCTTGAAGCCTGTCAGCAAACGCACCAGGAGGCAGCAGGCAAAATGCTGGGGACAAACCCCAGGAAAATGGGGATGCTGTAGAGGCTCCGATGGAGCCTGACGGTGCCTGGTCCCTTCCCCAGCTGGTCCTCTTCACTCCTACTACTGTGATTTTATTTTTTCCCATCAGGAATGACCAGCTGGGACATGGAATTAAAAACAAAAGACCCAAGAGAGCAGTTGGAGATGGTGCKATTTAGGCTGCAGACCACCCTCGTRCCGGGGGCTGGTGGCACCCACCAGGACAGGCCACTGGCCACCTGCGCCCCAGCACCCAGCTAGTCCGAAACCAGCACCTTCCTCCCTTATTGCTTCAGATCCCATTTAATAAACCCCCATCAAACAGCCAAATCTCACTGAAGGCAAAAGAAAGAGGAAAAATAATTAAAAAGAAGCCTCTATTCCAGCTCCCCTCTCGCGCTGCCCTCTGTTTATTCTCGGCTGCCTCTTTCCTGTTTAGCGTTTTACTATCTGCTCCCAGCAGGCAGGGACAAATTTGCATTTTAATGCGGTGATGTGAGGCTGCACAAACCACCTGTGAGGAGGAGGCAGAGCTRGGGACAGGCACCCCTGCACCCCGATGCCCCCCCAACTCTCAGAGGGATGCTTGGTCCCCCYGATCCTGCCTTAAAAATCCCTTAAAAAAAGATACACTCTTAAAAAAACAAAACAAAACAAAAAAGAAACAAAAACCCCCTCTCATAAAGCATCCAACCCCTTCATGCAACAGAGAGAGAGCAGGGAGCAAAGGAGGGTGAAAAATGGGAATTTTCCTCCGCTGAGGTCAGCCCCCACCTGTGCCCCAGTCTCCCCCCATCCTCATCCTCCGTCCACCCCCCCCATCATCTCCCCCATCGTTTTCTCATGCCTTGGGTTTTCTCTCGACCACCAACAGCTATCAGGGCCCCTTTTCCCCCAATCCCACCCCAGCACATCCCTGTTGTGCTCCCCTTGAGATGCCTCCAGCCACCTGTGGCTCTGTCCCCGTGATGGGACTTTTCAGACAGGGACAAGGACCGCGCAACCCCAGGGGCTGTGGAGGACCTGATTTGCTTTTCCATCCCCGCTCTCGCCCTACGATGCCGCCTCCACCCTCCGTGGTCCTGCGCGTGGAGCTGCCCCACATCACAGGGGATGGAGGGATATTCCCGACAGTGGGAGAGATTTATWTTCCAGGAATACAAGCGATAAAAGAGCTTCTCCGCAGCCATCTCCTCTGACCGGCCGGGGGAAGTTTAATTAAGGCAGGACCCGCGCGCTGCCCCCCCCTCGCTGTTGACGTTAACTGGGCAGGATTTGCACAGCGGCCAGGATAATTACTTTGGTAATTGCACCATTATTTCTGGGGGCTCTTGGCTGCGTTTTTGCCTGGCTCAGCGAAGATACCTCCCTGGGGAAAGAGGAGGGATGCTCCTTTCCCCAGACCAGCTGGAGCTGAGGACAGGCTTCCCGAGTGGCTCCAGGGAACGGGAATAGGAAAGTCCATCAGGTCCCAAACTTTTTGGGGTTCCTCCTCTGYGCTGGGAAGCTGTTCACCTCCTGCCAACTGCAGGTTCCTCTGTGCTGCCAAAATATTCCCCCAGGCAAGGGCTGTCCGTGCAGGGAGAGGAGCTGGAGCTGGATCCGGCCCCTGCAGCCGGCAGCCCTGGGTGGGGAGCAGGCTGCAGATCCCCGAAATGTTTGGGAGCACCAGGAAGTCTCCGCAAGGTTTTAGGTCCATGAAAACCAGAAACACCCAGGGGACAGCAGTTCCCGCGTCAAGGATCTTGCTATGAATTTCCCCKTGTTTTCTAAGAATTCCCCGGCTCTTTCCAGGACTGGTGGGACCGGAGCCTGTCTAGGWGGTTTTCAAGGCTTGCTGGAGACTTTTGCTGTTCTCCAGGACTCCCCTCGGCTTGCTGGGAACTCCGGGCTTTCCCTGCCCTTTCCAGGAATTTTCTGTAGCTTCTCATAAATTCCCRGATCCAGAGCTGGTTTCCAAACCCTTGGCTGCATACCTTGGATAACAGCTTCARCGAATCAATAGCTGGGTCAGTAGAGCTTCGAACCACCGCAGTGCCCAGGCCACAAGAAAGAGAGAAAGAGGGTTTGATTTTCCAGGAGTGCCTCAGTTTCCCCAGGTCTCTGTGGCCCCAAGGCACCGGCCATCTCTTGGTGAGCAGCCGTGGGATGCTCTGCCTCGGCTGACACCATGCAATCGCTGCATGTCCAGAAATTCCCCGTAAATAAAATCAAAGAACCCTTGGGTGATGGGAGGATGGAGCTCATGGCCAGGGCCTCATGGGCATCTACGAGTTCCATCCTTCCATCACCCAAGGGGTGCTCCACCACGGCCAGGTCCTACAGCACCAGGCCCCACATTCGGCACAGAGCCGTGCTCCCAGCTGCTCCCCCAGACCTGCTCCGGGCTTTCATTCAAGCGCCTTGGTGAAGACATTATCAAGATGGCATTAGGAGAGGCAGATCCCTTTTAACCGCCATTGCATTTTAAATAAGCTTCACTGCTTCCCATAAGGTAAAAAACCTCATTTTCATTTCACGAATTCAGCACTGGGGGGAATAATTTCCCACAGTTTGCTCCTGCCCTGCCAATGGGACCGTGCCCGGGGCAGCACTGGTGGGATGACCCAAGTCTTGTCCTCATGGGCATCCAGCTCCGGCCGATGCCACGGGCACCGCTGGCACAGCCGGGTGGGACTCCTGCGCCCAGCGATGCCGCGTCCCCCCTCCAGCCCGGGCTGACTTTGCGCTGGAGCAGATGAGGAGTGCTCRCCCGCAGCGATGGAGGGGGATTGCGCCCTGCAGAGGGGTGCATCAGGCGCCCAGCGGGTGCTTTGCTAAATACAGCTATTCTTGGCCGGTCCCTGCCCGCGCAGCAGAGCCAGGCAGGGCAGGCAGCAGATGCCCCATTTGGGAAGGCCCCAATTTCRTTAGTTCATGTATTTAAAGGTCATGAAAGAGCATCTTGTCTGACTCCCCGCTCACCCCCTCCGTGACATGGCTCAGGGAATGGCACCSAATCACCCATCTGCAAGGTTCTGCATTAAAGGGCTTCTCTTGGCCATGATTGAAAAGAGGGCTGCGAGGGCCCGCACGTGGCTGGGTCCCTTCGTTTTCCCCTTGAGASGCTGCCCGCCGTGGGAGAAAGCACCTCCCAAATAATTGGCTTTTGAGGGACAGCTGAGCACCTGGGGTCTCCGCACTTCTGGGGMCAAAACATTGAGTGGTTTTGGGTGCCAGTCCAGGGAAAATGAAGCCTTTTGGCCGTGCAGGAAAAATCATGGATCCTCATTCCTTGCAAATTAGCAGTTTTATGGCTTTTTTTTTTTTGTTGTCACGCTGTTTCTTTGTTGRGTACCCAAAGAAGGAACTGCTCCACAGAATGTGGTGGGAGAAACCAGCTCAGCCTCGAGGGAAAAATGGCTTATACTGGGATGTAACTGGGAAGACCAGACTAGGGATGGGAACAGCATCCCTGTCACATCCCACACGACAGGGACAGGACGCAGGGCCCCAGTCCCTCAAAGCTCCCCTCCCTGGGTGGCCCTGGCTTCATCCAGCTGTGCCTCAGTTTACCTTGACACTACTATGTGCTTACCCCGCTGGGAAGCCTRTGACTATGTAGGCTCAGGGCTGCAGTCTCAGATGCAGTCTAATTAATGAAATAATAATTCACTGCTAAGTAATTAATCACAGCCAATTTTCACACCCTCTCTGTCCCCCTCCCTGGATTTCTAGGGTCTAACTCTGTCCTTTGCAAGATGCCATTTAGGATGGTTAAAACTACAGCCTACCTTAGAGCAAATAAAATCCTTCCTCAGCCCAAACTTCCACCCAGCTCCAGCTCCAGCTTTGTCAGCGTTGTTTACCAGGGAGCTGATGTCCCAACACACCAGAATACTTTTGCCCGCCCCGACCTTGCGGRGGTTTAGGCCTTTGGGCTCCCTGGTCGAAAGCAGCGGGTGCCCAGCTGGGGCCRTGCAAAGAGTAATTGGAGGCAGCATAGATCACACTAACGACGGCAAATCCAATTAGCCAAGGGTTAAGCACTCGGCTGATGAAAACCAGGGGTTCAAACTGCTGAGCCAGCAAAATCTCTGCACCGATCAATGCCATGTAAATAATATKGCTTGTTCTTGGGAGCCTATTTCTTTCTGTTTCAACAGTGAAATACATTTTGCCTGGCAGGACCCCACTGAGCAGATTAATAAGCACCGCCCCGGTTTAGGTCTGTGGGGGGGGKGTGTAGAGACGCTGCCTTTCCCGGCCCTCCCGCACACACAGTTAAACAAAATGAGGGATAATTGCTGCTCGTGTCATGCTGGCAGCTGCTATCGAATGGTCCTGGGATTACTTAGTGAACAAGGAGGCTTCTCTCAGCTGTGTCTGTAGTGGAGGGGGAAAAAAAATATGTTGTTTCTAGATCAGTGTAATCCAACCACTGGTTTATGGAGCCGGAGTCCTCTGGGGAGCTCAAGAGAGGGGACACGAGCTGGGGGCMGGGGAGAAGCACCCAGCAAGGGCCGGATCCAGCTCACCTGTACTCATCATCACCCCTGCAAGGTCCATGAGTGGGTCTGAGTCCCACCATGGATTCTCCAGTGGCTATTAAGGGTTGTGCCTCTTCTCCATGTGGGTTGTGCCTCTTCTTCATGTGCCCACCCATTTTCCCTCATTATTGCTCATCCTAATTCCTCCCGGTTACTCTGGGCACTGACCAGGAGGTTCAGAAACATCTAAAGCTCCATGGGGAACCAGCGCATTCCCCTAAGTTACCTCTCCCTGCCCCAGATGCCTMCAGGGACCTGCTGAACACTGCTGCTTCTCGGGCTTAGGCTCAGTGAATGCTGCCAGATAAATAAGCGGGGGAAAAAAAAACCCCAAAACAATAAAAAAACCGAAATGTAAGTGCAGGCAGAGGTGATGGTGGGAGAGATGCCTGCCTCAGGCAGCTCTGTGGTYCCAGCAGCTCAGAAAGTCCTTCTGCAGCATGGGAAGGGCTCCTCGCCACTCCTGATGGATCGCTGGATGCTGCTCACCTTGGTGACATTCAAACCCCAAAGGGTGACTGCTTCCACATAGAGAGGGATGCACAAAACCGGTCTGGAGGTGCGAGGAGCCGAAAGCTGCCCAAGCAAATGCTCCCTGGAGGGGGAGAGGGGACAGGGGCCATCGGGGACCATGGTGGTGTCACCCCGGGTGTCCCAGGCTGAGCGCAGGGGCTTGAGGCTGAGCCTGCCCTGGCCAAATCACCGGCTCCAGTGGGGCTTTTCATTAGCGATCCCAGCTTGCTGTGTGATTTCTGCTTCACAGGACACATCTTGTAGCATTAGATAAATAGGTAGGACCAGTCGGTGGCAGAGATGCTGCTGGGGGCTKGGGAAGGCATCGCCTTGGCTGTTTCGGGAGCGATGGGTATGTTGCATCTGAGGAGTTTGCTCTGAGTCCCTTGGATTTGTCCCTGCTTCACCTGATCGCTCGTGGCTGAAACGTCAAGACACTCCAGGAGAAAAAGGACAGAAAAAACACATTCAAAAATAAAAATATTTCCTTTTGACATGTTTTTGTGGCTTGCAACAAGCCGCTTCGAACTTTTGATCTGAAGTTTCTTCCCCCCTGACACGTCCTTTGATTGCATTTATTTATTTTTTGCCTTAAAAAGCTGGAAATCAACCCAAGCCCTTTTGATTTTGACTGGAACAGAGCAGGAGCACAGATGATGTCTCTGGAAAGTGATTTTTTTTCCTGAACTGCTCCAGAACTGAGAAGAAGAAAAACCCCAAATAAATCTGTTGTTGGCACAGCTGAGAAGAAGATATTGAGCGTGTGAAGGTCTCCGGGGGGGTTGGCCTTGGCTCAGCTCTACCAACGGCTAGAGATGCCAAAATGCCTCCAACAAAAGCTGGAGGGGAGCTGGGGGGGTGCAGGAGCAGGGCCCGGGGGTGCTTGGCAGAGGGAAGATGGAGGAGCATCCCTGAAGCCAAAATGAGGTCCTCCAGCGTGGAAATGATCCCATTTGGGGGGGATTTCAGGGATTTGGTCTCTCATCCAGGCTTGGAGGGATGGAGAGGCAGCAGGTCCTGCAGCATGGGGAAATCCTCCTGCCCCGGCTCATCGAATACTGACACTGCCGCTGAGTTCTCTCTCTTCTCCCCAGAAAAAAGTGGACCTTTGGGGACCTTTATAACTTGCAAGCTTATTTTTTGCTGAGATATTTCCTTCTGGTACTTGGCTGGGTTTTGGCTGGCCCCCAGCCCTCTTGGCTGGCTGGGATTGCTAGGGACACTGTGTGGGGTAACCACAGAGATTGGGCAGCGTTTGCTCGGGTGAGTATGAGTCCACATAAGAAGCATCATAGGTCATCTCCATTTCAGCTGGGCCAAGCAGAAGTTACGGGCTTGGAAAGCATTGGAGGTGTGGGAGAGACAAGCCAGGGCTTTCCGGGAGCGGCAGCAACAGGTTCAGTGCCATTTCACCAAGAAACGTCATTTCTGGTCCCACCACAGCTGAAGGCATCGCCTTGCCTAGATGAAGGGTCTGCACGCTGTGAATGCAGCCAGGGCACAAGCACCCTCCTGCACGTCTCTGCCCCCCTACAGCAGCTCCCAAACTCTCTTGAAAGCAGCTGAATCATTTCATTAGTGTGTTTTCAAAGCCATCTTTACTGTGGCTCTCAGGTAGCTGTTTTATAACTGGTTTATTTTCTGTCTCCGCACTCAAAATGTTTGCAGTATGTTTCAAATCACTGCAGTGCACACATTTGCCAGGTCCYCTCTCTATTACCTGATTTTGTATTTAGGCTTTGCATTGCGGGTTATGATGAGGAGAGAGCTCTCCATCTGTTAGTGTGGAAGCAAAGTCTCTCTGGGGCAGCTTCCCTAGGATCTTGTGGCTAATGGCTGTGGTTGAGAAGATACAGGTATCTTAAATCCTGCCCTCCTTGGGCTTTTGGGATTGGGGCATCTCTAACTCTGAAGACCTGAGCTCCCTTCTGGGGGTTTATGAAGCTACTAGAAACCTATTGCTAAAAACTACAGCCGGYGGTGCCGGGATGCTTTCTCCTCTCCTCAATGGCCCTGCAAATTGCTATTTGCCTAATGTAGTCAGGGAACGTTTTGTTTCACAGCTCACTGATGCAGAGAAGGCAAATTTCCCCTGTAATCAGGTTGTGATTTCTTTTTCCTTTCCCCCCCCAAAAAACTCAGTGTTTCAAAAAAAGGTGTTTTACCGAAGTGCATGGCAGAAGACACAGGAGGCAAAGGAGGCCAGGAGGGGAGGTGGCATCCTGGGCTAGAAACCTTCCTCCCCAGCAGAGAGAGGAGAAACCTTTGAGCCCAAGTTGAAGAAGAAATGAAACCGTTGGTGCGTGGGTCTGTGCTACACTTTCCACAAGTGCCTGTGTCCGTGATYGTGGTCGTTGCCCATCAATGGTGGAAGAATCCAGCTCCTTCCCCCTTTCTGGTCCTTGGGACCCACCTTGGGTCTCCCCTGTCCCACAGGCTCTGCAGATGCCGTGCCTGCCCGGCCTGCAAAGCCCCTAGGTCCCAGCCCGAGCCCATGCTCTCTGCACCTGTAAACCTGCGTTAAATCCTAACAAAGGGAGCAAAGACCCTCTTCCCCCACCCTGGACCATAACACGCAAACCACCGCCCGACCTCCACGGGGCTCAGAGATGTGTAATGCAATGCAGGACGGATCCAGGCTGGCTGYGGGGAGCTCCAGCCATTTTTCTTTCTTATTTTTCTTCTCCTTCCCCCTTTCCCCCCACTCCCAGCACCGTGTGATCTATAGCAAGATAACAGCTTCAATTGCTCCAAATTGCTTATTGAGGACTCTGTGGTAAATCAATGATTTTAAATGGGATCACAGAATAGCAATCCCAAGAACAGCAGAATAAAAAAAATAAATGGAGCCAGTCGGCGGCGAGGAGAGGCGAAGTGGCCGGGCTGATTGCATTTAGGCTGTGCCGCCGGTGACAGGCACCGGAGCTACCAGTGTGGGATACAGGAGACAGGATCCGACCGACCCGCTTGGAAACTTGCCTGGGTACAGTCAAGCGAGGGGCGAGCTTGCAAAGGTCCGAGAGAGCTCCCCTTGCTCCTTTGTCTTGGGTGTTGCAAGTAAAATTGGGATCAGCTCTTCAGCATCATGCCTGGGACAGGATCCATGGCACTGGACTCCCAGACRTGGCACGCAACTGTCCCTACAGCAAGGTCCTGATGTTCCTTGCACAGGGCAGGGAAACTGAGGCACRGGTGCRTGGACGCCTCTGGGCTCTGCCCAGKGGGTTCCGTGGCCACAAACTGGGCTAAAATCCCCCCACGTGTGCGTGCGGGTCCCTGCACACAGTTCATGTCCCAGCATGCGTTTGCAGACAAGGTGTAGGCAACACCAAGTTCCCACTGAAGCCGTTACTCATCCCCTCCAAATTTAATTTCTGGGTGAAAATATCCCTAGTCCTCTCAGAACAAACAGCTTGTTGGTCGCTACCGAAGAACATGAGTTATCATGTCCTTAAATAGCCATTTTCTTGCTTTTAAGTGCTCAGGTTCTCGCAGTGAGTTAGTGAGAGCAGAAATGCTGTCACTTAGCAACCTCCCCAGTTTGGAGGATGCGAAGGGAGGTGGTGATGGGGGATTTTTGTCTGTCTTCTGCTGGAATTTCCAACTCGGCTCGGTCCTGAAGTTTCTGCGTGCGTATCTGCGAGGCAAGACAAAAATGAAGATGCAGGCAAACAAAAGCACCAGTAAGCAGATGAATGAACACTCTTCCCTTCAGGTTTTTCTCCCTTCCTTGATTAATGAATTTCATTTACTGCATTAACAACCATACCTTCATCTGCATGGTCAAGGCAAGAAGTGGCCCTGCCTCAGCGCAGGCAAAACAGACAGAGGTGCAATGGATGGAGGGATGGATAGAGGGATGGACCGATGGACTTTTTGTATGCATGGTGGTGCTCACAATGTCCCACCTGGCAGAAAACACATCAGTTCGGTGGACATCCCTTGTGCCCTTCAGGGATGAGATGAAAGCAGACCTACAAGATCACAGGACAAGTTTTCTGTTGCTCTTCGTGGTCATTTCCTATCTCTGCCACCCAAATCTGGAGCATCTCAGTCCATACAAGACTACTGTAAAATGGCTGGAAGAGGGAGAGTTGGGTGTGACATGTCAAAACCCAAGAGCAGGCTCTGGAGAAGGTCCTGGTAGTTCTGGGGCCATGTGGGTAAATTAACTTCARTTAGCTTCAGGGTGGGATAAAAAGTAGGTTATAAAAAGCATTTAGAGAGTCAGAGAGTCTTGCATGGGCACGAGGTGGGTTTGGGACGGGTTTCACCCAAGGAAAGGGAGGAAARGGAAGCTGGATGGAGTTCAAGACCCTTGGCTCTGGGATGAGCTGTTTCATGGGGTTCGTCGGGTTCAGGTTAAAAGCGAGCGGGGATGAACGTCCCCAGGAGTCAAGGCTGAGGCTGTCMTTGCAGCCCCCAGGTGGGACACTTTGGCTCTGCTACATCCCTCCTGCCCGAGCATCCCCAGACAACACTACAACAYTGCCCTCAGACACGGGACACTGCTGGAGTTATCAACCCGAGTTGCCCAGGAGTGCCTGAGAAGTGATGAAGGAGAGGGATGACGGTGCTTCTGCCGGGGTGTGCACAGAGCAGGGACAGCAGGGATCCCCCCTGTGCATGAACTGCACTTAGGGAGAAGAAGCAGGTAAGCAGAAACGGTGCAGAAACCACCTCGTTTGCAGGGTGCAGGATAAACGGGGAGAGCTGCAGGCCAGTGATGCTCATGGTGAGGGGTCCCATCACTTCTACCCTCCCCACTCTGGTCCTCCTTGGGTTTCTGGCTGCCGTGTGGGTCCCACACCGACACACCCCAGTGGGAGATGGCTCAGCCCCGCTCTAAACAAGGTGTCTGAAACACAGCCCTCATTCTGCTTTAATAGACCACTTATTATMTACAGCGAGCAAAATGCCACCGACCTCGCACATACAGCTGGAACAGGCACAGCCACAGAGCACCATCCGTGTYCATTATGCAACAGCTAAAGAAGGTTCCTAAGAATTAATTGTTGGTTATTTCAGAGGCGGGAACTTGCCCATTACACACAATGTGCAATTAGCTATATTCACAAAGGTCTCTGCAGGGCCGGATTCAGCAAACTTGGGCCACCCCGCCACGCAGTTAAGCGCAAGCTTAACTTTAAGCAGGTCCTTGTGTCTCACTGACTCCAGATTAACCATACACCTAACTCTGTTGCCTATTCTGCACTTGATTTATTGATCGATTTATTTAAAAACGTAACATAGCACTGCTGACAGTTTAAGCTTCAGAGACCTGTCCAAGAATAATTTTTATGAACAGAGACGGAGGCAAAATCTAACTCAGTTATAAACYGACGTTAGAAAGCCGTCAGCTCTGCGGTTTTCTTGGGGCGGCAGCATGTGGAGAGCTCAGTGTGGGCACGCACGTGCCTCCTCGTGCAGCATCACAACCCAGTTTGCAGTTTTGCTCATCTCCAGGGTGGTTCCCCCCCCCCGGGAACCTGATGCTGGACCTTAAAGAGGGGACTGGAGGGACAGAAGGGGTGGCGGAGATCAGAGAGCATCCTTGCCAGGTGCTGCCCCCACAGAAAATTCAATTCCCACCCCAAAGGAAGATCTGGGCTGGCAAGATTTAAGGACCAGCAAATGCCACAGTTCCTGCCAAGGCTGGTGGTTTTGCTGATGTTGAAACGGGCTCCTTGCCCGTGACAGTGAGCAGGATGGGTCCCACCGTGGGTCCTCTCCGAATCACGAAGGGAAAAGCCCCGTCTGCCAACCCTCCAGCTGCTGCCCRTGTTGGGGACAAACTGAACAAAGTCTCTTCTCACTTTGCTGCTCTCCCCGTCTGTAAATACTTAGAGATAGCAGCCATAAAAAGTACCTTAGAGAGAAGGCAGCAATAAAATTACATCAAGCCTAGGGGCTTAAACTGATTGAAGGATACATTTTCCAAGCTGATACAGCTAAAGCAGCAGCAGAGCACTCGAGCACTGAGCAGCCAGTGGACTTGTTTGATCATTTTTTGCCCTTCTAACTGGCCAGACAGCTGGAAAAAAGCCCCACAAATATTTTGGGAACATTTTCAGGAGAGGTRCAGCGATGGGGGAATGTGTTAGCCAGAAGCAAAAGTCTCTGAGATTTTCCATGCAAACAAACATTTCTTGGAAAATGAAAGGTATAGCGTTAATCTTGGTGCGACGCTGTAGCCTGTGCTGTTTTTCTGGCCCGTTCAGGGGCTTCTGCATCAGGTTGTGAAAGATGATGGTGGTCCTGGAGCTGCTGCTGCTGTTGGGACAGAAAGGGAGAGGGAAACAGTGGCTGTCCCAGCAAGGGCACAGCTCGAATATATGTGTTATCTTTAAAAAAAAACCAACAAAAACCTTCTGCACACCTCCTCCCCATTAATTTCCAGCCTCCCTGCCTTCTCTCTGCCCCTTCCCAGGGAGCAGCCTGACCTGGAGCACAGAGGGGCTCAGCCCCGCGGGACCTCGATTTGCCAGCCGAGATGAGAGCGGGTATATTTGCTCCAACCCACCCTGGCACCTCTAATTATGATTAATAGTTGTGACGGTTATCTGGTTGACTTTTACTCCRCACCCCGGCCAGCGCTGGGGGCACGGATGCCTGACCTGCCCCAGCGCGTGGGGGCCGGCGCTGACACCAAGAATCAATCACGGCTATTGCTATTGCTGGGAGCAGGAAAGAGAGAGCACAGGGAGGGGAGGGAGGGCTGGCTTTGCTCTGCAGCGGGAATTTCCCCAGGGGACRTAAGTAAACGCGCCAAAAAGATCCTTAAGCCTCTTCAATTATCCCCGTTGTACCTTCTCTGCACTTGCTGAGGGCGGGAGGGAGGGGACAGGGCAGGACAGCTTTTGACCCCAAACCTAAAGGCCAAAATTTTGAGTGATTTGTGTCGTAAAGCCTCCAAACCTTCTCCCCCTCCCGGCCACAGAAATCTGGCTGTCAAAGGGATTAAACATCCATTTTCCCTCTGCGAGAGATGGCAGGCAGGGGGGAACGGGAYGCAGCCTCACGTCCCACATTCGATGGACTCACACGCTGAACCCCTTCCCCAGGGCAGAGCCTGCCACGACCCGACCCCCTCCAGAGACCCTCCATCCCCCTGGACCTTCACAAGGACAGAGGGAGAGGGTGTTTGAGCTGCTTTGTGCCCTGCTCCGACAGATGGGCTTGGGGAGTAAAAGCCACCTGAGTGCCTGTCCCATCCCGTCCCCAGCTCGCTCCATCACTCCTGCTGGCAGGAGGGAAGGGAAAGCAAGAAGAGAGCAGGGGCAAAGTGCAAAATTACCTCTTTTGGCAGCAAGGGGTAATTTCGAACAGCATTAGCCAGTCTCTACTGATCACACGGTGTCACTTTCCAGGGAGAAGGAAGTGGCCAGGGAAGGGGAGCCTGGACCTGGCACCAGGGTGGGATAATGCCATGACCTGCTCACTCTGGGGACACAACGCGAAGCAGCCCCAGGGAGAGCTGGTGGGGTCAACCAGATGCACGAGACTGCGCTGGCCTCACCGAATTCAGCTCTGCTGAAATGTCGGGGGGGGGCAAACACGAAATATGAATTCGCTGGCTGCAGCTGAATGTGGGCATGGTGCTGGCAAGATGCTACTGTGGTACCCAGAAGGGCTCTAATGATCTGGGAGGAAAATAAAGGCAGGCGTCCTGATCGCAGCTCACTGCTCTCCAGTGCTGCAGCTCATTTCTGAAATAGTTCCTGGCTTCATAATGAAGTACAAGGTTATGCCGGACTTTAACAAACAACACAGACATGGCAATATGCTAATAAATGCTGATTTAAATTTGATAGAAGCCAGGCAGAATTATCCCAGAACGTATTAATTAGTGTGATTATGAGGTGTTTGAAAAATGAAAATGCAAAGCAGAGGCTATAAGGAGGAAAGGTATTTAAGGAGGGAGAGCCTTTGAAGCTCTTCCTAGGGAGATGTGCCTGGATTCCCGCACTGAGGCCGGTCCTCACCCCGGGACTCGCTGCGGCATCTTCCCCGTGACCACCCTGAGCCGAAGCCCCGGCCGCGCTCCCRGCTCCCAGCACAAAGCCCCGAGCAACCCGCGGCCCCGCACTCCATTTGTCAAGGTGCAATGGGGCTGCGGGAGTGGGAATTGCCGGCCCAGCTCTYCTCCCTGAGCGATTCGGCACTGCAAAACCCCGCTTTGCTGTAAACACACCGCCAGCTCTTGAAATCACTTACTTCCCTGCCCAAATGCCTCCTCCAGGGAGCACGATGCTGCCTCTCGCAGAGCAGCGTGCCGGGGTCGGCTGCTGGCGGGGCAGGCACGTGTTTCCCCTGAAGGGGAATAGGTTTTCAAAGTGAATCTTAAATCAGCAAGCTGACGGGCAGCCCTGGCTGATTTCCTTCTTGCTTTCTTTTTGTTATTGATGTTATTTTACCCCCAATATTCCTAGCTGCCATTTCCTCCACCACCCTCGCCCCCCTGCAATTCCCCAGATCCCACAATGTGCATCAACCTCATTCTTCAACCACCAAACCGGGGCTGGCGCTTCCTCTCTTGCTGCAGAAACCTTCCCAGCGCCTTCCCAGGAGGACGGCAGCTCACGGAGGAGAAGGGCAAGATGCAGCTCTGCCATCGAGACCACGAGCATCACCCYGGGATGGAGCAAACCCTGGCTCCCCTCTGGGTACAGCACCAGCACCGAGTGCTGGGATCAGGTGCAATACCCCAGACTGCTTTAAAACAACATCCCTGAGCTCTTTTGATGCAGCTCTGAGCAGGGAAACAACGCTCAGCAGTGCTCACATGCCCAGTAAGGGCTATCTTGTCCTTTGCTGAAAGTTATGTGACCATCCCAAAGCAGATCGATCTCTCTTTTTCTATCTTTCAGCAGAATGATAATCATGTGGTGCAGTTTCCCACTACAAAACGCTGCAGGACAGCGACAGTCCCAGGATCAGGCTGAGATCCCACCTCTGCTCAGCATCAGTCTGTGCCCTATTCACCAGCCCCATTGCCAGTGAGAGCGGCTGRATGGACAGAGGGCTGGATGTCTGTCTGGAGGAGGCCGGGAAGCGTATCTGGGGATGTGTGCTTTTCTGGGGGTGGGCAGCTAGCTACACAGCCCAACTTGAAAGATTTCCCTCTCCCGTGATGGCAGAGATTTCTCCACTCCTACCTTTCATCATCAAAGCAGACGTGCTTTGCAGCATCTCCCAGCTGACAGCCCCCCCGTGCAGTGGTCCTGGCAGGCACGCGGCCGAGATGGGGACAGGATTTCCCTGAGCTGCTTTCAGCTGCTCCTCGATCCACWCTTACATGCATATATCGATTGCAGCAACCCCACTTAGCTGCTCCCGCGAGGAGCTGCGGGGCCGCATCCGTGCTGCGGTCCTCCCAGYCTCCCCATCAAAGCCCGGGACTGAACCTCAGCTGAGAACATGAAGAGCCTCCCAACTCCATCTGCCTTGTTTGCGGTGATAAATGCTCAGCCATAGCCCGAGTTGTCACGGCTCCAGACTAAAGTGTGGGGAAAAAGACCCTAAAGCCGCTTCCCTTGATCTGTCACAAGGYAGAACTTCAGCTAATGGGCTATCGACATCAAGCAGCAGTTTGTCCTCTCACATCTGCCCCTGCTCTTCAGCAGAGCTGAAGCGGGGGTCACGTCAGGAGGGCTCACACCTATTCCCGGCAGGAGCAAGAAGTGCTGGTAAAACTCTCCGCATTTCTTGCAGGGAGCAAGTTCAGCGCTGGGGAGAAGGGCTGGAGGGGACAAACACACAGGGACAACCCCGACCCCCAGCTGGGCTCACCATGGGTGATGCTACTTGGGCACGATGCTGACTTGCACCAGTCAGTGGGCTGGGGATGCCGGCAGCAGCGAGCTGGCTGGCTCCAGCGGGAGAGGCAACCAGGTCTGGGATTTTTTTTCCAAAAGCCTCGGGGTTTTAGGCATTCAGATTTATAGACATTTGCTTAATGCAGATGCTGAGGAGGAGGAAATGGAAGTGGAAATTTATGGCTGGATAAATGGCTCTATAGGAGGGGGCAGATGGGTGGGKTTTACTGCTTGGGAATCTCTACCTACCTTCCTGCATCTGGCTTTTAAGAGCCCAGTTACCCAGATTTTCAGTGACAGGCTCTTCAGRAAGTTCAGAAACACCCACTCGTCCAAGCTGGCATCCCTCGTGTCAGAGCTGCCCCAGCCCCAGGCATCGCCTTCCTGTCCTTTTCCTCCAAAAGGATTTAAAGACAAAATAAAATGGACCCAACTGCCACCTTTTTGGAAAAAGAGAATCCAATCCTACTGAAAGGAGAAAAAAACCCCTATCAATAAGAAAAAACAAGCCAAAGCAAACTGAACCCTTCTACAAGCCTTCAAGTCTCCAACCCCATCTTCAAAGCCGAAGGCATCAAGGGCGCCTTTCCACTCCCCCCAGTAAATCCTTACACTTTGTGTCTTTCCTGTGAAGTTCTCCATGTGTAATTCATACTTTTCCTGCCACCGCTCTGAGATCTTTTTCCTCATTTTCAGGCAATGCCTACAAAAGCAGAGCTTCCATTGCCAGCCAGCATACGTGCATCACCAGCTCATGCATATGGCAAAAAAMCAACCTGGGGATTTTTGGTGGTCAGTGCAGCCCCTCATCCCTCCTGAAGCCRTGACCACCCTCCTCTCAGTGGGTGATGGAGCTGTGGGGCTAACGCGGGGGCCAAGTTCACCAGGGCATCAGTATGAGCCAAGATCTGAAATAGTTTTCCAAGACTAAAGTGACCACAAAGCTCCAGGTCTGGGTGTCGCTTGTATTGGTTTCAGCGCTGGCGTCCTGCCCGGGTTTGGACAAGGCAAGGTGATGAATCCTTAGGTCTCCACTGGCTAGGGAAGGCATTTGCATTAAAAAAAAGCAATTCTTGCTCTTTGAATATCAGAGAAACACACTTTCCTCAAAGCCCAGAGCCACTGGCTGCCCCAGGGTCCCACCTGCCACAATGGGAGGGCACCCAGGGGTGGCCCCACACCCCKTCTCACCCCACTTCGCCCAAGTTGCATCTGGGAGAAGTTCAAAAAGAAAAGGGGAAAATCTCCCCAAACCGCACCAGCCCATCTGGAAGCGAAAGATTTTGATTCAAAGTGACTGCTCCTTTGGAAATTTCCTCCTTCTGAAGGAGAACGAACAAAAACCCTTTTCTTTGGGAAGAAAACAGGGAAACCAAGCTCAGATCAGAAGGGAAAGCCGTAATGGGAGCAGACACCATCCCCTGCCATGGCTGAACTGACCGCCGACAAATCATTTCAGGTCAGTGCAGAACAACAACAGGCTCTTCTCAGAGCCAGAGAGGCCTTGATGGAAAGGCACCACATCAATTAATTTGGGTGTGTTYAATTAGGGCAGCCCACCTGGGCTGCAAAGCCCGGCTCAGTTTGCTGCGGGGCCGAGCCTGGGGCTGGGGCCGTGCCAGCTGCCTGCCTGCCCCGAGGTGCGAACCCAGCCCTGCCCGCACRCGCCGTCCGGGCACGCTGCTTTGGGGTTGATGGAGCGGAGAAACGGCATTTGCTAGCCAAGTCACCCCACCTGCTCAGCTCGGGTTGTTTTGGAGCTCGAGGAGAGCCCAGATAGTGAGCGAGGGGTTGCCTTTATCCTCCAGAGCAGCAGCGAGAGCTACGCTCATGTTCGGGCAGGGAAAGATGGACACGTCCTCCTCCTTGCCAGCACCCGGGGGGCTGCTGGGGCAGGAAAAGAGTTTGTAATACTAGGGTCTCTCTGCAAGAAGGACTCAACGCAGGGCAGCATGTGAGATGGCTGTGGGCATCCCACAGGACATGAGGGTCTGCCCTGAGGAGTCTCTGCCCAGGTGCGTGCAGAGGAGGGTGATGAAGAGATGAACCCCCCAGGACCCTCAAGCCCTCACCACCTCCTCTTGCTGGGCTCCAGGCATCTCAGGGCAGTTCAGCCCTGGATGAAGGTGCAACAGGAGGTGCTAGGAGAGCAAGAAAGAGGGAGTTGGCTCATGGAGATGCTGGGGCAATGGTTGAGCTTTGGCAGTCCCATCGCCTCTCACAGCCGAGCACAGTAATTCTGGATTTGGCAAGCAGAAAGCTTTCCCCCTTCAGAAGCAAACCTGGTGCAACACCGTCCCTGTGCCGGGAGGCTGAGCATGTGTGCGGGTGGAGCCTGCAGTGGGATTAAACAGAAATCCCACCAACGCTCAGGACTGAGCCCTGCAGGGCTAGCGGAGGGGCTGGGGTCCAGCGCTCCCGGCTGCACCCAACTCCCAACCCGGTGGGCAACTCCCTTAACTCAGCTAAAAGCCGCTGCAGAGCACTTACGGGRAGCAGGAAAAGGGGCCAAGAAGGTCCGAGGTGTCCATCCCAGGCAAGTTGGGGGTGTCTGGCGAGCCCACACCGGGTGGATGCTCAGGTTTGCACGYGGCCAAGCGGAGGAGAGCGCTGCACCCAGAGGCGGAGAACTCAGTCATCTATCAGGCATCCCAGCACAGGCTCTGCAGCAAGACTTTAATAGACTTATCTTTACCACAATAATGTATTTTATTTTTCCAGTGCACATTCATTATTCACACACTTATTTCCCCACGGATTATGTATGCTGCCTGAGCTCTGTTCTGCCTTATTTTCACGATGTCGGCTCTGGTACCTACTTATTTTTACAGCATTGTCACCTGCAAACGGGTTTCTATTTAGTCGCCAAAACTAATAATACGGCTCAGTGGAGATGTCACAGGTAGGATGCTTTTTCCCTTCCAAAGTCCCTCGTCTGAAAAAGACCAGCCGTTGGCACTGAAGCATCCTGCATGCAACAAGTTTGGGGGCTCTCAGACCACCTCCTGCACGGATCCTCCACCACAGTGGGTGAATCTTGTGGTCGCAACACCCAAAGCCCCGAGATTGAGCTTGCATGCTTTTCCGTGTTGGGGGGAAGCAGCACAAACAACTTCTGCAAGCTGTGAAGTGCTCTGAAAGGAAGAGATACTTCTGTTTTTTCCCCTGAAGTGGCTTCTAGGGTTTAGACTGGCTGCACACTGGGTTTGGGGCTGGATCCTCAGGCAGCAAAGGGGAGCTCAGCACCTTCATCCCAACCATCTCCCTTCTCCATTAGCTCAACTTCAGCCTTGCAACCTAGACAGCGAGGATGGGCTGAGAAAAACAAAGCCTCCAAGCGCTCAGGGAGAGAGTTTTCTTTGCAGTTGCTTTCTCAGTCCCTCTGCAGGGGCCGAGCAGCCCGTACAACGTGTCCTCCCGGACAGGTAAGCACACATCGGTCCTCATCCTTCACCTTCCCATTGGGTGCCCCGGTACCYTGCAGGATGCTCCAGCTCATGTTCTCATCCCCAGGCACAGCCTGACCAAAGTCATGTTGGCTCTGCGGTGCCCGGGGTCCTGCCCTGCCTCCCTGCTCTCAGCCTGCACCCAAACCCCAGCCCTCACCCACCACCCTGTTTTCTYTTCAAGCCTTTTATAATATAACTCCGGAGCCATGCTTTGCCCTCAGCCTGGATGCTCCCCATCCAGGACAGGTCCCTGTCCCCACACCACTCCCCCCAGCACAGCCCTGGTTTCGCCTCAGGAAGTTATTCTCACCCGTAATTCCTCTCYCCCACCTTTAGCCAGTGCATTATTCTGCCCACGTTCCTGCGCTCGCTCCTTGCCTTCAATGAGAGTCATAAATAAGGCATAAGGCACACTAAAAAGGGAGAGAAAACATTTAATCTTGTATTCTAGTTTGTTGCAGAGTCGAGATGGATCTGGCTGCTCAGGACCCCTCCTCTGGCCCCCGCCAGCTGCTCCCGTCCTCCCCAGCACTCACTTACGGAGACGGGAGGGTGACAAAGGATGGAYGCCGTTCCCCTGGGGTTAACCTTATAAAGCAATTTTTCTTCTGTTTTTTCTGCAGATGGCAAGTGCCAAACTGCACACGAGCGGGGACATCGGTGCATCCCAGGGAAGGGACGGAGATGCCCCATTAACTGGTTTGTGAGCCCTCAAATTAGAGGTGCTCCTGGTCCCTGAAAGCACCGAGCTCTGCAACCCCACAGAGGTTACTTGGGGAAAAAAAAGAAGAAATTATCCTATAGCTAAAACCCATTTAAGCCCCCGATGTGAAATCCTGAGGCGGAGGACATCTCCCACCACGATGCTCACCATGTGCTTCCAAGCTCAGCGAAAAATTCAGGGCTGGGTTTGTTCAGGAGCTTTTCCTGTGACTCAAGGACAGGTCATTCATCACGGGCTTCTGCTGGGAGGGGTTTTCGGCAGCGCTCCGAGGCTCCAAGACGGCGGGTGAGCACCCCTGGAGGGAGTGGTCCTTGGATGCTGCTGCCTGCTGGAGAGCTGCCGCGGCGGCCGCGTCACTGCCGTCCCTTCGCAATGCCAGGATGAATGTGCCGAGCTCCAGAGAAACAAACAAACAAAAAGGGTATTTTGTTTTCCGTAAACCTGGTTTCCCAAGGAAAAGAGGTTTATGCAATCGCACTCCCTGTGCCGGAGACAGCCAGCGCGTCTTCCCTCGTCATTTTATACCTTACAAGGCAATTTGAACCAAATTTGACAGTAGTAATAGGAATCTGAAAAGGATTATGTTCCAACAGGCTTGGTGAGGATCCACAGCCTGGCAGAGGAGTGAAAGGCATAATTAATGGCCCCRCTGAGGAAAAGGCCACGTTGTGAGTGTTTTCCTTACTAGACATCAGAGAATCTACAGGCATTTAAGAGCAGTTCCCAGGGGGAAACTTGGTCATCCCCTTGGTCAGGGTTTGCATTAGCCAGCAGAGAAGCCACCAGTAAGGACACTCCAGCCGGCWGCGGGTACTCTGGGGTCTACTGGGGCAAGTCTGGCAGAGGAAGCTTTCCCCCTGTTTGGGAGATCATGCCRCTGCTCTCCTGTGTGGATKCTCTGGTGTCTASTACATGGTTGTGCCACTTGGCAGCCTTCTCACCCACCTGGTCACCTCCTGTCCCACGCTCATGGCCATGGCACCAGGAGGARGAAGGAGCTTCAGCCAGACGCAAGGAGCCCACGGACATGCATGGTCCTCACCGGCTGGATCCTTCCCTCCATCCTCACCTCCACCAAGGCAGCACYGTATGTGCTGCCCTGCATTTCCCCAGCACAGGGACCATCTACACRTGCATGGAGGACCGACGTGCTTGTCCTGCCATTTCCACTTAGCGCTGTGCTGGCACACAGCTGCACTGCACATATCTTTAATCTTAAAATATCACTTGTTACACCTGGAATCCAACTGAATGTTGCTACTGCAGCCGAGGACTTTGCTCAAACCTCGTGATGGAAACACCAGTTTGAATCCTCAGGAGGTTTAATCGAAAGGTTCCTTCAAACCTAAACTTTCATCTTTCTGACATTTTTTTCCCTTGTAAAAAAATTGTCTTAAACAGCAAATGCAAAAGCTCTGTTTCTGTTAAGTTTATAGCAAAGCAGRTCCCCCACAAACCATCGATCCAGGGCTCAGCTGGATCAGGGTGGGATTCAGCATCATCTCCCAGAGGGATATTTTTTTGGCTCTCTGAATCCTTACAACCTAAAGTAGGCTGCCCCGGGGTGCAGCGGGGCTGGTGAGGAGTTAAAAAGCATTTAAAAAACAGTAACAAATTGTCCTATCAGCTACCTGCCTCCTGCAATCTCACCTGCATCAGCTGGAGGGAAAGGGAACTTCCTTTCCCTTTCCCTTTGTGCCCCTTATTTCAATATTTGCAAACAAAACTGTTTTGCAGTGATGTATTTTGTCTCCTTTCCATTTCCTGCCTTCTGATAGGAAATAATTCGTTGAGGCTGAGGGCGGTCCCCAGGCAGCTCCAAAGGCTCCATTTTGGGGCCAAATTCCCCCTATACTTGGGTAAAGGATGGGGGAGCGGTTGGGATTTTCCTCCAACAACTCGTTTCTTTGGGAAACACCAGAGAAGGGCTGAAGCTGTGCGTGAACAGTGGATATATGTGACAATTTTTAGCTAAAAAAGGCTGGAAAAGTAAAAAAACCCAAAGCCTGCTTTGTATGACCACTGTAATACCAACCACACCCCTGTGCTCCCCGGCACATTGCCGTGGGTGGATGAAACCCAGCGCTGGCGCTTCCCCTTCTTCGATAAACGCAACGAACCCCCAAACCCAAGAGGTTTGCATGGAAAAGGAAATAAAATAAATAAACCCAAGTCCCAGCACTGGGAGAGAGGCAGAGCCTGTGGAGGCTGACCCAGCAGAGAAATGGGTGGGAATAAAATAACAAAATAAAGGCAGAAAGAGTCAATGTAAGAGGAGTTATTTAAGAGGTAGAAAAAAGTYATTAAAAAAAGGGGAAAAAATCAACCCTCTCTGGGGGGGGAATAAAAACGTTCATGTGAAAGTAGGCCATTTGCTAAACAATAAAAGGGATGAAGCAGATGATGASTCTAAAATGGCTGAGATGCTGAACTGCTTTTAAAAATCTGCCTTTATCAAGAGAAACGCGGAAGAGTGGTTTGGACAATTAGGAAGTAACAAAGGCCTCATAAAAATAGCTCCGGAGGGAAGAGAAACACTCGGGAAACAGGAGCGTGGCAGAAGCATCGTGGCAGAGCACATTAAGTGATTAGCTGATGGAGGGGCTGACCCTGCGCCGGGGACCGAGCGGGATGGATGGGGACCAGGGTATGGGGCCGCATCCTGCCCCCTCCTGGCACAGCACCAGGAGCTCCTAAATCTGCTGCCAGCACAAGCTCAAGGTTTTGGGAAGCATGGAAGAGGGGTGAAACAAGAGAGGCTAACGAAAATCCCGTCAGACAAATTGGAGCGTTGCCTCTTCTTCGCCTTTTAATAGCAGAGCCRAATTAAAGACAGCAAAGCAAATTCTCTCTGGATATCAGGATGCGATATCGCTTCCCGGGGGGTGAAATGGAGGGATGATGGAATTAMATTAAGAAAGAGGAAGTTAAAATTGAATATCTGAAAGGAAACATTGCTCAGAGTAATTCTTTGCTCAGCTGGGGATCGGCATCCTAGAGGGTGATTGCAGATAAAGTCCGATAGCACCTGGATCTCTCAGCATCCASAAAACATTTCAATCACACTTGTGGGGGCTGCTTTGAAGAGCAGAAACAGGGGCCACACGCTGCCTCAGAGCCCACCGTGCCACAGGCAAGGGCCCCAAGGATGGAGGAGAACAGGCAGGAAAAAAAAAAAAAGGAACAAAATCCCCAGGCRGGGTGGATTTTCCTGATGGTTTTTCTCTGCACTACAGCCACCTGGACCCTCTCTTTTCAGYGTGGGAAGCAACAGGGAGCAGGAGGAGATGATGCACATGGCCACACAGCGCATCTGTCTGCTGCCTCAGTGTCCCCCAGGGATGCCATGGAGGAGGGGCCACCCCGTTCCTACTGCTCTTTGTTATTGTTCTGTATGGGCTGGTGATCCAGAACGGCCGTACASGGTCAGCCCAAAAGCCAGCCTTTTCCCAAACCCAGCCTCCGACCGTACCGAGCAGCGAGGAGGGTAAATGCGGCTTGAGAGCCTCGTGCTGCTCTTCCAGCCCCTCTCCCCAGCGCCCAGGGCAAACAGCCTCCCATGGGCAGCTCCGGGCTGGAAAGCAGGATGGCTCCGGCATCAGGGCCAGCGGAGAGGAGGCAGTGGGTGGGAGAAGAGGAGTATTTCTCTGCCAGACCCAGAACAGCCTGGGGCTGGTGTAAATCTGGCCGCTCCCAGGGGTCACTTCCCCAGCTCTGTTTCAGCCAGACTCTGCTCATCCCTACTAGCCTCCTCCTCCTCCTCCTCCAGCCAGCCTCCCCACACCTCCCGCGGGGAGCAAACAACACGTCCCAAACCCCTCTGCTGGAAACCCCTGTTACAGAGCAGGGAAGCACCTGACAGCCTCTTTGCTCAGGAAGAAAGCAACCAAGAAAAAAAAAAAAAAAAAGCCTGGAAAAAGCTCAAAATAAGGCCATTTGGGATGCCAGCACCCCCAAGTTTTCAGAAGTATTTTTAGCATCAAGTTTTGAGCTAAAGGAAACAGCTGTACAAACCCTGGGAGCAGGAGAGACAGGAGGTGGGAGCCAACACCCTCATATTTTCATTGCACTTTTCCTTAAACCACCCTGAGTCATGCAATTGGCAGYCCCCCCTCCCCTTTCATGTGAAATGAGAGCAAAGCATCACCAGCATCCCCCAAAAAAGCCCGTCCCTTTCACAGCACCAGAAGTCTGACAAAAATAGGTGTCTCTTACTGCAGTGCCAAATGTACTCACCACCACCCAGGAGCCAAAACCCCWCTAAGGCCCCAGGGACCCCTTTTATAGAGAGCTCCCAGCCCAGCCTCACACTTAAAGGACCAGTTTTCCTCATGAATGCAACGATTTAAACAACCAACTTTGTTTTTTCCTTTAAATTATGGCATGTCCTGGCTTTGCACTGGGCTTAGGGAGAGAAGGAACCCTCCTTGGTTTTGGRAAAATGAAGCCCCACTCGGGGAGGAACCGACGGTCTCTGGCTTCAGCCTCTGATCTCCTCCTGAAGGAGTGGGGACAAGCAGTGACAGCAGGGCAATAAATCAGGAGAAGGGTTTCTGAAGGGCTTTCTGAGCAATCAAGATGAGACAGAAATATCCCTGACTCCGGAGCATCTGCTCCAGTTACCACCCACCCGCTCAGCCCCAGCTGGGACCCAAAAAGCCAGAGGAGATCACTGGGATCTTTAATAAATCTTGCGATGTCCCAGCCTGGGTTTTACGGCAAAGAAAAGAGCAAAAGTGCGCTCCCGAGCGCACCCTGAATGCTTCACCCACCCTCTCCTGCTGCGGTGGGCTCGCTCTCTTGCCCTGGGCTCCTGCAGGAGACTGCTCGGAGCCTGGGGCACCCAATTTCTGCTAGTCCTGTTCCAAGGTGAGAAAAGCAAAGACGCTCCCCAGGGATGTGCATGGGAGAGAAGCAGAGGTGGACTCTGATTTCAGCCATGGGAGCCCAAGGTCAGCCCTCCCCAGCTGAGCTGGTCCCCAGCTCTCCAGCTGAGGTCCCCGGCTGCCGGTGGTCCGGGTACGTCTTCTGCTATTGCACCAGCCAGAAAGTCCAGCAGGGAGGTGAGCTGAGGCTCATTCCTGCAATGAGCTATGAGGTAGGTRGGTTTTTTGGCCAGAAAACTGTTGATCTCCCACCAGATCTGCCTCCCAGATATTCAGAGAGCTGTACAGAGGAAGAGATCACCTCTATGTCACACGAGGATACAGAATTAGGACCATGAGARGATATGTATGGTGACCCAGGAAAGACAGCCTGGGTTGTATCAGCTCTAGTAATGCAAAAACTGAGGGGGAAATTTCCTGGTCTGTCTGGGAAGGTCAGGTACTGGGCTCACGTTAGCTCTGCCATGGAGCTGTGAGTCCCTCAGTTGTCTGAGCTGGGCCCATCTGCAGCTACAAGCTCGATGCAAAGAGAAAAAGAAGGCCACCACATCTCCCAGAACAACTGCTGGGTGACGGTTCCCATTACACCTTGTTCCCAGCACCAATCTCTACGCTGTGCAAGACTACAAGAAGCAAAGAGGATCCCAAGCCATTGTCTGGGGATGCGATTCCTTGGATGCAGATGCAACCCTTGGCGAGGAAGAGAGCTGCTGGCCATGAGCCATGCAAGCACAGATTGGTGTCTGGTACCAAATGCCATTGCTCCATGAGCTAAAAATTCTATGTTCAAGTCAAACAGGAGAAACTGGCTAAAAATCAAAAATTAAGGGACTCGGCAAGTAAAATGTTGACACTGTGAGTGACTCATCATCGGACATAATATTAGGGTTGGCCTGGAAGAGTCTTTGTATGTTTAGGGAAGAGTCCTGTCTCAGCATAAGATATGGAGATGCTGAGCTGAAGGGCTGACATTCAAAGGAACCAAAGGTGCTTTCTACTTAAACCTAGGCAGTTGACCATAAAGAGGGCTGGCTCCTGGGCATGTGGCTACCGGTAGCAGCTTCAGTGTGGTGCTCTGGGGGAAAAACTCAATGGGCTATAGAGTCAGAAATCAAAATCCTGCCTGTCCAACCTTCTCGTTTGATCTTGAACAGACATAGATGGAGAACTCAGCCTGCTCCCTGCACTGGGATGGGGGGGAAGGTCTTTGCCATTTCAGCCATACCATGTAGGCAAAACAGAGGGTCAGCCAATTCTTGGCTTGGGTTTTGTTCGAGGAAGGAGGTGCGTCACTTCATCCTGAGAAGAGGTCTTGGGCATTCACTTGCTAGAAGTGCCTTGGAAGATGTAAGCGAGGGTAAGAGACCAAAACAACCGGTCTCTGTCGACAGAAGCCATCCAACCGGAACAGGCTTTCAGCTAAGCTTCCTAAACACGGAGCCCCGGTGTCTGTGCTGTCAGAAGTGATGTTGTAAATGGCCCTTGGATGTACTATCACCTTGTAATACTGTACAAAGAGCTTGGTGGATCAAGTGGGAAAATGGTGACTTTTCAGAAGAAATAATACATGGGAGATGGGGAAAAAAAGCAGTAGGTTAGACTGATGTGAATCTACTGTTTTTTTCTCTGAGCTGTGCTCAGAAAAGCTGGCTCTGCAAGAGGTTTGGGCAATAAAGTCACATCTCCTGCAATACCGCGGCACACAGTACTTGTTGGAAACTTTGTGTGAGCAGTCAGACAAGGCAAAGTCTTGATCCATCTCCTCCCTTAGATCCTCTTTTTGCTCATATTTATTAACTTGGTTCTTTCACTGCTACTTACTCATCACAGTTACAAGCTCCAGCCCTTTTTTCTCAAAACAACAGTGAGAAACGCAACAGTTCAGATGTACAGTCATGGTTTTTAATACGTTTTGCCTTCCAGGGCTCCAAAGAAAGCACAGAGAAATTGTTCTGATGGCTCAGATCCGGGGAGAGGTGAAAAGGGGAGCAGGAAACGTGATGGTGATCGATGGAGAAAGGGTCACTGTGGGGTGGTGAGAGTCCCCTGGAGCACGCTCTCCCGGGGCTGTGGTGGGGCTGGAGCTGGCCTAGGGTGGGAGAGCAGAGAGCAGCTGAGACCTTGGTTGGGCCAGCTCAAAGGAAATTGGGAGCTGGGACACTGCAGACCCTGGGTGCAGACAGTCTGGAGCATTAGGACAAGGCACAAGGTCACCCAGAGAGTCTGGGAGCCACGTCCACTCCCCAGACACTAAGTCACCTCAAGAGTTTGGACTCTTTGGGAACATGAAGCTATGTCCCATGTCTATGGAGGGAGACAGCCAGCCATGGCCTGAGTCTCTCTGGGTTGCACTTTGATGCATCTAATTCTGCCCTTCATTTGCACGCTCGAGAGATGGGCCTAACGATATATCTTAGACACTGCATCTCCTTGGAGCACCAGCTCTCAGGAAGGCAGGTCCAGGCCCACCTTGAAGCACCAGCAAGAGGACACTGCTGCCCCCGAGATGGTCCAAGCTGTGGAGGGACCAAGCGAGGTTGGACGTTTGCTTCATTTAGTCTCCTCTCCATCCTCTGCACATCTCTCATTTCCCGTGAGCCTCTCTGTTCCTCGCCTGCAACATCATGCTGAGCCCAAGGAAGCCATCCCAGGGCAAAATGACAATAGCTGAATTCTCTCGTTAGCAGCAATGTGATGTCATTAGGTAGGATGAGGTTTTCAAGGAGACCAGATTTTTTTTTTAAAGTCAGAAAAATAGGGATGGAAGTAGGAGGCAAGTAAAAGTCTCCATTCACACCTTTTCCACAGAAAGCCTCCCAAAACTCACCAATAAAAGCCAAATTTATGGCCGTAATTAGGACGGGGGAAAAAAGATTCTTGTTTCACAAAGAATTTCTTTTGGAGTTTGCTTTTCCTGTGAGAAAATGAAGCTCGTGTGTCACTGAGTGGTTTGGGGCAGTTTACAATAGCCATGTCTTAGCTCAGAGCTAAGGCTCTGGGCAGGGGATGTCTCATGCTCTCCAAGCGGTGGAGATGGGCACGATGCTGAGAGGGGCCATGGGAGAGGACAACAAGRTAAAGGTGATGCTAAGACACCCTAATCTACATCTGATGGGCACAAAAAGGCTTCCAGTTGGTCTCCTGCCATCACTGCTCTTATTTCTGATGGAATTCCACCAGCAGTAGCTCATGTCCAATGCTTTGTGCATTTAAACAGAGGCTGAAGACGAACAAAAGCCACGTGCCACTTCCCTCTCCTGTCAAGGAGAGAGTGAATCTAAACTCAGCCCTCGTACTTTCCCCTTGTTGGACCGTTGTGAATGAGGACTTGCAAATTGCTTTTTAATTTGCTTTGGTGCAGCCGAGGAAGGCTGGGACTGGGGGCTGTGGGATTCACTCCTGCCTTTGTAGCTTTTTTCAAAGTGAGCTCCATTTGCCTCGCGTGAAAAGGACACGCTCGAAGAGTCGGCTTTTGCCTTGGGAAGAAAGCGCTCTTTTAAAAAAAAAATAAATAATTTTTTTTTTTAAAAAGAGACCTGGACAGCTTCTGAATTTTGTAGGATGGTCCAGGARCTCTCAAAAATCCATGAGAATAAGACAGTGGAGTTGGTGTTTACTGCAAAGTGGGTTGTGAAGGGTCGAAGGGGGTCTTTCATACCCAGCTGGAGTTCTAGCATATTTAATTTTTCCTCTCATCCTGGCAGGTACTGAAAAGGAATCGGGAAGAAGGTGATTCCTCATCAAGGGGAAAATTCTCCTTGGGAGGAGTCAGCCTGGGAACTGGAGTCTGCTCGAGAGTGTGGAAGATTAACACGGTGAGTTAAAAGAGCAACCGGAAAATCCCAAATTGAAGCAACAGTTCACGGCAAATTTCCCACCAGCTCCCTGAGACACCAGAGCACACACACGTGGGAGAGAGTCATGGCCCCAACCCAATGCATAARGAATGAAGAGGAGCAAATGGAGATCTCAGCCCCGCTCCTAGCACCATTTATCACATGGCATGTGGCAGAAGATGCCTCCCAGATCGCCCCAGCTTGGCAGATGCCGACAGGCTTCTGACATCRCTCTTCCACCCATCCCTCCCGCACCATATGGCTCTCGCACGCTGGATCCCAGGAGGCCCTTTCCAACAGCTGCTCTGCTAATGACTCCTTATTAATAGCAGGACGCTGGAAGGGCACCAACGATGCCCCTCTTGAAGGTGAACCTTTCAGGGATGGATTTGGCTTCAGATCTTCACCTTCGCAAACAGCCCAGATCACCTCCACCACCGGCAGTGATGGTTTGGGCAGCATCGTTCAACGTATGCTGAACGGCTGGCAGTTAATGGCCACCAGTTGTGTCATTTCCCAGCCTTTCTGGGCCTCATATATTCAGGGTGCCAACATCCCACAGAAACTGGAGCTAGCCTGAAGAAGGCTAGCCTCCAAGAGGAGTAATATCTTGGTGTCTTCTTCCACACCACCATCCCACATCACTCGCTGTAAGAGAGCATGGGATGCAAACTGCTGGGACTGTTTGCYTCCCTGAGCTCTTGGCCCATGTCCCAGCTTGTACAAAACCCTTCTCTCCCTGGGCAGCTCCTCCTTTGCTCGCAGAGCTGTACAGACAGGGGCTGGGAAATGGAACGGTTTTCCTGTCCAGGAGTCGCGTGGGTGATGGTCTCAGTGAAAGCAGCACTGGCCGTGTCCAGGACAGGGCAGAGAGAAACCATCAAGGAGTGGTCAAAATGACCATTCACAAAGCTTTGGTTCTCAGCTGATCTCAGAAGCTCTCAACTGAAAAGCTCGAGCACCAGCGCTGTGCCCAGCAAGCCCTGGGCAGCCCAGGCTCATCGCAGCCCCGTATTCAGGGAAGGAGGCGTGGGAAGCCACCCCGTAGTGACCTGCTCCCATAGTACTGGTCCTCAAGCAGCTGGGGAGAGGGGATTGCAAAGTCCTAAAAAAGYCCAGCCTTACTCTCGAGGAATGATGTATACGGTACCTCCAGCACTGYTGTTCTGCAAGCACAGGATTTTGGGGATCCATGGGTGTTTTTGGAGCATGGTTAGGAGGACATTCCCAAGGCTCACAGGACGGCCAGATGGGGCAGAGGGGGAAGGAAGGGCAGCTGGACCAACACCGAGGACTCAGTCACCCCTCCTACAAGCCAGCCCCAGCAGGCAGGGTGAGATGGGAGAGCATCCCCAGAGCGGGTACCACCAGCCTGGACCAGGGTAGAGACCTGTCCCCAGGAAGCCTCAGCAGTTGGAGCAGCCTGGTGGGAGCCCCTTTCCTCCTGGCGGCTTCCTCACATGGTGGGGTCCCCCCTGGAGCCCCTGTGCCCCCCCTCTCCTCGCTCAGCCACGCTGGGCCCTCGCTGGCCGCCCCAAACCGCCTCTGCGAGCGGCCTCTCCGCAGACCGGCAGCGAGGAGCAGAGCCGCGCGTAGGTGGGTGTGTGTGTGGRGAACATGTGTCTCGCTGAGAAGTGCTAGCATATGGTGACTCYGTTCCTGGAGGCACCAAAAGCCACAGCCATTAATCTCTAGAAATAATTTTAGCCATGAAGCCTCCGACGGCTGTTTCCCCCACCCCCTGCCAAAAAAAAAAAAAAAAGCTGTGTAAAACATTAGCGTTCCTGAAACAGCAGAACAGCCTGACTGAGACCGCAGGACTGGAGAGCAATTAAGTCAGGCAACTAATTGCTAACAAGCGGTGTTTCTCTGATGGGGGCCCTGTGTGCAGGAGGAGCGTGGCCAGCGAGCTGTTTGGCGGGCAAGCCGCTGGCTGATGGGGCCRGGTGGCTCCTCCGGAGGTGCCCAATTCAGCCCCAGGGGTTTTCTGCCCTATGTGGAGCAGGTCTGGCACGACTGKGGCTGGGAGAGCCCCTGGCTCTGTCCCAGGGATCATCCAAGGAGTCAGTGGGGTGTCCTGTCTGGACACGGAGGGGACAGTCACCAGGAGACCCGACCCCATCAACCCTGTGCAGGTACACCAGACGTACTCCGGCTTTCCAGAGCTCAGACTCAGGCTTGGTCCCTTGTGCTCCCAAACCAAAGAGGACACGAAGCACCCATAAATACACACCAGCTGAGCCACCCGTGCCCGTGTGCACGGAGCTGTTAATTATCACCTGAGGCGAGGGAAAGAGGAGAGGGGATGCGTCACCCTGTCACCTCCCAGCCACTTACTGCCACCGCCTTTGCCCGGCTCCCTCATTCCTCTTGTCCGGGCTGTGACCGGGAGAGAGGTGCCACGTTTGAGTTAATTGTGATTCTTGTTTCCATGCAAAGAGCAAGACACCAGAGCGTGCTAAGAGTGCTCGTCCGCGCCGTGTCCCAACCCCTGCCCAGGTGGGGAAGGAGGACAGCAGGAGACCTGGACCTGCTCTGGGTCCCCAGGTCACACCCTGAGAGGCAGCCGGAGGGGCCACGCTGGCCCGGGCACAGGCAGGGGCTCGCAGGATGGGCACAGCACCCAGCACCATCCCAACCAACTGGACAATTTGCCTTTATAACGAGCCACGGTGGCATTTTCCCACTGCTGGAGCAAGTCTCCTGGCTGCAACAAGGTGGGACAGGGAAGACACACCCCTTGCTCCAAAAAGCCACATAACTCAGTGCAATAAGGGGCAGATCAGGATGGGGTGGAGCCGATTCACCTTAGCGGAACCTGGCCCAGCACCCCCAGGATCCGTGGGAGGCAGAAGCTTTCACACCAGACCTCGGTACCAGGAGCCCTTGGCTGAGCCTGGACCCAGCAGTCCACCCACCCACCGGTCCTCGCCCACCTGGGGAGCCGCTCTCCCCTCCACGGGTTAAGGCAGGAGCCGCACAGGGTGACGGAGTAAGAAATTTCACTTTACTCCTATTTGTAGTTAAAAAAAGCACCAATTCATTCTAAATCTGCCTGAAAGAGCCTTAAGTGGTAATATGCCGATAAGACGACTTTATTTGGCTTAGCATTTATAAAGTTTTATGTGTGTAAATGGGTGAGGATATCACAAAGGCTCATTTTCTCTGTCTCTCTCTTTTAAAGCGGGGAGCTGTAAGGCTTTGCTTCTGCTCTCCTGCCGGCAGCGTTTATATATCCCAGCCTTTTCCCCAGACACAGGCATGAACRTTGCCTGCTTTTCAGCAAGGGATTATTGCTCGACGCAGGACCAGCACCTTGTTTGGTTGATGCCCCCCTTGCCCAACAGCCTCATGGTCTCCCCATGGCCTGAGGACTTCTCCACCCTGCTGCTCCTGGGTGCTGCAGCCCCAGGCAGACCTGGAGCCGTCCCCGAGCCTCTGTGGGTTTTTCGGCTCTCGCTGGGGCCTCAGCCTGGGTAAATCAGGGTTGGTCCCCAGGCACACTCGGAGCAGAGGACGAGGCGCAGCCTTGCAGCGATTGAGGGCGAACAGGGGGTGCAAACCTTCCTGTGAGCTGCAAGGCAYGCAACTATCGCTCCCCAAAATTACCCCACGCAGTTTCCCAGGTACCAWCCCAATAGTCCTGGGGAAAAGACATCCCCACCCCCACCCCTAACCCAAGCGAAGGAGGCATTTCGTTCCCCGTGGCACCACCAGCATTTGCTCTCTGACCACTCGGGTCAATGGGGCTGGGGACATGATTTCATCTGTCTCGAGGTTCATTTATCCCCCTTCATGCGAGTCACCAAAAAGCCTCTGCCCAGCAGTGCTTCCCCAGCCCGCCTGCGCTTCCTTGCTTCTTCCAGCCCAACTCTTCACATCCGAGCCACCACCGCAGCCGGCTCTTATGCAAAACACCCGATTTCACAGGGAGATTTCTCATTCTGATCCCTCCGTTTACTTACAGGGCCATCGTACAACCTCCCCGCAGCTAATAAGGCTCATGAAGTGCTCTTGTCAAAGGTTAGTGTGGCTGTGAAAAGACTGATCATTAGGAGCAGGGAGCCGGCTGTGGGAGAATAAACACCGCCGGGTGGTACTCGGGCCATGCGAGATTTGGCAAATTTCATAAAGGTCAGTTATCAAATAAATGAGAGAAGATGAGAAATTTCAGCAAAATGCCCCTGCTTTCTTGGAAATGTCTGATTGAACAGCAGGCTTGATGGATGCTATAATGGGCTCCCTCATCTTATGTCTGTCAGTGTCTGGAGTTAATTTTTGTTCTCTGAATATGAACACGCCGGCGGGGTTTCGTGTGTACGCCTTGGCTCTCGGGCTTTGCCAACAGCCAGGCGTTGTTGTTTTATGGGCTTCACGTTTATTCCTGCACAGCTCATTCAGGAGGTAACAGCAGCAATGATTTGCAGTTAACCAGGGACAGTTAAATCAGTGCAAACACTTGTGTCAATGGGAGAGTCACTTATTCCGTTATTGAACAGCATTAACTGGTGGATACCCAGCAAGGGGACAACCAGGGGAGTTCAGCTTGGGCAAGTAGGTCTGGCTGGACACATCCAGAAATGTATCTGGAAGGAGCTGAAATATTTCATTCTGATGCTTTCAAAATAAGATATTCCACTTCAGGACACTCAGCTCCCTTTGGGTCATTTTTAAGTGAAATGTTTTGACTTCTTTTTAATGATTTTTTTTTTAATAAAAATTGTCTGATTTTAAAGAAAAAAAGAGTAGATAGGCCCTAAAGTTATGTTTACTGGGGGAGCGTGTAAATAAAACCCTTTCCCACTGTTCTGCAGTGATGTATTTTATGTTGCTTTTTTTTTCCTTTCACATACTCCCAGATATCCCACACCTCGGAAGAATTGCTCTTTTGGGTTGACACCAGCCGAATAACACAGATCAGCTGAGCTCAGCTTTACTCCTACAGAAACCCAAAGAGAGGAGGGGAGGACAAGAGGAGAACGAAGCTGGAAGGTCTGCAGCAAGAAGTGGCCATGGGGACAAGGGACCAGAACCAGATTTGGTCCTGGTGATCCAGCCTGGGACGGGGTGGTCACCCCGGTTTGGGCTGCAGCAGCCTCTTGGGCAGCGGTTGGATGTCACTTGGACCTGTGAGATGCCACCAGGGAAGTCACGCAGGAGAAACCACACTTGGGTGCAACATCCCAAGGAGGAGCATCTCCAGCGGCTGGTCCTCCTCTACAAAGTTTGGGTAAAGCTCCCAGTGGACAGGAGCACATGAAGCCTTTCCAGTGCTCTGGAAGGGAACATCCTTCCCGGCTTCCTTTAATTGCTTTATTGGGATTGCAGTCACGATGCCGTGGGTCTATTCACCATCGGGCTTTGAGGGGCTGTCTCTCTTGGGATGAGCAGACCACAGTGCCGGGGAGAGCAAGGGCTTAATAAAGAAATGCAAAGTAGAGAGGCGATGAAACACGGCGAGGAGCGTTCATGCCTGCCCTGAACAAGCTCTGACAGCCCAGGAGGAATTCGGATGATTTCAGTTTGGTTTTAGCATTATTCCTATTCCATTTAGCTAAATAAAGAGAGGCAGGGTTTAAACTAATTTAATCGTGTGCATGCAGCCAACTTGCACAGCCTAAAGCAAATCATAATTTTTATTGAAGTAGTGTGGTTTGAGTTTAGAGGAAGAGTCTGCTACAAGATGAATTTTCAGAGGGTTTCCCACCCTTTCCAGAAGGGCCAGTGACTAACTGCTTCATGTCAGAAAATGAGGGGAAATACCAAAAAAAAAGAAAAAAGAAAAAAGGCAAGTTTTCGAGGAGATGCCTGGATTTACAGCAAAGTTTAGAGCCATTTCACTAGGAGACGTGCTGGATCTGTCTGCATGTGGGATTTAACAGGCTATTTCTAAAAAGGTTCAAAGTACAAGAGCAGATAGTTATTAAAATGGTAATAATGTGAAAATAGGTATTAAATAGCTAACGTAGATCCTCCTGTCGGTCCCTCCATGCCCTCTTTCCCCGCTCCTGTTATAACAGCGCAGGAGCAGAGCCCGCAGGCAGCACACCCCGTTGGGGTGGCACGGGAGGGCAGAGACCCACTGGCAGCAGGTGACACCTTCACGGCTTTTCCCATCTGGAGGCTGCTGAGATGATCCAGTGGAGAGTTTCATCGGTTTATAACCAAGCCTAATCCAGATGGATTAGGATACCTGCCCCGCACACCGTATCGTCACCTGCCCAGTTTCCCACCCCTGCTCCAAACGGCGGGGACACCAGCCCTGCTTACAGCACCGGGAGGGAGCAGAACCACGTGCCTTTGCCTTCTTCCACTTGCAGGAGTGACCCAACATCTGTGTTTGTGGCAATTCCCCTGCTCCCCCTCTCAGGGCCACCCTAAGGCAGTGATTTGGCAGGAAAGCTTTCACCCTCACGGGCTGGGGCTCGGCAGGGATGCAAGCGGCTGCTCTGCGGTCCGGGGGTGCACACCGGCTGTCCCGCGGAGCCGTGGTGGAGCTGCCGGCGCGGGCTGTGATAAGCCGGTGGGAGTTTGATTCCTTGCCACGCTATTACTCACGTTTGTTTACTGCAGGAAATTCATCTTTTCGGCTCATGCTGGGGATTAATTAATGGTTATGGCTTCTGTGACCCTGTGATTAACTCATTTTCACATAATTGCTTGAAGACAAAACGATGTATTAGTAGCTTTTCTCCTTCCCCATCCCCACTTGCCATAGCCTCCAGAGGGACCGAGCAGTCAATAAGAACTTGGATTTTCCTTCCCATTTTTTKGCCTTTCCCTGCTTTTTTTGCACACCCCTTATACATCCAGAAGAAGAAAGTCAGTGAGAATTGGGGTTGAGAACATGTCCCAGTAGAAGACCAACTGGCCTTTGGCTGGGCACACAGACCTTCACTGGGACCTCCATGACAAATGGTGACCAAATGTTGACCTGGAGAATAGCAAGGATGAACCTTTCTCCTTCATCACCAGGCAACACCTTGGGCGTGGGGGCTGTGAAATCCTGGTGTGCGAGAGGTGGTGAGACAGAGACGTAGCGTGTGGGTGGGATCCATCACCCCCTGCATGTTGCAGGGGACCTGCTCTGCCTAAGAGGTTGGAGTCACAAGCGAGGCAAACGTGTCCGAATCCTCCCTCCGGGATCTTTTCCAGCATGTCCTGCCTAGAAACTGCTCTGCGCTGAAACGGGAACAGAAAAACTGGCCTGGTGTCAGGACACAGTCCCTCGCTGAGCACGGAGGAGTGGGGTCACCCCTTCTTGTATATCCATTCAGAAAAATAACCACCTTTGAGACCACACAGGCATGCTTATGTCAGAGCCCTTAACAAGCAGAAAAGCCTCCCCTCTGGGACACAGCTTAAACCACCACTGCCAGGGGATTTAGTGCAGGACCTACARAAACCCTTTTGTCCCTCGTGGGCCCCAGAGGAGAGGGACTGCCATGGTCCTCATGCCTACCAGGGGGTACAAAGCCCAGCTTTGGGTACCTTCACTTCCTGAGGACCAGGGATGGCCAGGATGGAGAAGGAGGTGGAGAGCCTGCAGATCCATCACGAGGTGACCTGCTTTGCCCATTCCTCTGCCAAACCCAGGGCTGCGGCCCCGTCCCACCTYCAGGTCAGAGATTGCTTTTCAGCATTGAGAGGCCGAAACTCGCTCTTTGCCTAATCCAGACTCCCGTGGGAGCAGCCGCCTCGCCTCCCGCTGCTCCCTCCCCTCCCGAAACCCATTTCAATCTGAGATTATCGAGTTAAAACACTCAGCTGACAGAAATAATAAGCACTCAGCAGGCAGCCAGCAGCTCTGCTGGGCTTCCCTCTTCCCACGCCCTCAATCTATTTTTCAGAGAGTCTTCAAGCAATTTAAGCCAGCCTTTCAAAGCCGAGGAGCTTTAAACTTGGACATCAATGGTTGTCCCTGCTTGTCCTCGGCCCGCAGCTCTGCTCCATCCCTGGTCACCAGCAGAACAGGGGATGGGGCAGGAGGGAAGAGCTGTGATTTCTTATCCGGGGAGATGGGATGGTTGGAGAGAGAGAAGTAGGGGTGAGGCCACGAGAGATGCCAGTGCTGGCGAGGTAGATGTGGAAAAATGTGGCTATGGGGATTATGGTGCCAAATCCAGATTTCTTGCACAGAAAGTTGGCAGACTGCAGAAAAGGACCCTGACATGAAACACTGCCTCGGGGTCTGCCTCCAAGCAGGAAAATCAGATTACATGAGATAGAGAAACTTATCTCCTTCCTCTGATGGACGGGAGGAGCACTGGAAAGGTGGTTTCCATCCACACACTGCCCACCCTCTGTGGGCCCAGCAGGAATGAGAATAAAGTTTAAATCAAGCAATTATTTCCTTAATTTCTCTCAAACTTCAAATGTCTCAAATTGCCAGAGGGTTTTTTGGCTTTTGGTTTTGTTTTGTCTTTTTTTTCTCTTCTTTTTGTTTTTCATCTTATTCTTCCCCATCCCCCTTTACTGGTTCTAATTGTGTCATTAGTAATTAACGACTTTGGAGGGAGACATTTTCTTTTTAATTAAAGGAAGAGGAAAGCTGAGGCTTCACGCAGGCATCATTGCACCTCTTGACATGGACAGGATTTTCCTGAAGCAGTTTATCTCTTTTCCAGCAACCGGTGAAGGGGCTGGGATGGGCCCGGGGAGATTTTCTGTGCTGGTGTACGCCAGTTTGGACAGCCCATCCTCCCACCTCCTCATCCATGGCAAGGAGCTCTTCTTGGTCAAAGTGAGCCAGGGAGTAAATTTTAACTCCAGGAGAGACACACTCTGAGTGCGAATAAACATGGAAAAGGCAGGCTGGATGGTGCAAAACCCGCTCCAGATGTGGYTCTTCTCCCATAGAGACCGTGGAGAAGACCTCAGGCTCACCTGGTCCCCTCCAAACCTCTGGGGAGCTTTGTAGAAGCTCATCCCACCCCTGCCCTGGAAGATGAAGAGATAACACAGCCACTACTCGGACCCCAGCAATGCTACGTTGTCCCCATGGCTGGCTGGGGAGCCTTTCCCTGGTCACACTGGAGACCTGCCAGCCTTGGAGACCCCCAGAGCATCACTCGCTGACRCATCTCCACCAGGATCTGCCCTGCGGCTGCACTGGGGACCCTCTCCCCACCTCTGCGCTCAAGCGCTGCGAGCTGCCCAGCTCCCGGGAAGGCGGCGCAGGAAAACCGCACGTCCTATCTCATCTGGCAAATGGGTAATTATTCCTCCCGCCGATGCTTGCTGCTCCATCCAAGTCGATGCGGTGCTCCATTTGTCATTGTTTGYGAGAGCAGGAAGGGAGGCCACCGCGCTGAATGGGAATTGATTGCTTGGATGCCGGCCGGGCTGGGCAGGCAGCCTGGGCTCTGGGTAACTGCAAATTATTCCTTTAGCGGCTGTATGCGGGGGAATRGCATGCCTGGATCCCTCCAGCGACTCCCCAGCTACTGGGAGAACTGGTCTGCTCCCAGAGAGGAGGAGGAGCATCAATGGGATGCGATGCAGGTCTTGGGAGAGGACGGCAGCCACACACCTTGACTGTGGATTTGCTGATGGTCCTCAAATTACTCCCAGCAGTCAGTAAAAGCGGTGAAGGGGGTTTTGGAGGAGTCTGTGAGAAGCAAAGTGACTGGGAAGGAGAAAAAAGGAATGAAGCCCCACGTCTGCAGATGTAGTTCTGTAAAGGATACAGCAAAATACAGCAGGAAAGGAGGGATAATTGGCCCTGAATTAGCAACTGATGTTCAGGCAACAGCTCTTGGAGCTGCTTCAAACAGCTGGGAGCAGACACCTGCCCAACAGTCAGGGGAATTAAAGGAAAAAAACCCCAAACCCCCAAAACCCAGCACAAATGTCAGGGCGATACAAAGGAATGAGCACAAAACAGCACAGGACATTTTCTAAGGCCATTATCTGAGATTCACAGCCCCTCTTAGGTGATGGGCTCGGCCCCGGCTGCCTCCTTGGAAAAGCTCCGCAGAAAGGAATCGAGGGTGAAGAGAAGAAAAACGGCCGCGGTTAATAGGGGAACAGAGAGCGCGTTTCGGGGGAGTGAAAGTCAGAGATGATCTTGATGCCCAGCGGGGATCCCGGACTCGGTGCGAGCCGCAGGCGTTTTGCCRTGCCAGCCCGGAGGCACCGGGGATGCCGAGCTCGGAGGGGAGAAGGGCTGAGCGTTTGCCTTTCCTGCTGGTTACAGACGGGAAGGAGGGATGTGAGGGAGATAATTTGCCGTGGTTTGCGGGTGGAGCTCGGCTGTCCCCAGCAATGAGGGAAYGGGCTCAGGGGTGCAGCAGGGAGGAGGAGAGGTGCTCCGGGAGGTGGGAGTGTATTTTGTGGTCCTGCACCCTGGGCTAAAGGGCTGAACCTGGCTGGGGTCGGGATGTGTGCCTGCTCCTGCAGGGTGTTATTGCAGCAAATGCATTAAGAGAAGTGAGGTTTTACTATTCAAATATGCTGTCCTCTGCAGTGGACTCCCCCCTTGGGAGCAGGTGAGCCTTGCACTGGGGGCTGACTTATGGTAGGGAAGAAAATCTGGGATCTTGAGGGATCCTGGGTCTTCCTGAGCTCTGGCGGTTTTCTCGACTGACCCATCCTCAATGCTGGGACGGGGCGTCCCGCCAAGGTCTCTCTCCCTCCCTTCAGTCAGCATTCGACAGAGCAACGACATGGAAAAGGTAAGAAATCTAAGACATGATCTGAGGCAAGCCAGGAGGAAAAATATCATTATCCACCCAACGCAATGGGAAGAGATGATGAACAGGATCGCAGGGCCACTGAGCCCAGCCCCAGCCCTACCACGTGCCCTCGTGAAAGGTCCCTGCTCCCAGGGGACAGGGGACGGACCCCTCCAGTCACACCATGGAGGTGACAGCCGCTGCCCCCCCTCCCGCACCACGGCACCTCACGCTCAAGGCAAATCGATMTTCCACCGGCTCAAGGAGGCCGCGTCCTGCCCCTGCTCCTCCCTTTCACTCCCCTCTTCCCTTTTTGCCTCGTTTTTATTTTTGAAACTCTCAGGGAACCTCACATTAACTGCAGCTTGGAGAAAGTAATCAAGCTATTTCTAGGCAGAGAACTAATTTAATGCATGGATGACTTTAGCTCAAAAGAAGAAATAAGGACACTCAGGCATCCTAAGGGAGCAGAATAATAGGGTAATTTGCACAAGATGAGGAGAAAGGGGGAAAAAAGGGCCACTACTTCTTTTGCATAATCGTCTTTATAAATCTTCTTCTTTCCCCTGTTTGCTGGTCACCACCACCGAGTCTCCAGCCGTCGAACGTCCACGCACGCTGGCACTTCAAAAGGGGCAAGARCTGGGTTCAGCTCGGCGCGATTTCTGCTGTGGTGCTCACAAGGGCGGGAGGASTGGGATAAGGGATGAGGTTTTGTGCCTCTTTGGAGTGCAACGAAGTCTTAAAATGCCCTCAGCCTTTGCCAGAGGCAAGGAGGCAGTGAAATTTCTAGTGCCCGAGAGAAATTCCACTACTTCCAAATGGCTAAAGGGAGGAAAGGGAAGGGAAGGCAGGAAAGGCAGRGAGACGCCGCTCAAAATGTTTCCTTCTGGTAGCGAGACTCTAATATTTAGAGCTGCCTGATTATATGGAATAAAAGAAATGTCAGCATGAAAATCATTTGGAGGTGAAAAATTGAAGCTTTCCCTTCCAAATGTGTGGAAACAAGGATGTTTTCACTTTACCAAAATGCTCCGTGACATATTTTTCCCTTCCCTTCGCCCTCCCAACCAACATTTGATTGAAAGCACCGCTTTCTTGGCAGGAAGTTTCCATTTTGGGAAAACCGCCTTTCCTGTCAATAAAACTGTTCCTGCTGAGGATTTCCAAGCAGCGTGCGAACCCATGGGGACGGTCAAGTGCTGGGAATAACAAAGTCGGCATGGCAGAGGCACATGTGGTCACAAACCTSTGTCCCCGGGCTGGACCACGGGCTGGGAAGGGACTGGAGAGCCTGGTACAGCAACCAGCAGCACCCGGAGCAGCCTTGGATTGCGCGGCTGAAAGGGATGCTCTCCTGGCTGCAGGAAATTATTCACCTCTAGATCGGACATGGCAAGTTCTGCCATGAAAGCGGATGATTTTTCTTGCTTTCATCCTGGATAGGCTCCCTTCCCGGAGCAGGTTCCCTCCCTGCAGCATTTTGGTGGGGGTGAGGGAATTGCAGAGGAGTTGCTGTAACTCTGTGCAGGCAGTGCAGGATCCGCTGCAGCGAGGAGGAGCCCGGACACCCCCTCATCTTCTGCCCCCAGCCCCAAGGAAGCAGGATCCAGGCACAGACTCGCTGTAGCCACCTTCCTGCATCCCTGCCTTGCTCCCTGCCCGGCTCCAGCCGTGTTGCACCGACAGGGAAAAAAATATAAGTAGGTCAGAGCCCCATTTGTCAGTTATTTTGCACCGGGTGGAGTGACTGGAACCGGCAGCTTAATGGATGGATCTCACTTGTGAAATTACCCAGCACAAAAACATGTCTACCTGCAGGGCACAGAGGCTTGGTCACACTAGGAGGAGAGGAGATTTGATCCTGTCACCAGCGAAGAATGGAAGAAAAGAGCCTGTTCCTCTCTTCCTCCCTCTCCTGTTTTCCCTCCTCTGCATGGCCAGGGCCATGTGCTGACCTGGGGAGAGCTCGCTGGCTGTATTTCTCCTCCCTGGCTGTGCCGTAAGGAAGCAAGAGACCAGCCTGGCTCACCCAGGAACGGATTAAGCCTTTTATTATGCTGGGCTGAAGGCTGGATTTACAGCCAGCCCAGGGATGCTCTCTGGGCATCATCTATTCGGACAGAGAAAACGTGGGGGGTGACAGTTTGTTAGGTAATTTTTTACCCCTCTCAACAGCTGAAAACGGAGAGAGGAAAGGAATGCGTACGGGGGAGCAGCTTTACTCTCTGCACAAAGTCTTAATAAATAACCTTTCATAATGCAGCGGCTTTATAAACTTCTCCCTGCTCTCGGGAAAGGCTCCCGAGGTAGCATACAGCGCGTGGGCTCGTTGCAATGATAAATAAAGCCAGCCCATCGTCGAGATTTTCCCACCCCGGCAGCCCCCGGGGAGTCCCGGCCGCCGCCGGTGGCGGCAGCCGGGACTCCCCGGGGGCTGCCGGGGTGGGAAAATCTCTCCCGTGGCATTGAGAGAGATGCTGCCATGCCTTGACATCACCTAAGCTACCGCAACCACTCTACATGCTGCCGCAAACACCAGCTCCCGGCACAGCGGAGCCGATGCGATGGGTGTCMCCAGGGAAATGGGATCTCCTGCGTCCCTTGCGCTGAGCGATATCCCCCGTCTCATCCCAAGCTCTAACTCGATGCCGGATGCCCACGCAGAAGAGCACATGGGTGCTGAGAAGAACGAAAAGCATCCTTGGGTGGGCTTGGAAAGACCCTGTGGATGGAAAGTGAGAACGCCGGGAAAGAACTGTAGCATCTTATTAGTAAAGGCCATCTGAGCCTCTAATTAAAATTTGCCTAATGACCTGGCTGCTTTGTCATTTTCACTATCAGAGACATTAATTTAAAGTGACGGGTACTTAGGCAAAGACAAAATTAATTTCTCCTTTAAAAAAAATTAAAGGGGCAGAGCGTGGATTCGGCCGTGCCCCCGCCTGCCGTCCCACCGCAGGAGGAGCTCAATGCCCGCGCCGCAGTGGGGCACATCTTGGAGAAGATGGAAGGAGGAGGAGGAACGAGCCACACAGAGCAGATGTTTCTTACCCTTATTCCCTGCTGGAAAGGGGCCCAGACGATGGGATCGTACTTCCACGGAGACAGAGGGCCCACTCCACCTTGGTGGCTCCGGTGACGTTTGGGCAGGGTTGTCCCAGCGTTGCCAGTGAGTGATATGTCCTGCAAAATGCACAGATACCAGCGATCAATTCTGGGTTTTTCCTCGGGGGTCTGTGGAAAAAAGATCCACAGTTCTTCCCCCAAACCCTATTCCTATTCTCCCCCTTTTCACTGCAAATAGGACATCTGATGTTCTTCACCTGCAGCCCTGTGTCCTCAGCAGACACCCTGCCCCATCCCCGGAGCCACCCGCCCTTCTCTCCCCCTCGCCACCCCGCTCGTTTTCAACAAGTCCACTTTAAACACTCAAACCTGTCTCAGCAAATTCAGTTCCACTTCCCCAGGTCACTCAAAAGCGGAAGGAGGAAGATATCCAGAAAACAACCTATTAGTCTCCCAGCAGTCCCCGTTCACCATCCACAAGCAGCTCCTGGGCGCTCCCCAGGGACACGGATCCGTCCCCGCGTGCGTCCCCCCGCACCGCCAGCCCTGCCCCTGCCCACGCTCCCACCTGAGCAGGGAAGATCTCTGAAGATCTCATGCCTTCGCTGTGTCCCAGCCCACGGGACAGCGATGCCGAGCCGTTCCCCGGCCACCTCCCGCCTCTCGCAGCGGCCAGGCCAARGCCAGTGTGTGCAGCCTGGGAAATCACGGCTGCAGYATTCCTCCCCATCCCTCTCTCTTTGTTAAATCAGAGGCTGCGGTGGATTTAGTGTTCAGCGTCGGTAGTCCATACCTCATCGTTCATGCCACATTGATTCTCAATTCCAGCCCTGTAGGTTATTTAATTGGGCAGATATCCCTTCAATTTTCTCCTCCAGCGATATTATTGATGGCTGAAGTCTATCCATTTCTTTGCACGGGGCTTCAAAAGGAGCCTGTTAACAATTATAACAATAGTCAAACACTTTGCTTTCGATTGTACTTCACAGTCCCAAATCTCAAACAATCCATTAAGCCCATCTTGGAGGTATTAATTGTCCCAGGTTCAGTCCAGAGATAGCCTGCGCTGCCCTTCAGGCTGAAATCATTGCTCTTCCTTCTCCATTTCCCTCTACCAAGTGCTCTTTGAGTTGTGAGCCGGCCCGGAGGACCGTGCCCCCATGTAAATCTTCCAGCAGGAGTTCACGGCACGGTGCCGCGGGGGTCAGCCGGTGGCCCCGCTCCCCAGCTCGCCTAAATCACAGCGCACCCGAGCGGGGGACCAGCCGCCGCGGCAGGCGCCGGGACGGGTCTGCGGGGCAATCAAGCCCTCGCTTTTCAAGCCCCCGTGAGCCTGAGCTGACCGTGGGAATCGATAGGCCAAACACCCCAGTAAATCCCCGCTGCGGCACTGGGCCACGGCTGGAGGTGGTGAAGAGAAACAGTGACACGTCCCAGTTAAGGCAGCAGAGACCCAGACGGTCTGTCTGCCTCCTGTCCTCCCTCCCAGCTCCCTTCCTCACCTAATTCTAGCTGAAGTGTCACATGGGAATAATTTTTCCTGGGCATCCTGTATCCCCAGACTACAGCGATCCCCTGGGATGGGAGAGACCTGGGCTGAAATCCCCGCAACTCTGCCATGTGGGAAGGAGACCAAAACCCTCCTCCTTGGGCAGAGATGGAGCCAGGCTCTTGGGGAAGAGGGCCACCAGGAGAAACTTCTGCTACTGGAGCAACTCTGCTACCCCCCCAGCTTCCTCCAGAAGGACYCCAAAACCCAACCAGTGGTTTTTCTAGCCTGGGGAGGTAGAAAATGTCTCCTCTAGGCTGGTTTCCAAGGGGTGTTATTTGGAGCTTGTTTTATTTTGTGCRTGGATAARAGCTAGATTGGTTGCAGCTTCATTTGCACATGAGCTGGTCAAGCTAAAGAAAAAGCTCTCTTTTCCCWGCAAGTTCCCAGAGCTGCTGAGGTCCTCTCCCRGTACTGGGAGCACCCAGGTGCCTCCCAAGGGGCCTCACTCTCTTGCAATGCCGGACAAGGAGCTCCGCTGTGCCGGTCCTTTGCTATCCGGTGGAGGGGCCAAAGCTGCAAGGAGCAAACTGCRGCAAATCACTTTGACACCCTCRTTTCACCTCTCCAACATCCAGTGTYGTACAGGGGAGGAAAAGTCTTATTTCAAGCTTTATCCTTTTTTYTTAATTTTTGATAGATGCAGTCTCAACCTTTATACTATCTGAAAATGAATATTTTACTATAGTATAAAAGCTGAAATTACGTTAATTAATTATATTTAAATATTATACTGAATATTTGATTTGCAGGGTGGAATAGCCAGTGTAGGAAGGGAACATTTCGGCTGTGCAGACCCCAGCAAATGTGATCCGTAGGTTCAATTCCCCAACAGCCCCCATTTCATTCATGCTTTTCCTCCTCCTTTCTGCTTTTTCATACGGAAGGCTGGAGGACAACAGGTCCGTGGCTCCCTGGGGCTCCTGCACCGAGCTTTCACCCCGGCAGCTCTCACGCAGCCGTCACAAGCCGTGCAGACCTGTTTCCTCAACACCACGATGCCCCCGCGGCCGCATCCAGCCTCAGCATCGCGACGGGGCTGCCGTCGTGACAGAGAAACGCACGCCTCTGTGAGCGGGGCTCCACGGAGAACACTCCTATCGCTGCCGCTAATTACTCTGGGGCTGCTGGCCATGCACTGTCTCATTAATTACCTGCAGGTCACAGCAGCGATTCTTCCCGTATGAAAGCTGCACCGGTAACTTCATGTTTCAAATGAACTCTGGGAGCACCCTGCCAGTCATTCTTTGCAGGAGAATAGAGTGTAATATCTATAATTAAATGTGATGGGGATGGGCTAGCAAGAGCCCACTGAGGAGCTGAGCGGAGATGGCTGCTCTGTTCGCACACCCGGAGGGATTCCCTTCACCGCCGGGGTTTTGGGGAGCGAGCAAAGAGGTTTGCTGGTGCAGCACCGAGACTGGAGCCACCACCGTGGGGGCAAAACAAGGTGATGCTCAGAACGACACCAGCTTTGATAGGGTTTCCCAGCATAAATGCATCTGAAACGTGCCACGCCGCGTGGTTACTGGGCGCAGGGAAGGGACGGAGAGCTGCAAGGGCAAGGGGACAGTGGTGGCCAGGGGCCACCATGTCTCTCCTGCACACCAGTCCCATGTTGCTCCTCCAAATGGRTCTGAGCCACCTGCACAAGGTGCTGGTTTGTGCACCACCATTGGCTTCACGTGGCCGTCCAGCCCCTGCTGAGAGCTGCCCCAGGAGCCGAGGACGGGGGCAGTGAGTGAGGGAAGGTCTGGGCTGAGGAGGAGGAGGATGGGGAGCCCGGGACCACAGTAACCTCAAGGTGACTCGAGGCGGAGGTGTTTTTACAGGGRGCACAGCGTGAGAAGCCTGTACGCCATCTGCTCCCGACTGCCCTGCTTTCAGCGAGCCAGTGTGTTGCTCTCTTTCCTACATGCTAAAAATACTTCTCTTTAAAAAAAAATAGAACAAAGAAGAAAAAGAAAGAAGACGGGGAAATGAGAGGAGTATAAACAAAGACTCCATGGAGACCAGAGGCCTCATCGTGCTCTTCCCGCTGCATCAGGCSCCTTCCCCCCATTTGCTCCATCTCTGTCTTACATTTTAGAGCAGAAACGTGCTATTACTGGTTTTCCTTAGCTCTGGAAGCAGGCACATGCATGCACACACGCACGCACGCACCCCCCCTCCCGTGCACAGGCTGTCTACGCTGTTATTTAATAGACCTGAGAGAATCGAGCCACCCCTCTCGCTCCTCTCATCGGTGGCAAAGCTGAGGAGGAGGAGGAGGAGGTAGGTCAGCAGGGAGGGGATGGAGAGTGGGGAGCTGGTTTATAGCCGGAGCCCCCCGGGGAGGGACGGGTTCAGCTGCCCCGGCAGCCGCTCTGCAGCAGGAGCCCTGGCACCAGACCTGTGGCCACCTCCACCCCTGCCTGCCCACCAACAAGTCATGATCTTCCCAGCAGCGGATCCTCAAACCTGGATGATTTTGCCTGAAGTGTGACCAGCAGCCCCTGCCAACCCTTTTGGGACCACATTGAGGGCCATAGGGTCAGGTTAGGACCCCGGCACTCAGGTCCTCGCCTGCCTTTTGCCACGAACCCAAGACGACCCGGGACAAGCTGCTTTTTCCCCTCTGAGCCTCCGCTGCCCTCCCCGTCCTGTGCTGATTTACAGCCTGAACTCTCCAAAGCAACGCTGGCCTTTCGCAGGGCCGACGTGCAGCACAAAGCCCCCGTATACGGGCCCACCACCTCGCTCCCGGCAAGCGGGTGCCTGCGGCTGGGCAGGCTGRGAAAATCCCATTTGCAAGGAGGCGCAAAATGGCTCTAAGCGATGGAAATCCTCCTTCCTTGGGCAGAGAGAGAGGAAAGGGAAAGAAAGATGAAAAAAAGCTCTTTCTGGGGAAATTAAATTGGACTTCAAATTTACAGGGTCTTCATTTTGTTCTGGTGATAATGAATTAAGCTCTTGCTGGCAGTTATATTGCTGCAGAAATAAGTACTGGTTAAAAGCACTTTTGGAAACTATGACTTTCATTTTAAAGCTGCCACAATTTACATTTAATCCATTCATTAATTCATTTATTTATGCTGCTCAGGTACAAACCTCGCATCTTTCCTTTCCCAGGATTCACTGAAATGCCATTTTTAACCCAAAACCAGTTTCCYGGGGGCAGGGCGCATTTGACAGCCGTGGGGAAGAAGCCACATCTACCGGGCCTCCTAACAGCACTCTGGATCAGATGATCCGGAAAATGGGCTTTTGCCTTTGCACGGCAGGAGGAAAACCCCGGTGACCCTGTATTAATGTTTTGGCTCCCTCTCATTAAGGATCTCCCTGCTGATGCGGAGCAAGCCCGTCCATCCGTGGCCACGGAGCCCTTTGGGCTGGGGGAACCAGACGGGAGTTTCCAGTAACTATAAAAACAGGCAACCAAAATCCTCCTGCCCCTGAGGACAGCCTCGGCCCCGCAGCCCCGAGGAGCACCCACGGGCAGCGCCCGCTGCCACCCCACCAGTGAAGGTTGTTCCCCCCCGACCCTGTTCCCTGACGGCCTTGCAAGGAGAGTGTTGAACAGGAGCCAAAACCTGGAGGTGAACGGCCCATTACCCTGATTAACCAGAGAGAGAGAAAATGCTGTGGCTTGCAATAATTTTACCTCTGCCGGGTACCCCTGGCCCCMGCTTGCACGTGAATCCAGCCCCCACCTCCCTTCCCACGCGTGCCCCTCGCTTTCCGCAGCCCCTCGCACAGCCGCACCACCGACACTTCACTTCTTCCTGCGTCCCAGCTCCTCCGAAAGCCCCTCTGATAAAGGTTTCTACTCCACAGCACGTGTGCGCAGAAGGTTTAGCAGGGTCGGGCTTTCAGAAACCCATCACCAGAAGATCCCACCACCTTCCCTTGGGCAGGCTCAGTAGGGTGACCTGAGCTGCAGCGGTGTGTCGCAAGGATTTGCTCCCAGCCTGGGCATGCACGGACGGGCTGCCACGTGTGGCCATCGCCCCCGCATCTCGCTAGACCGACGCAGAGAGCAGCAGCAAGATCACAGCCCGGTGAGGGTGCCCTGCAGAGGGAACGTTGCCTCCTGCCAGCACCGTGTATCTGCCCTTCGCCCACGGCATCTCCGGAGCTCTGCGGCGTGGCCTCGGGCTGGGATTTTGAACCCAGGGGAGGTTCAAATCCAGCCCACGTGCTGGAGGCTGGGAGCAGGATCTCACACCACACCTGCCGATTCCTGCGGGTGTAAAAGCTCTGTAACTCTTCCTTGGCCCGAGAGCAGGGCAGCCAGCACGCTCCATCGCTGCAGACTACGYGCCCGGAGGGACCTGGCCGAGCCTGGGAGCAGCAGGGGCTCTGCCTGCCCATGGCGAAAGATGCAGAAGAGGGGGAAAAAAAAAAGAGACTGGCTGAACAAAACAGCCTGCACAGCCCCTGCGTGCCAGGGGCTGCTGATGCTACAGGGCCAGTAAATCCCCCCACCCTTTACAGAACAGGCGAATGGCATTTCTGCAGGAGATGCTTGCTCCGCTCCACAGCGAGCATGGCTCCACATCCCAAGGACAGGGCTACTGGTTTGCTTTTGGCAGCCCCCATCCCATTTCCACCTGCCTCTGGCGTGGCTTTGCGAGGCGTCTGCCCCTCAGCGGGTGTCCTGACGCAGACGCCAGCTCCATTAGAGGCCATGGAGCCACCGTGCTCCCGCCAGCAATAGGATCCCAAACGCTCCTGTAATTTATATAGCAGTTTTCATTACTTCCCTTCTCCAAAGACTTGTTCAATAAATTACCAGTTTATGAATTCCAAAGTGCTCTGCGCAGCCCTGAACAAAAGGGAAGGGAAAAAAATACTGCCCAGACCAGCTCTAATGGCAGAGCTTTTCATCCTGGAAAGAAAGCCGTTACTAAAATGATATCCCCTCTCCCCCCCCGTGGATAACATTGCTTTCATGAGCCAGCAGATAGCAACACCCTCACTATTACTGTAGTGCCCCGAAGTACCAACCAAGCTCAGGGCATGGGAGCCCCTCGTTACCCAAAGTGCCGCATAGACATTGCACAAAGACCTTCCTTGAAGAGCTGAGCCACCCAASAGCATGGGAGGTGGAGGGAAGGTCTTAAGAAAAGGTTAAGCAGTGAGAAAAGCTCTATTTCCCAGCACTTTGGTCTAGCCACGAACCCATGGCTTTGCCCACTCCCGTGGGCTGGATTTCCTTTAGCAGCATTATTCTTGTTCATGGGAATCCTGCCCTTCCACTGGCACTGCTGGTAAATGCAATGGTGGAGGGCATCCCTCAGATCAGCCCCCACATAGTGAAATGTGCCTTGCTGTCCCCCCTCACGGCAGCAGAGACACCACAGAGGGACCTGGCAGGTCCCTTAAATCACATCTGAGAACTACAAGTGGTAGAGGGAGAGAGGAGAAGAAGAAACAGGGACTGAYGCATTCATCGAGACGAGATATTTTTTAGGACGAGAGGAAATGGCCTCAAGTTGCRCCAGGGGAGGTTTAGATTGGATATCAGGAAAAATTTCTTCACTGAAAGGGTCGTCAAGCATTGGAACAGGCTGCCCAGGGAAGTGGTGGAGTCACCATCMCTGGAGGCATTCAAAAAACGTGTGGATGTGGCGCTTCGGGACATGGTTTAGTGGGCATGGRTRCTGGGTTGATGGTTGGACTCGATGATCTTAAAGTTCTTTTCCAACCTTAATGATGCTATGATTCTATGATTGGAAGAACATGACGAGTCAGAGGTGAACAGCAGGGGAGTGGGAAAGCTGCTGGCTGGGTGAGATGGATGGTGGCAGGGTGGAAGTGGCTTGCTGGAGATGCTGAGATGGGRCTTTGGCCAGAGCGGTGGTCTGCCCTTTTTAGCCCCATCCCTACCTCTGCCTCCAGCCTCGATTTTCCCCCAGGCTCAAAAGCAGCCCCTGGGGTGCCGAGCCACGCTCAGGCACAGTAAYGCGGGCAGGCGGGAGGCTCCATGGATGGATGTGGTGGATGCTGCCGCTCATGAGCGCTGCCCTCCCGCACAGCAGCCAGGAGCGGGGAGGGAAGGTGGGCGAGCTGCCGAGCAGAGAGAAAGCCCCTGCAGTGCTGCCTCCGGAGCCTTTCCACTCTGCTGGGCAGCAAACAGTGGGAACAAAAAGTAAAAAAAAAGAAATCAATAACCACCACCCATTGTGTCTCCATCTGCCATTGATTTATGGCCCTGCTGAAAAGCCTTGTTGTCCACAATTATTGGGCAGTCAGCTCCTATTTGCCATGATTTCCYTGCTCCTCCTTTCCACCCRCCTCCCCGGCAGATCCCATCCTGCCACGTAGGGCTCTKGTGGCTCCTGGGGTGCTTGGTGGCTGGGTCCCAGCTGTGTCCAGTCCCATGGTGGGACGGTCAGGCTCAGGTCTGATCCTCCAAGGGCCTGGGATGGCAGCTGGAGTGCAGAAGTGGGAGCAGGGATGCAGGCGTCTCGCACACAGAGCAGCAAGGGGGAAAAGAGCAGTCAGGTGGACTGCAAGTAAAGCCAACCAGAAAATTACATTTTGCCCTGAGCTGCTGAAAATTCAGCTTTATCTCACAAGAAACCAAAAGCTGAGCACAAGATTTCCTTTCTAGCCTTCTTGACAACCTTCCCAGCTCGATTTTGCTCTTTTGGCCATTTCTATCATATGTCACACTGACCCAGGAGGTCAGATTGATCCAGTCAACCAAGCCTTGCAAGAGCAAGAGCCTGCTGGATGAGTTCCCCGAGATACGCGTTTCATTATACCAGTGTTTCCTGGGGGGGGAAAAAGGCTGTATCAGAAAATAATCAAGCGCCTTAAGAGTCAGCAGTCTGGTGCCTCCATCTGCAGAGCCCAGCCCAGCCACCTCCACCACCCCACACAGAACCGGGGGCACCTCTGTTGGATTTAAGAGCGCTGCCTAATTCCAGCCCCCGCCCGGGCTGTGCCCGCTGGCCTCCTGCCCACCTCCAGCTCCCTCATGCTCTGGCGGAGATAAAGGGCCCTGAAAATCGAGGAATTAACATTGCCTCCCCAAGGCCAGGCTCAGCCTTGGCAAGGGGACCCTGCACAAGCAGGCAGGGCTTGGATGGGGAGATGTGGGGTAGCTCAGCTCAGGGCAAGTCCTAAGGACCAACCGCGTTAGCTGTTGGTTGCTCACATGCAATGACACTGGGTTGCAGTGCAATGCAAGCAGTGACGGTCTTCTCCAAAGACCTGTTGGAGACCAATGCTACGGAGCAGACACATGTAGGGGACAAGTGAATAACCCAAAGGGGTCAGAGGAAGGAAAAAGTGGTTTGAACAACCAGGTTGGGGTAATCCTCCTTGTAGAATATGGGGATATGGGGACCAAGCTGTGGCCTCTTCATGCAGCAAACCTCCCCTTTGGGAGATGAAGCAGCAGTTCTTGCTGGGSCACTTCAATCGTTTATGCTGTGAAAACTACTTCAATAGCTCTGGTCTATAGGGGAGTCTGGAAAGCAAACACTGCTTGCAGCCACAGAGCAGACAAAGCTGGATGTGAGAGCTGGCAGGTTGATGTTCACCTGAACCTGTGAGGCAATGATTACTTAGACTTACTTTTAGTGAGAAAGGGAGATATTATGGAAGGGCTGATTGCAGAAACGAGCCCTGAATTTAATACTTTGATCTACATCAGCTTGTGATTAAGTGAATGAACAAATGAAAATAAGCCTTGAACTGAAGACCTTTATTTCAGGTAGGGCGGACATAGTGGAACAAAAGGAATTGGTTAGTGAAGTCAGCTGGAGAGAGGTCATGGACACAAATACGCAGGATGCCTGGAACTGCATAAAGTCAAAAGGTGTTAGAGCTGCAAGAAATCCCAAGAAGAGAAACTAAAAATAAAAGCTTGCAAAGAAGAGCTTGCAAGGTAATGGGCTGAGCAGTCACTTGAAGAAAGGTGTTAGGAAGAAGCAGGGACCCTGCACAGATTGGAAGAGAGGAGTCCTAGAATGAAGGTCATGGAGGCCACCAAGTTTTCAACAAAGTGGAAATTGCATCAAGTCAGACAGAATTAGACCTTGCAAAAAAGGTATTGAAACAAATAGCTAGTTATAGAGCCTCAGAACCTTTCTGGCTTAAAGAGAGAAAGAACAAGTGTTGTTATGTGAGGAGAATAGGGAAAAGATTAAAGGATAACTCAGGGCACATCCCAGCACTATTTGACCTCAGTTKTCAACCAGGGTGAGGTTGCCCATGGAGGTAAGAGACATATGAGGACGTGAAACAGGGAAGCGGGAGACAGGAGCGAGCAATTCCCTGGAGTGGTGAAGAACAGGCACACRGGAAAGCGTTTCTGCTGGCAATTATTTTTATTACATCAAGATAAAGTATTATTGGTTTGGCATACAGCACATGTGGGGGCTGTATTTAAATACGAGACACAAGCCCATTAATCTGATCTCGTAGAGGAGGAGGCTTCACAGCAGACTCAGACAGCAAGGCTAATTGAAAGTAAGCAAACAACGTTACGAGGGTTTAGCAAGGGGAGATCACACCAGGCTAAGGGGATTACTACATCCCCTTTGTCTGCAGGATCAGCTGTTCTCATCCACCTGGACAAAACTGAAGCACCTGAAGATGAAGACTACAGGAATACACAGRAGAAACATTGCATGGGCTGGGACACAGACGAGACAGGGAGGTAGTAACAGCAAGGCAGAAAAGATGAGAAACTTCACCAGCCTGACATCAGACATCACATGTCAAAGGTGGCTTTGGAACATCTGCAGAGGAGAACCACCCCATGACCATGGCAGCACCAGAGGAYCATTGCCTCCATGTAGAAATACTGCTTTTATCTGATATTAAAATAAAATTTCTTAATCTGCCTAAGGCATACAGTGAGGCCAAGCCTGCTTAGCACTTTGAACAGAGCCCTTGTTCCCCAGGGGAACTTCCAGATGAGGTTGGTTGCAAACTAGGAAGATGAGATATTGTACTGCAAGATTTGAGTACCCTGGAAGTGGAGTGAAATTGTAGCATAACAGTGTGAGGTGTAAGGCCAGGTACTTGGATTATAGTTATTCTTCTCTGCATTTTTGCCAGTCCCTAAGAAAGAGGGCCGGGTTGATCTAAGGAGGATTATGARGCAACTCTGCCACGTGGGTGTGAATGAGACTAACGTAGTCTGGATACACAAAGGGGAGAAGCACATGGCACTTGTAGGGTAAGGAGTAATGCTGCTGTAGGGAAGAGACAACCTGGGATCTGGCCACCAATGTTCAGGAGAGAGGGAGACCATGAGGAGGGAGCCTGTGTTAGCGAAATGAAAGTCAAGAGTCAGTTATAAATACATCAGGGTCTAAATACACAGAAGGGAGAAAAGCTATTGAAGCCAGAAGACAATGTTGGCACGAGGACAAATGGGCATAAACTGGCTGTGAATAACTGTAGAAGGAAATGTCCAACTGTTCCCCTGATCCAGCTTTGGCATTGCAGTCGCAGAGGCTTTGCCTGAGGAGCCAGCCCACGAAGGGGGCTGGGAGATATCATGTCCATGACAGCAGAGGACTGAAATAGATGTCCCAGGCTCCTCTCCGGTCTCATTGCTCAGGAGCTCTTATCTACAGGTGCCAGCTTTCCGGGGTTTCTTCTATAACACACCCTGGTCTCCTCTGGGCAGAAGAGGACCTGTTACCATTTAATACTTGAAGTCTTGTCCACAGACATTCTGCATGCAAAACCTAACCAGATCATCTGCTTTCTGRGGAGATTTTTGTGCACTTTTGTCCAGGGAAAGAAGAGTGAGAAGATGGGACAGGCAGGGTAGGGGTCAGCAGCCCCTGAGGGTTAGGGCAGCAGAYGCTCTCCCCAAAGCAAAGGGGCAGCAGGGCAGCAAGAACAGTCGGCTGTCACACAAAATCCCCCCAGACTCCCTCTGGCATACAGGCCCTAAGCTCCCGGCCCTGATCCAGCAGACAAGCTGCCATGCACACTTGTACCTCCAGTCCTTGACATTCCTAATGGGATTAGAAGGGTAAACCCAGCATTTCCTGGACCAGAAAGAGTGGGGGCTGTTCTTGAACAAGGCTGAATACTCCTGGCATGGGGCATGAGCACAAGTTTGTCCTTTTTCTCCTGCTCTAATCCTCACCACCCATCTGGGACCTCATCTTTCCTTGCATCTGCTCCGATCTGATCCCCACAGAGCCACATTGCCAACAGCCCTGCACCAAAATGGATTTCATGATCTGAGAAAAGCTGTCTTCAGAGCAGCCAAAAAGTGGCCGAAGCACCCAGAAATGCCAAACAATTTTGGATGGTGCCCTATGCCCAGGGTTACCAGGTGGTAGAGGCTGCCAAGGAGCATGTCCRCAGCTGACACAGCACTCTAGAAATAGGGTGCTGCCACTGAGATTTCAGCCAACTGGAAGGAGAACAAGTCGGGGGGGTGTTTCTCCCCCATGCTGACCAGCACTCRCTGTGCATCCACTGGCCAGAGCAGTGGGGACACTGCTTGCCAGGCAGGCCAGAAACTGTGAATGAGACACAGGCTGGCATCAGGAGATGGGGAAGCCTGAGCAGTCTGTGCTCAGCGAAGAGGGCAGTGGTCAAACATGGTCTGCCTTGCAGGCTCACACAGTCCTTYCCCTGCCCGACTTCTGCTGTCTTAGCCTTCAGTGACTCCCTGCTACACCTTCAAAGGCACCAAATAATGTTTGGTCAAGCACTAAGGCTTCAGGCTGGCTTTCTTGAACTCCCCTTGCACAGGTCTGATGGTCCACCGAGGTCACCTGCTTCTCACTTCTGCATGTGCACCCACCTTCACCTCTGCCCCCTCCCCATGCCCACGGAGGAGCAAGCCCCTGCACCCTTTGCATCCCCGCACCCACAGGCCCATGTGAAGCTTTTGGGCAGGGGTGCAGCTCTGTGAAAAGCAGCATCTGTTCGGCTTCTACCCCCCCCTCCACACTCCTGCTCCATCACCATGGAAACCCAGCGGTGGGAGACAGGTTGCTTGGCAACCCAAACACCCGGCTGGACCACGCTGCTGACCCCAGGTACAGAGACCCCGGAGGGGGTTTGGTGCTCACAGCGATGCTCCCTGCTGCAAAGGGGCTGAAGCGAGGAAGGGGATGGTAGAAGAGCAGTCCCAGCCCCTGGGAGGTGATGGAGTAAGCAGCCTCCACTGGTGCTGCAGTGGCATCTCTCCAGGGATGCCCCGTCCATCCGGGAGCCGCACTGATCCCTCCCCAGGCCTGGGAGCTGCTCCTCCCATGGGCAGTGGGGAGGGGGTTGCATCAAAGCACACTCAGGTAATGACTTCAACAGCTCCCTGAAGTGACCCTGCTGATGCTTCAGGTTTGTTTGCTTCCCCAGCAGCTAGAGACAGGGTATATACTACAGCCTCCCCCCTGCCTCTGCCTCCTCCTTCCCTGGTCTCAAAAGGACAGCCCTCCTCCCCCAGTCCTCATATCCACTAGGCACAGAAAAGTTTTCCACGAGAAAATGCAGGGCCCTGGAAGAACCRAGCAGTGAGCAACCCCATTAAAGCTGACAGAGAAGGCAATTGCAAGATGCATATCCTTCAGCACACAGTCTAATCTCAACCAGATGAAATACAAGAAGGAAGATCACTGAGGTAAGAGAAGCTAGCATTTGCAAAAGCTGTCTGAAGAACCAGACTATCCAAGATTGCCAAGAGAACAGATAAAAGCAGTCATTACAACCTGMCAGTGTGTGTGATAAAAACAAAGATACGGCCAGCAGATTGAGACACACACACACACAGAAAGCCACCTGCAGCCTCTAGCAAAGGCTTTGCAATAGGTGTGGGTTGCATCATGCAAAGTTAGATGACAGCCAGAGATATCACCCAAAGTAGGACAGAGAAAGTAATCTTGCATGAACATGCACAAAGGTACAGGGTGTACAGAGCATGCAGCTGCAGAACTTAGCAACATTGACTCTGAGGCCCTTTTGTCTCTGCTACAAGGCAAAAGAATACAAATAAATAAAAAAGGATTGTGATAAAGCATGCATAACTCTTCCTAGGTTCAGCAGAGACACAGGGAAATGCGGAGCTGACAAAGCGGGCTCAAGCAAAACTGCATCTCAAACAGAATATGGAGAGAAAAAGAGGAGCTGCCACCACMGGCAGCAGGAGATGAAGGCAGGGTTAAATGCTGGTGACCAGGGGATGGGAGGTTTGATATGGCAATAAGCACACCAGCACAACCAAAACACTGTGTCAGCAAGTTTCAAGATCACTCGAGTGGACTGAAACCCTGATGGCAGCAGGGAAACCATAAAGATGCATCTTGCAGTAGAAGAAAATAAGAGASTGATTGGAGGCATAGGGTATCTAAAGAATCCAAACAAGAAGTCAGCTGAAGCCACCTCATTTCTGACCCAGCAACGTGAGTGCCAAGGAGCAGGCATGGCCGGCACTTGGGGGAACTGCGGCACGCAGGGACCCAGCAGGTACAYGGGAGCTGGTCGGGACCCCTGGCACTGCCCTATGGCCAAGGGCATCCCACAGCACCCTGCACTGTCAAGGYTGACCTGCAGCAGCTCACTATGGCCACAGAGTCCACAAGTCACTGAAACTGGGGTGTTTCCTCCAGCTACCAAAAGGCTGGCTCCGCTGGGCTAGCCTGGGGGCTGCCAGAGAGAAGCAGCTGCTATTGCAAGCCATGGGCTGCCGAGCATTTCCAAGTTTGCTGGAATGAGGAGGAATTACTGGCCAGACAACTGGCAAGCTTGTCCCAGCTCTGGCTCTTCCCCAAGCTCCTTCTTCCACGGGAGCAGAAGGCACGTTCAGCTGCCCAACGCCTCTGCGCAGCCCGGAGCTGCTCTTGGCCGACCTCACCCTGGCTGCACGCACAGATGTGAAATCAGAGATCGCCGCYCCCAGGGAAGCATCCCTGACACCTCCAGCTTCTTCCTTGCCAAGTCTGCCGCAGCTGATCTTAAAAGCTGCAAGYTGATCTCAGGCCCAGTGCGGAAACTCTTGGAGCAGAGGTGTCTGAGCAGTTGGAGGAGGGGAGAAGGCAGATGCATGCTCCAACTCTGCAGAGAGTTATACAGAGACTTCTTCAGAGAAAGCAATCRGGATGAATTGCACAACCCAAGCGACAGGCTCCCCCGGCTGTGAGAGACAGTGGAACRAAGGGGAAAAAAGGATTGAACCCAGAGCCTGGACTGATATCGAACAGAGGAGGGAAGAAAGAGCAAGGCCGAGCACACCACAGCTGAGAGTGTTGGGAGTTATAAAACACCAGCAGAGACTTTCAGCATGGTGTGGTATGGCAGAGAGGTTATCGCCCCTTAAAATGAAAGCATATAGACAGGATTGAGATGGCCRCATAAGCATGAAGCGCCAGAGAGAAGGGCTGAGACCCTCTGCTCATCTGTAACCCACCCAGGAGGGCCAGCCCACGGCAGACAGCTGAACTGCTCCGGCACGGAGGAAAGAGTGACCTGTGCACAGCTGATTATTACCATCATTTTTTCCCCAAATGACTTCAACCGGAGCTCATGCTAGCCAGCACTGCGATGAGTTACACCATGACACAGCTCTCCAGGCACAACGTTACTGATGAACTAACTCCGGTGAGAGGACACCAATGCAGAAGACACACAGCACAGAGCAGCYGTATTACTTACAGGCCACTGGACAAGCTCCAACAGACCAGCTAACAGCCAGGCAGTGATGAGCCAAGGCAGGTAAACAGCAGTTCTGCAGATCCATTCAGTGAAGGCCCTGGCCAGGGGGTTAGTGCTGCCAGCTACAAGCCACCAGCAAAACCAAGGGGCTGCATGGAAAACCAGAGAGCTCCCATGAGGAGCTTTTCCCAGGAGACTCCCTTTCCACGCTAGCTGGGTAGCTACMGGCACGTGAAGCAAACCAGAACAGGCTACATCAGGCACAACGGGCAAGGAAAGGAGAGCAGCAACAGTTGCCACTTCATAGCATTTTTTCCCCCAAAAAGCCACCCTATGAAGCCCTGGTGGGACGAKGAGAAATGCCAGCTAAGGGAGGGGGGCGGCTTTTTCCTGGTGCCAGCAGAGATGCCCATCTCGCCCAGCTCTGCCAACACAGCCGTGAAGGCAGGATCAGGCAGGTGGATCCCCAGCAGGGCTCACATCCACAGCCCAYGGCACAGGAGCAAGTCTCACCCCAAAGAATAAATTTTAAGAGGCACAAGGGTACACAACCACAACATTGCAGTATTTTAAAAGACACGAGAAGGCAGCATTCCCCTGCGTGAGAGCACAGCAGTTTAAATAAAGCAGCTCTGGATGCCAGGCTGGGAGAGGTTAACCAGATYCCCCAGTGTCAACCCCATCCCAGATGGGCTTTTAAGGGACTGCTTCAGGGAAGCATGGAAGGACCTTGATCCAGTTCAAGCACAGTGGGTGAGTGGCAGCGTGGGAATACTGCACTTGGMAAGGTCTTCAGGGAACCTGGTATGAAGGGTCACCAGTGGGTGGGTTTTTTTTTTTTTGGTGAAGAGCTGCTCATATTTTATTTATTTGCTTCAGAAAAAGGGTTTTTTTGTGGAGGTAAGTGGCTAATTGAGTTTAGGTTCTTCAGCTAATGAAGAAATGAGCTGAATAATTAATTATTTGAAGATAAATTTTTCATGGCCAGTTGTGATTCCAGTGTGGGAGCAGGGGGCTCGGAGTGTTATTTAGTTATTTTAATCTTAAAAAAGAATAATGCATGCAAGTACCCCACCCAGCCCCTCCGAATCACRGCTGTGATGAGAGATGGGTGACTCAGGGGGGACCAGCCCCTTTGCATCGCAGGGGAACAGGAACAGCTTGTTTCAATGATTAGTCACCTTCCAGTACAAAGTGTTACCCAAAGTGAGCTGGCACTAGACCCGTATATCGCCTTGGGCCCATACAGGGATGCTGATGAAGTTTCTGCAGCCATGCCAGGGCTGTCCCCTGGGCCAGCCTTCCTCCTGAAGCCACCCCAAAAATCCCCTAAATCCCACATTTACACATGGCACAACGGAGAACCAGCTGATCCGCTCCATCCCCCTCGTTCTCACCTCTCCCTTTTCACACCTTGCTCCAGGCCTGACCTCGCAGCTTGTTGGAACATCTCACTTGACCCACTTCCACACTGGATAATGAGCCATTAGCCACAGTGATAATGACAGTTATTACAGATAATGCTCACTGCAGCTAACACAGGCTTATCATGGAAACCCCCCTGCAGCTTGGACCCAGGGCACCGACCATTTGGAAGGGGGTCACCTGGGACCTTTGCCTTGTTGAGAGGAGCCCCTGGGGCAGTTGTCCGTGCTGACAGCAGAGCCCYTTAATTACTCACCATTTTAAAGGATTATCTTTTGCCCTGTGCATGTAAATATAAACTGGCTTTTCTTGGTTCCCAGCAGCTTGTAACAGCAGCTTTGTGTGGCCCTGTCTGATCAAATGGTGGGATCATTGAATCCCACTGCTGCCACTGGGGCCTCTTCAGCTCAATATTTGCTCCCCCTCACCATGCCTCCTTCACAGCACACCAGCAGTTTTATCTTTTTCTCATCAAGTTATTAAATGACATTGAACCAAGAAAAGAATCCATGGGAGATCCCGATGGAAGCAGACGTTCATTGATCCCTCCACTAATACCTGCATTTTGAAAGCCATCAATGACCCACAAAGYAAATAAGGATTAATTCTCCACAATACACCTGAAGGAAACAAAAGGCCACATGGTACTCAGCTAAAGGCCTTGAAGAAATCTTAATCCACCCAARTCTTATTGCTCTGTAGCCATGCAGATGCCTCCATACCAGAGACCTKCCATAAAGACCCCACTTCAGTTTGACCTACCCCTCACCAAGCCATGCCAACTTGCAAAGGTATTCCCAGTGCCCGSTCCTTCACCAGTAACATGTCTAATGGATTTTCCCATGACTTGGCCTCAGGGTGACCCAATTTCTTCCTCAAGAGCTGCAATAACACTGGGATCCCTCCAGCGCCCAGGGAATCTCCCAGCTTTTGAAGATCTGGGTGGAAGAAGCAGCAATTTGGTGAACTGCCTGGCCACCTACTTTAGGGCTCCACACTCGGGTTGACAAACATTAGATGSTCTCCAGGCCGCCGCACAGCCTCCTGCGTTACAAACGGCAGGTTTTATATGCCAGCCACAGCACTGTCTGTGGCAAATGCATCCTCCTGCCTCCTTYCTTCTCTGTTCGGAATATCTGTGGAGCATTCCCACCTTTTCCACTCTGCTATTTACAATTTTACCATCTGTCTCTAACAACAGAGTCATTTTGGACACAGAAATAAATTCCCTGCTCTATTTAAGTGCTTKCTTATTGTCTTTGACCCTTCTGGTCATTCATAGTCCATTAGTTCCTTCGATTTCTTCCAACTGCTACCTGTATTTTTAGGTAACGCATTTCTTTTTTTAGCATTTGCCAATACATTTATTTGTCTGTTTTCTCCCTTYTCCCTACACCTGTGCACTATTGAGGATGCAACAAAAAAAGCCCAGTTTCACAACAGTTGGAGTATAACACATTGCTTACTGCCTTGTCCTGCCATCCTGGCAGACCCACACAGTAGGCAGGGGCTGTAATCAAATCACATTCACTCCTACTTCAGSCAACCACGAGTTTTCTTTTTTTTCTCCCCTCCCCCCCCCAGCCAGCAATTAATGTTCCTCTGTCAGTGGGGATGAGGTTTGTTAGCAGGGGGGGCTGCGGTGGGCGCAGGCACGGCGCTATGAAATCATCCATTATTTCAGTTTGGTTGGGGGCTGTTTTATTCTTCAAGACACAAAGTGTTCCCGAAGTCACCCCTCTTTCTGCCCCCGACTCTTGAATCATCTCCCTAAAGCTCACAAACAGATGGTTCAGCAATTTATCCCGTTTGCCAGTAAAACCTCATAGTGTTTGAGCAGACTCTCACCCATTTCCCAACTTTTTAGATCCTCGGGCAGGTCAGCATCGTCTGTGCCTCTGTGCACCTACCAAGGTCTCACCCCTTGCCACCACTCCCTCYGGCTTTGCTGCCACAGGAGGGGTTTTAGCCCCTCCTTTTAACACACCGATAACCACAGGAGACATTCAGCCAATTCTAACCCATCAGCACTTGCCCTCATGGCCACACATGAAGGGCTTGTATTACCTTGGTCCTCATGTTTAAGCAAACTGAAGTTCTCCTTAGGTGCCTCCTTTCTGTTTGAGTCCAGACCTTGAGAAGGGCTCACATACCTGCATGTTGATRGCCCTGCTTAGTATAAACTCCTTCAGTTAAACCAGAGGTTAATAATTCTGCAAGATGAAAGCCAAGAGAGTGTCAGCATGGTCAGAGAAGCAGCAGGCTGGAGCTAGGACCTACAGCAAGAAAAGGTTATAAGGTGCAGGACCCACAAAGAGGACTGTCACACTATTTACACTCCAACACTGCCCTGCAGAGGTGTATGCCCACAGCACTTGTTCAAGCCCCACACAGATCCCCCATCTGAGGGCCACAGGTCAATTCCTCCACCATTATGGCTCCAGCCCTGCTCTTGGGGGACCCCACCACCCTTTTGGCCCCCATTTCCCTGCCATGGGGCCAGGAAGTTTGCAGGTGGGTGCAGGAAACCTGCRTGACTGTGTCAGCCGGGTTGGGAGATGCCAACACATCCAAGATGGGTCAGGCAGGTTTGCACCAAGCCCTGGGCAGCTGTCACTAATGAGATCTATGCATGACATCTTCATGTCCCCCATAATGTCCCCCAGGCCTCTCCGCTTGATAAAAGTCCTTATCTGGGTCACCCTACACTCCTCCTAATCTATTTTCTCTGGGGACGTTCAGTGATATCCCTTAACCACACAGCAGATAAGAGCAGTTGCTTAGTTAGAAACTGCCCAAGGACTCCCAGGGTCTGGAGAGGGAGAAGAGCTGAGGTTTTGCATGGCTGCATCACGCAGGCATCTGCGGATCACCAAGAAGCCACCCATCCTCCTGACCCAGCCTAGCACAAACCCAACGCAGATGGGGCACACAAGAACTGGTCTATGAGGACCACGAGGGAGAGTTTCCTTGCAGAGAGCAAAATGAGAAGCGCCCAACAGTTAATGCTCCCTTCTCTCATGACGGAGGCTGTGAGAGCTGGAAAGCAGCCACACACCCAGGAGACATCCCAGGCAGGGATCYGAGATGGGCTAGCAGGAAAAGGGAAGCCAGGGCTGGCAGGAGGCAGAACYGGAGAGAAAGGAGACAGGAGTGAGCAACAAGGGGCGGCAGCAGCAGCGCAGGGCTGGCGGGGAAGGCAAGCGTGAGCGGCAGCATCCCGTAACGGATGCGGGCTCACCCTGTAGCAGCACTCCAGCAGCAAGGGCCAGCGATGAATTAACATCACCCGGCTYCCCAGGAAGGGGCTGTCAGCACCAGCCACTGAACCGTTACTGCACTGAAAGCGCTTCACAGAAGGAGGGGAAAGAAAAGAGTACTGCTGGAGATGGAAGTGTGCATCTTGTGTTTGCCCCTGCCCACCCTCCTGGAGGGGATGAGCACACCCCGGTCCAGCCCCCGCACCCCCCACAGCACAAGGGATGGGATGCTCTGGGACCGGTCCCTCCATACCAGGAAGGGAGGGACGCCATGAGCAAGATACCAATTTCACTTTCCTCCATGCAGTTATATCTATTTAATACTTAGATACCTTAAATACCTTTTCTAGCAGGAGACAGTTAAACTTCTTAACCCCTCAGATGCAACAGGAGCAGCTTAGCTACCAATAAAGTACCTGAATATCCCATCATTTCCTATGCAGCTTCCTCACAATCCCACAAAGCACTTTCARATGAAGAAGGCTCAGAGGCTTTCCAAAGGTCTCAAGAAAGCTGGGATGGAGCAGAGCATGCATCGGGCTCCTCCAGTTTCAAGCYGAGGGCTTTGAGCTCTGGACAGCCCTTCTGGGGCTTCTGGATGTGAAAGCCACCAGTGACCCCACCAGGCCACTCGGGTACTGCAGTGCCTGAACATGCCGCCTCCTCTCCCTGCCCCAGTGAAGTGCTTAACCAAGAGAAGAAGAAAGTTAGCAGTTTTTGTGTTGGTTTGTTTTTGGGTTTTTTTGGTCCTTTAAGTGATTGAAGTACCAGCTGAGAAAGAGGCACTTGAAAGCAACTCGAGTCTGGTTAAAGCTGGTTATCCATCTCGATTTGCATAATGATTATGCAAATGGAGGTTTGCATAATGTCGCTATGATCTACAATCATTTAGGGTTTTATTGCACGAAAAGACCACAGAGAAGATACTGAACAGCTGTCCAACCCCCTGACTGCGGCTTGGACACCAACGGGCACATGTGCCAGAGATGCTGATATTTCCCCCTCGCCCACAGTTTTCGGTCCCCCGCAGGGGTTGAGCCTGACTTTGCAACTGCCCTTCGGTGATTTCAGACTTCACGCTTCAGAAGGAGACACAGGGCTGCAGCTTGCCTCTTGGCATTAATTCCTCAACCAAAACTGGAGGCAATTTTGTGGCTGCCTTGTTGCGCATAGCCTGCGCTAAAGCTGCGAGCTCTTCCACTCTCCCTTKTACGAGCCCTCCAGTGAAAGTGATGCCTTGTGAGGCAGAGCCAGCCAAACCCTGGAAGAGGAGACCTCAGACTCAAGAACAGGTCTCCCCCACTGCTCATCCATCATCCAGCTGTAGCAGATTTGAATCAGGTGTTCTGGGCAACTAAACTGATCCCACAGAACTGCAAGGAAAGTCCTCCAGAACTGCTACTCATCACCCCTGCCCCACAGCAGCACCCAAATTTAGGCAGGTCCAGACACTCTCCTTACCGGGTAGGACAGAGCCAGCTCCTGGGCATCTCYTAAATCCTCCATACACCATCCACATGCTGACCACCACAGGCTCCAGCACATCACACCCAGCATTGGGCTCTCTGCAAGGAGCAACATCACACAGCATTTTCAGTGGGGTGGCTCTGGCAGGAGCAAGCACCAAAGCCACCCCTGGGGTAAAGGCTCCCCTACGGCATGAGATGCAGCTTTTCCCACAGGCAGGAGCATTGCAGCAGCAGATACCCCACAGCAACCACCCCAGAGAAACCCAATTAAACAAAATTGCCCCCAAGCTATCCTAAATCAGTGAAGGCAAGGTTAAAAAAACCAAACAAACCCACCACAGAAAACAAAAAAACTTTGCAAACCTTTCCTATCCAGAAGGCCAGGAGCAGAGCCACACCACCCAGGACCTCCCCTAGCCACTGCCCAGGCTTTTATACCTGCCCAGCCACCCAGCAGCCATTGCAAGGAAGGCGGATCACCTGGCTGATTGACAGGTGATAAAGCCAATGGACTCTCTTCCCTGGMACTGGGTGGTATTATCTCAGCAGCCCTTGTGCAGCCCTTGCTGGTGGCTGAGGGTGCCTTGGAGCATGTCACCAAGAGCTGTTCTCCATCCATTAGTGTCCCAGTCTAATGCAAAGCCATCTGAAGGACAAGGTGAGGCCTAGATTTATCCAGACCTTCATCCTGCCCCATTTTGCAAGAGGTCCCAGCACTAAGTTTGCCGTTGGGTCAATCTGTGGTGCCTCCATGGGACATTGGTGACCCTCACGGTCATCATCATGGTGGTGATGATGGTCACCCTTGTAGCCGCTTGATGGCACCGGCTTTGCAGCGCTGTCACTGGTCCCACTGCCCTATCACTGGCTGGGCTGAGGTCAAAGCTTGCTTCTGCTAGCTGCGGGGTGCAAAACATGGCCAGGGTGGAAGGGTGGGCTTCCTTCTCCTCCCTCTGTCATTGGCAACACACAGCCTTCATGAAGCCCAAAAGATCACTGAGCACTGCCGTTTGCATCAAGCAAAAGGTTGGCTTTGACCCTYGCGGCCCCGCTTGTGTTACAGTCGCACCCGGTTGTTGCCCGTCCCCGTGTTTTGGACAGCAGCATCCGGCCGCGGTGCAGGGCTGCGGGCACGAGCGGCACCTTCCCCACTGTGTCCTCGCTCCAGCGCCAGAGCTAGGAGTGGTTTTATCTCCTCGTATCTCAAGGTTATGAAAGCTCTAGCAAGTGCAGGGGGATGGTAGGCAGCATCCTGGAAAGAAACCAAAAAACTGGCAAAAAAAAAAAAGCTCTTTAGTGATCAATCTTAAACCACTGGGATACAAACAAAAGTGCAACGTGAATTGGCTCTGCTCTGCCTCAGCCTGAGCGGGACCTTCCCGGAAAGGCTGAGCACCGAGTACATTTAGCAACGACGGCTTCTCGAGAGAAGTTGTGCAACGGAGGGAGAAGGGAGGCTGATGGGCTCTCGGGGTCCCTCCCTGCCTCAGGCTTTCCTGCGGGAGATATATATAGATACAAACAACTCGGATCAAAAAGAGGAGCCGCAAGGAAAAGCTCCCCAGCTCTTGATTATATTTGGGTTCAAATCCCAACTCTAGTGAAAACTTCATTGTTCAAACTAAGTGGAGCTGCTTCAAAGGAGACCTGTGGCCRCCGGCTGCGAGACCTTCCCCAGATGCCCTCGAGGCGGGTGCCTATGCTCATCTCCCCTCCGGAGGTTTCCCAAGCAGCCATATCTGCGCCTACATCTCCCCTTCCCTGGCAGGGACCTGAGCAGACAGCGTGATGGATAGAGCTGTGGAGGGAATACCGCTACCACCATGAGGATTAATACCCAGCAGAAAGCCATCWCTCCCTTCAACCCACACTTAGGAGGCAGCTGAAGCTTTGCTTTTCGTCAAGGACGTGATTCAGAATCCAAACCAACTAAAACCAGCTCAGTTCTGGGTTGCAGCTCCCTCCCTGGGCTGGCTCCTAGTCAGCAGTTTGTGTGCCGGAGCGATACGTAGGGGTGTCAAACGCTGAGTGACACACTCGGGAGCTGGAAAACGTGATAAAGAGGTGCTGCCACGTTCAACGACGGGAAGCTGAGCCAAACGGCAGYTGCTGCGGCATGCACCTCCTCTGCCCTGTTCCCTTCCACATCGTGGCTGCTTACCTGTGTGTAAATGGCTTTTTTAGTCTTTCCTAACACGTTTTGGCTTTCCCGGGGATGACGGGATCAGCTGACRGTGCATTCCTGTGCAGCCTGACCTCCGCAGTGGCTCACAGCATTTCGGGGGACAGTCATGGTTTAGGATGTGTGCAGATCCCCTAAACTCTCCTTGCAAGCAGTCCCCATAACCACAGTCACAGACCTGTTACTCCCCGTTGCTGGGTGGGGTGGGACCTGACAGGAGGTCCYACATGCCGGTCAGCCCCGAGCCATCCTGGAGATGGGCAGCACTCCCAGCAGAACAGAAACTAGATGGTGATTTCCCTCCATGGCGTGAGAGAGGGGACCCAAAGCCAAGTGGGAGRCCACAAGCCAGGCTGGGACCTGGGAGTGCACTTGCCCTTCCGTTCTGTTTCTTCTTTCTGTCTCATCTGTTGCTGTGGGGTCTCTAGCTGTACCCCTAATGTGAACCACACTGCAACAAGGCCACCCTTCCGCATCCCTGCGCTCCGTGTGTGCAGGAGCCTCGCTTCAGCCTTTGTCACTCTCAATCAGGAATGACACCAGGAGGGTCTGGAAAGCAGCTCAAGYGGTCACGACTGTTCTGGGGATGGAGGATACAGGCAGAGGCACCTTCCCGTGCCCAGGACAAGCCCCAGCTCCCTGCCGAGTCCCTGCTACCCTCCCAGCCTCTTCTCCCCGCTCYCCCCAGCTCTGGGTGCCAAGGGGGACAAGATGCAACACTGAGACCCCTTTCCACCCCAATCGCTCCCGACCCGTCAGGCTCCTGTTTGTGCACCGAGCTCGGCTCCTCTCTCCTCCTACCAGCAGGGTCTTCTGCCTACCCATCGCGGCAAAAGCCTCGCCTCACTCCAAAGCTCTGCAAACAGGGCTGCTGAGCTCCCCAACTTTCCCTGACATCAAAAGCTTTACTTTATTTATTTTTTGCACAGCACCAAGAAGCCATTGGGATATGGTAGGTTTGTTTTTCCTAAGAAGCCGGACCATGGGAGYCTGAATATGAATTCCTCAGCAGGAATAGAAACCCAAGTAAAAGGAGGAGAAGAAAGCTGGGGTTGGAGACATGMGCTTTCTTTCTCTCTCCTTGCTTTGTTTCCTTTCCTTAATGGTGTCTTCAGCCTTGATCTGCTTAATGTTTCCGACTCTGAGTTTGCTGAGTGTACGAGAGGGAAACCGGTGACAGCTATCAGAGGTTAGGTTCAGCCGGTGGAAATCTGAGGTTCTCGGGAAGATGTTTTATTCATACGCCTGAGCCTGACACATGTGAGGCTGCTACGGAGCGGACGGACCTTGCCGGGGGGCTCTCATTGGGAACACGCCGGGAGGACGTGTTTTCTTCTACGTGACTGGAAGGTGCATCTTGCTTGGCTGATCCTAGCAAGGCGCCCTGTGGCGAGAGGTCATCCTGGAGAGCAGGAGAAGTGGCCGGAGAGCTGTCGCTGCAGCATCGTGCAACAAAACTGAATTGCAAACTAGCTTGATCCCTCRTGAGACTGCCTCACGGAGGCACAGGGACCATAAAGGCACAGGGACCATCCATCTTTTGGAAAGAATGTCCTGGATCAGTCCAGTTGCCTGCTGTTGAAGGCAACCAGGTCAYACGATCATCTCTTACATTAATGTATTAGCCTCTGTCCTAAAACTGTGTAGGCTGCTTTCCTCCTTAATTCCTAAACCTTCTTTACAACTCCTAATTTTGAGTTTAAATGTATTACTGCCTAGCTTCTACTGAGTTTTCCTCTGCAAAGATAGTCCTTTAACCTAAAGAGCTCTTYTCCTTCCCTGATGTATTCTTAACCTCCTTTTTAACAGGCCAAGGAAGCCATTCTCTGTGTCTCCTCTCAACAAATGGGTGCTCCACTCCCTACAGCACCAGCAGAGTCCTCTCCTGCCCCTTCCCTGTTTGAATTTACCTTCAGGAGAAGACCAGAAGGGTAAAGAGTACTGCAGATAAATCCCACCAGTGATTCAGAGGCATTCGTCTTCCCTTCTCTACACTGATGGCGTTTCCCCGCGCTGTCACTCATGCATTCCTAATATTTGTGCTGAGGTCAAGGACCAAATTACTCAATTGTCCTCAGGACCGATCTCCTGTAAGCCAGACACCACCACGTGCAGCACACCAAGCTGTCAAATCCTCTTTAGCAAGTTCCTCGTGCACTTCCCACTCTCCCATTAATCCCTGTCCTCATTAATAATTTCCCACAAGGCACTGTATCAGACACCTTACTGGAGCATGGAGAGAAGAGATCTACAGCATTTCCTCTGTCTGGCACCTGACATGAGATGAGCCTGACATCTCCTGTACTGCATTTCATGTCATCTTCTATTTCACTCTGTCTTTTTAATGACTCTTTCCCTCCAGATTTGTACTAAAGCCTTGTATACTCTAGGGGCTGGACTAATGTGCCTGAAGTTGCTCAGATCATTTATGTTTCCATTTCTCAAACAGGGAGTGAAATCTGGGGAAGGGCTTGGGTCAGTAAGTATAAAATCTAGAACCATGTATTCCCCGCTGTGCCCGTGCCGTGGTTCCCGGGGAAGGCGGCGAGTCCCTGGACAGGGGGGCAGGCAGGGAAAGGTAAGGGCAGGGCTGTCTTTGGGTCACACCAATCCATCRTGGAGACTGATCACAAGGAGAGGGAGGCATCCAGTCCTACTCCTCTTGCTTTCAGGGGAAAGAAAATCCTGACTCAGAAGTTGTCTCGTCATTCTGGGGCTTACCCACCCATRATAGCCCTGTCCTGAGTTAATTTGCCTAATCACCTTCTGAACCCACTTACAGTGCATGGGTGACTGTGCTGGGAGGTGAATCTGGTGGAAGTCACAACGTGCTGGGGTGTGGGAAGTGGCGTAGCTAAGAAAGGGGTGGTTTTGCCCAGACACAGTCTAGTCCATAGTGTGATTTGAACTGGCAGGATCCCTCTGAGCTAATCTTTAGTCAAGGAGAACAAACTCGTTGACAAGGCTGGGCTGGGATACAGAAATGCTCCAGGCAGATTTCCTGGAAAACACCGGAGGGCTGTGGTGTGAACGCTGAAAAGGAGCTTTTGCAYGGTGCTGGTGATGCTTATGGGCAGGACCTGCTTTCTGATACCACCTACAGAGCTCAGCACGCTGCTGGTGCAGCTGGGGTAGATACTGTACTGAATTTGCAGGGAGAAACCATTGTTGATTGAGGACACTGCGATACAAATGCTTTCTGTCTTTAGAAATGCTGCACAGTCCCACAAACCCAAGTTATTAAACATTTTCTAGCAGAGTCCTCCTGTCCTTCAGGGAAATGGCTACAGATGACGGGGGTTGTTTAGGATCAGAGAAATCCTTGCAGTCCTTTCGTGCCCTTCAGCTTTGCGTCCTCTGTCCTTCTTAATGTTGGTGGAAACATCCTCCCTTGATCCTCCTTGCTTGCAGCACCGAGATGAGCTCCTTGGTGTTTTGAGAAACTCTCCGACGGGCAGTATTGATGGGTCTTGGAAAAGAAAAGGGAAGAAGAGGTTGGATGTGCTGGGCTGTCAGGTCTCGACATCGGGCACTGTCTCTCAGCTGCCTGRTCCCCGCCAGGGTGCCTGCAGGGGAGCGGAGGGGGGACCTCGGGGGCTGTGGCACAACTCCGCCCCGGTGCGATGCTCAGCTGTCCCCCCCCGACGCTCCCCCAGCTCCCCCCATGCCTCCACCCCTGGGGGGGTGAAAGGCCGCGGTTCACCTTCAAGTGATGCATCCCAGACCGAGGGTGGCAGCGCTGTCACCCCCGTGCTATCACCCTCCCATCCCTGGCAGCTGCCCAGCCATGACGGGAAAGACCAAGTACCACTGCCCTGGGTGCCGGGAGAGCGCAGGGGAGCTGGCAGCCTTGGATSGATGGAGATGGGGTTTGACACCCTCTGGGAGGGAAGGGGACCAGGGATGGGATGGAGCCAGCACGTGAGGGGGCTCCCAGGGACTCTCTGGGAGAGGAGACCCGCAACCTCATAGCGTGAGCCCGCAGTGGGCTACCGGCACCCGAAGGGGACCGTGTCATGAGCTAATGGGTGACCTTTCCAAGAGGAGACGGGTTGTCAAGCGCTGGATGTGCTCTGAGTTTTGTTGGAGGACATTCCTGCCTGTGGGTCACTCCGCTGTGGATGGCAGAGCCCCAAGCCAGGCCCTGAGCAAATTCCGACCTGCTTTGAAGCGTTTCTACCCTGGAAATGACAGCGATGGCACCCAAACTGTCCCGTCCCCCGCCTCGTGCCCCACTGGTGGCAGGGTCAGCGCAGCCTGAGCATGGCGYGATTTGTCTGGGTGAAAGAGCCACAGCCAAACCCCTCAGCATCCCTGGCCAGTCCCTCGCCAGAGGCCACGGGGATTTTAGGAGAAGACAGCAGCATCCTCCCTGCCCACAGACCCCTCTCCTGGCCTCCTGGAACCCTCAGCCGCCCCAGAAAATGCCCTGAGGCATTTGTTTCTCCCTCTACTTTTCCCTCTGTCTGCTAAGTCTGGCTGGAAAACAAGAAAAATACCATTCTCTTTGCCAAAATGTTCCCCCAAATGAACATTTTCTAGCTGGTTCCAGTTTTTGTAATATATTCCTTTATTTTTTCATGCTCTCCGTAGGAGACTTTCCTCTGGCTTCTCTATTTGGTTTTATTTTATTTTAAATGGGAATCCCTTTTAATTAAAGGAAGAGGGAAAAGCTCTTCAGTCCCATTCAGCTCAAAGCAAATTGGTCCTTCTCTCTTTCGAGGAGACTCAAGATACAGTTTAGGGTTGGATTCATTTCACGAAGAGATCAGAAAATTCGAAGCAGCAGGATCAGCTCCATACCACATTTTCTCATTTCCCTTTGGCTCCTATTCCCCAAACTTTCAAATCTCCAATTCATTAAAAAAAAGTTCCCATCATTTGAAAGAGCCAGCTTTTGCGCAAAACTGAACAAAAGCAAAAAACGTTGCTGAAAACCTTCCAGCCTGGCACATAAAGCATCCTTTCCTCTCCCCGAATCTGCGTTGCTCACACCGGGTTTCTAGAAACAATACAAACTGATTGTGGAGTGGCAATAATAATAACGTGCAACTGGAGCCACAGAAACGGCACCGCGCCCTCCGCTCAGAAGAGCCCAATTCCTTCCCCCGCGGCCAATTCCCTCTRCCCGGCGCAGGAGCGTGGTGCTGGGGTGGGATGCGGTGCTCCCCGGCGCGGCGGAGCGATGGTTGGTGGTGTCGGGGCTTTGCTGCGGTGCCTGGGTGCCGACGGGTGCCTGGGTGCGACGGTGCTGTGGGTGCCGATGTGGCCGTACCCCAGCGGTGCCGTGCAGACACCCCCAAATGCAGCAGCCCCCGACGYGGGGAGCAGGGGGTGTGGGGGCTGAGCGGGGCACCCGGCATGTGCCTTGCCGCAGAAGCCAGACTAATGCRTGGTGGTTGCTAAGTGCTCTCTGAAGAGATTAAGTGCCAGTAATTAATCTTCGGTGCTCGGRTAACTAATTATTCAAATGAGAGAAGCGGGCAATGCACTGGATTCGGGGAAGCGGCACCAGCAAGTGGCTGCTGGGGAAGCTCGTCTGCCGGCACTGGCGGAGGTCGGGGTCCCGACACCCAGCCGGGATGGGTCCCGCTGCGTCCCCCAGTCCTACGCAGGGTCGCATCCCCCAAAAGCATTGCATACGGGGGCAGGTGGACAAGGAGAAGGCAATTTTGACCTGGGAGGTAAACTCAGGCAGAGCTCAGGTTAAAATAACCTGAGGCAGAGCCGGGAGCTGAACCGYGATGTTTGCCAGCCGGATCCGCTCCCCGGGCCAGGCGCTGCCGGGGGCTCCRTCAGGGATACAGGCGCCAGCCCTTATTAAAAGGCCTTTTCCATTTCTGATTTTTCTAATACAACTGAGCAAGAAAGAGTATTGACATGTCAGAATGGTCTTTTATTATGATCCATTTAAGCCATTAATGTAATATCCTCCTCTTGGATTGCTTAGTTATGTATTAATATTGTAAGAAACTCGGCATTTCTTTTAGCTCTTCATTGTCTAAAATGAGTCCCAAACTCTCTGTGTGACAGGATTTTGATGGATGGTCATATTTTTAGCTGTGATCATGCCTTGATGCTCTGAAATTAGGGACGTGTTTTTAAAATATTTTACCACATGCATTTATCTTATTTTTCTTAATCTGTGTCTTACCAGTTATCATTCTGCTTTTATTGTAGAATCATTAGTGCTTGTTATAAGTCTGATGTATGTATATGGCATCATTTATTTGCTGTTCCTAGCATAGCAAGGAATGGAAAAATAAAACATGAATATGGGAAAATGATCAGTGGGTGGTTTACTTTTTTAATAAAGAACATTTCTAATGAATTGCCTTGCTGATGCTGCTGGGGCATCATTACGTCCAGCCTGCCTTAGAGGTCTGAAAAAAGATACTGAGGATTCAGGAACAAGTTACAGGAATGAACCTGGAGAAAATGCTGTGAAGTGAGAGACCAAAGAGATTTGACCTGTTTGATTTGTCAAAGACATCAAGAGCTGTAAGTTAAAGTGCCAAATAGCCTCAGCAGGAGGAAATATTAAAGGGTTTATTAAATCTCACAGAAATGGGACTAAACAAAGCCACCACCTGGAAATTTAGTCTGGATGCTGCAGGTCAGAAGCTGCCAGCACAGGGTTTTAASAGRGATCAGACTAAGGCCTGATCCGGCRTGGGTGACTCCAGGAGACCTGCAGCCCTTGGCAGGAGCTTCTCCGCAAGCCCCGGAGCGCGGGGCCGCGGCGGGCGGCCGGGGCCGGCTGCAGGTAAAGAGAATTTCCTCATTGCCAGCCCAGCAGCACCGAGTCCATCCCCATCGCTGTGCTCGGCTGGCAGCACRCAGATGAGTTATTTGCCGCTTTATATAATAAGATACTAGTGAAGAGGTGCATTAGCCAAACACAAATTACTGGGCTTGGGAAAAATCTCCGGTTCGTGTTGTATGAGTCAACTCCTTCATTTAACGGTTTCAGCTGCCCTGAAAAGTGGATGAAATTACGACTGTTCTGCTCCCTATTGCAAGGGAGTTTATTGGTGTGAATCTGAGGGGTGTTTCCTCTGGATTTGTCAGCAGAAGCGATGGAGAAGCCTTCATCCCTGTGCAGGGTGAGGAGGAGCCGGCCGTGGGTGGGGACTGCCCTCAATCCCAAATGCCCAATCCCCAATCCCCAATCCCCAATCCCAGCGGTCCCCGGTCCAGCCACAGGGTCCCCAGCTGATGCCTCCTTCTGCTCCCAGCTCCTGCCTTTGCCCATACAAAAGAACGGCAGAAAATGGACAAAAATGGTGCTGATTATGGGGAGAGGATCGGTCCAAAAGACGGGGACGCGAGGCCACCCCTTCTCCACGCTCACTGCCGGGGTAGCGGCGGCTGCTCCACTCGGCTGATGAACGGGAGCCCTTCTCCTCTAGAAATTTGATGGATGATCCCAATTATATTGTCCCAGCACTGATTTAATGTAATGTTTTATTAATAGCAACAATCAGAGGAAAGCAAACAGCTTATTCTGCACACGCCACTCCCTTTCTGTTTTTACTTTCCCACGTTCACATACACTCCGAGTCCTTGACGCCACAGCATCAGGGGGGTCAGGAGGAGGAGGAGGGTGGGGAGAAACAAGCAGACAATTCACTGAGCAGGGCAATAGCTCATTAGTACATTCTTGACAGAATTAACATGATTGTGATAATATTTCCTTCASTCATTCTTTATGGATTATTTGGAGGAAACTGCAAATTGCTGGTTTGTTTCCTTGGATGTTAAAAGGCCATGTGAAAAGATGGGAAAAAATAATCTACAGTTTTGCATTACTGATTTTAATACTCTTTTGTTACAGTAGGAGCGAYGGGAGGAACATAATAAATCCATTAGAGTTGTCCTCAGCCGGTCGGGCACAGCACTGGCAGGGCTCAGTCCTGCGCTGGGCTCTTTGCTYGGGGCCAGCCTCTTTTCCCGACCCGCATCCCCCCCGCCGAGCCTTGCTGCCCCCACCCAGGGTTCTCCCTTCTCCCCTCCTGGCTGGCACTGCGTCCCCCACCCCGCAAAGGCGGCAGAGCGGCGGGATTTCCCTGGGCMCGGGGGGGTCGGTGGGACCGGCAGCTCCAAGGCGTGCGGGATGCACCCTGCATTGCCGACGGGGAAGGGCGATTCGGGGCAAGCCTGAGACCAAGGCATCCTCATGCCGAACCCCACCACGTGCCAATACTAAATCCAACCTCTGGCTTCTTTCGCTCCTTGAATCCTCCCTTCGTTAGCAGCTCTCCATCATCTCCCTGTTTGCTTTTGTATTTGGAAGCCTGTTTGCGTTTTTACTCATTCGATTGCTTGTTTTAATAGTAATACAAAGTCCCCTGGGCCAGTGGTGATAAACTCAGTGGACGCGAGCTTTCCTTGGTTTGTTATTCCAGTTTTTGCTCCTGGCTCAAACATGGAATTTAAAGGTCTTTTCAATCAAAAGTGCTCTGTATTGTGGTTAAATGATTTCTTTTCCCCCCAGAGAATCATTAATCAGACACATGATCTAACATCTCTCGCTCTTTCTCAATCTCTTTTGGTGAATTCTTAAATGGGGGGGGAGGAGGGGAGAGAGAGAAAGATTAAATGGAGCAGGTGTCACATTTATCTTATTTCCAGTGCAAATACAATCAACAAGTGCCAGGCTAAAACCAGACCCTAAACAAAACCTGCAAAATTTTCTCTAAATAAATGATTCTTGGCTCTCTTCTGTTTGTTTTTAATTTGCAGTCATCCTCTGAATACTTCTGCCAAGCAAAAACTGCTTTGGGAATGAGCTCATCGGAGCCAATTCCACAGGGTGAGGTTTCTGCTGCCGGGGTGCCCTGCACTGCCCCATCCCCATCCCCTTCCCAAGTCACTGCGCTGCACAGCCCTTGTCCCAAAACAGCCCGGCACCCCTTCCTAAAACACAACTCTGAGAACACACAAAGCTGAACTTTGCCATTAAAACCTCCRCTCAGCGCTGGCTTTCCTCCAGCGGAGAGAGGGAGGTATCTCCAGATGCAAATCCTAAAATAAATCTTATTCTAGCATTTTTTTTTTTAAATAGGATTTATTTTAGGATTTGGAGCCTCCTCGCTCTCCATGCCCACTTTATAAGGTGGCTGTGGCCGAACTCTGCCCTTTTTAGTGGCTGCTGCCGGGTGCTCTCCCCTGCACCCTGACACTGGCCCATGAACCCCCCTCTGCTGACCCCACTGACTTTTTCAGCCAGCAAAGAGCAGCTGAAAAACCCCTGGGTTGCACCCTGCTGAAGGTTTAGGCTGGGAGATTAAGAGCAGGCTTAAGTACACGGATGCTGTGCTGGGGTGCTGGGACCCACGGGGGTTTGGTGGCGTAGACCATTTCCACGGCTCCTGGGGGATGCGGGGAACCCTCTGTACGTGGGAGCGAGCGCCGTGTCTCCCTGTAAATCCCCTTTCACCTGCTGCTGTAGGAAAATGTGGATTATCCAGCACCTGGGGCCCGAGCCGTGCACCCATGGCTGGGAGCGGAACGACAGCCCAGGGAATTCTTCCGAGCACAAGCATCAGTGCGGTTTCCGTAGTGCTCATTAGAAACTCCAGATGTACCCCAGGAAAAAGAAAAAAAAAAGTGGTTTTTCAATTGAAAATTGGAGATTTTAACAAAGAAAGCCATTACAAAATTCTTCCACTTTCTACGGCAGGGATAAAGAAAAAAAAATTCAAACCACACTAACAGGAAAAGAAAMCCATAAAAACTCTTCCCTGAGTCAAAATATTAGACTCAGTGCTATAAATTGAAACAGAAATGGCTTGTGTAGCTTTTTCTCCATCTTGGACCACTGCAGTGCCCCATGGGTGTTGCTGTTTGCACCTGATAACCACATTTTCTTCTGTGTGTCCAGTCCCCAGGCCGGGCTTCCTCTGCTGTGAGCCACTGGTCTTTCATATCTCTCTCTAATCCATCATAATGCATCATTTGATCTGACAAAAGCCTTGCCTCTCTCTACAAAGCTTGCCATGCCTCTGCCTTGGCCTCTTGCAGCTCCAGTGCCATTTAAAGGGCTCTAAGGTCCCCTTGCAGCTTCGGTGCAGCGCGTCCCTGGAGCCTCGGCTGTGGGAGCTGCCATGCCCCAGGGCCCCAGCCAGCACAGAGGTGTGTTGTAACCCCRAGCCTGGTCCATCAGCTGAGCAGCTGGATGCCCGAGTGTTTTTTAAGCAGGCAGTGAGTGGTCCCTGGTAAGCCAAGGCTACAAAGCTGGTGTGTTATGGGGAAATATGTCATTTTGCCTCCATTTTCTTTAAGGGATTGCTAGGGCAGTGTCTGATCCCATACAGCAAAGTGCCGTCCCCTATAGCATGACACCTTGCCCCCTTGGCTGCATTTATTTTAAATAACTCAACCACCTGCAGTGCAGAGGAGCAGAGAAGATCTCCTGCACTACCCAGTCCTGTCCCCCCTTGCTGCAGGCAAAGACATTCGCAAAGATGAGTTGCTGGGAAACCTGGGGGGGGGGATTTGTGCTCAGACCAGCTGAGGACACCTCCACCCGCTGCAGCCCACCGAGGGACGAGCCCTCCCCAGTTCCCAGGTCTGCTGCAGGATGGAGAGGGAGGCCAAGCCCAAGGGTAGGCATCACCCCCAGCCCTGGCCCTTTGCGTCCTCGGCAGTGCCCGCAGGATGGGCACCGGGCCCTGGAATGGCTGTCTGGGAGCAAGAGGATTGCATTTCCCATCCCGAGGATTGCATTTCCCATCCCCGGGAATGCTTTTCCCATCCCCATGGCACAGCCCAGCAATACAGCCCAGTGCAGCCGGGGCCGGCCTCTCGAACCAAGGCAGAGCACGGTGAGCTACAGCGGCATTAAAATGATTTCGTTCTAGCTGCAGGATATTAAGTGAATTTCCAGGAAACCTCTCAGAGGAGAAAAACAGTGCCCCCAGACAATACATACCTTAAAAACAACACGATCCTTGATGTGGGCAGAAGCAGCAAGCGCGGCGGCTGGGGCGGCACGTCACTGATGAGCCACACGAGTTACCTACAGCCAGCGGCAGGACGGGGGGTGCGGGAGGCAGCCGGGCACGGGGCAGCCCCGCTCCCCCCAGCCCGGTTTGGACGCCCGGGCTGGGGCAGGGCTCGCGGGGACAGCTCGCCTTGGCCATGCCAGTGCCGCTGCATTACCAGGCAGCTGACGCCTGTGCCGAGCAGCACACATCTTGGACRTGAGACTCCAGCTCTGGATGAGATTGCTAAGGGACCAGATTCATTACTGGCCCCTGGCTGCTCTGATGGTGCAAAATAGCCATAAATCCACCCAAAAGGACTGCTCTCGGCTGGTTTGTTTTGTATCAGGTGGAGTAGAGCAGGAGACTGGTCCTGGACTTTCCCTCCTTCCTCATGTCACACCGCGTCCCAAGAAATTTGGCCCCAAAGGAAGCAAAGCCAGGGGAGCGTGGCAGTGCCGATGGGAAGGCAAGGCTGGCTGTAGCGACGCGGGATGAATTTCAGGCTTTAGAAAAAAGCCCTTCCCCCAGCCATAGCTGAAACACTGGGTTTCCATTTATAATTGCAAYGTACTGTGCAAATCAATGCAAACAGCCAGTCTGTTTGCAATGCAAGGGGAGGCTTCTGTTCTGCCCCAAGACTGGAAATTTCTGTTAAGCTTATTTTAACATTGGAAACAACCAGATGTTGCAGACGGAAAACTCAGCTTGTGTGGAAGCCCCGGTGCCATGTACATCCATCGCAGCCGCCCTGAGGCAGCGCCAGGTCTCCAGGCTCACCGGGAGCWGCTTGTTCTGTTCAGCGCCGGAGGTCCTGGGGTCAGTCCCGTCCTGTTTCCCAGATGGTGGCTGTCRCATGTCACCGAGTTACACGGGCAGGAGCACAGGGACCGGCCAGGGCTCTGCATGGCTGAGCAAGGGCTTGGAAAAGGTTTTTGTGCACTTTGTGTCACTAAAACCAGGTAGAATTCAATCTGGTCATCTCCTCTTCCTTGCACTCACCGCCCCGATACCTTGATACGTGGGACTGCAATAATTTGTGACAGGGACAATATAACCAGGCTGCCACGGATTCTGCYGTGGATGCTGTCGCTAATGCTGGCCCCCAGGTGTTGCTTTCAAGGTTCAATAGCAGCCGAAACAGCTGCTGCCGTGTTTTATTCACGCACCTTGTCCGGGGATGTAGGTTTTGGCCAAAAGCAGGGGAAAATTAAAAGGAAAAAGGTGCCAAAGCCCAGGCATAGCACACTTGCCTGCGGCTTTACAGGCTTCTGGGCTGTGGCCAGGGGATTTCTGGGCTGCCCTTCTCTGGGCTATAGGGTGGCAAAAACGTGGTTTCCATACCTCTCCCCGCTCCRCGCCATACTTTGCTCCTGTACCGCATTCACTGACTTTAAAGTCGCCGCTCCTCCTGGTGAGCCCCAGCTTGTAAATCACGGCTCCTTCTGCGTGGCACTGCTAACCCACGGGAACACAWCCGCAGCACGTGGCCCCAGGCCTCCCGGGCCCCTGCGCTGCCTTGGGCTGCAAACACAAAATTACTGTTTAGAGGTATTGTTTTCACTTGAAAGTGTCTGATATGAGCTCGGTGCTGGGCTGCAGCTGGGCACGGTGGGTTATCAAGCACAGGCATGTGGTTCATGCCCCAGGGCATGGCGTGAGGACACGCAGGAGGGTGCAAAGCCTGCGCTGGGGGCTGCGGAGGGTGCTCAGCTTGGGTTGGTCTGGAGCCCTGTGCCTCCCAGGAGGACTTTTTGATGTGGGTTGCCCGCAAGCTAAGCTAGGGCTGAGTTCTGCAGTTCAGCAGGGATGGGGAGGGCAGTCGTGGATGATCACCCACCTCACGCTCAAGTCTGCTCCCCACGTTTTTGGGCTGTCACCTTCCTGTGAGGCACCCGCAAGGTGTGGGGACCTGAATTTGGCAGCAGAGAGGATCGAACTGATCGCAGCTGAGAACAYGCAACTCATTCCACTCATGTATGACCCAAGGGGAACAGGAGAGGGAAAAGGGCCATTGATGCCCTAAGTGCCTTATTGATCTAGCTGACGCAGCAGATCTACCCAGCCCATAAAGTGTATGATTGCATTTATAGTTATGTTCTTTCTAAGCGAGAGGCAAAGCGGAGATTAATCATGTGAAGGAGGAGGAAGAGGAGGAGGGGAGCACGGGGACCCTAAATCCTGGGGAGCTAATAAAGGCAAGCAGGGAAGAAACCCTGCTCCACCACCATCGCCAGCTCCATCCCATCAGCTCCTGCAGGTCTGGAGGTGCCCGCAGGATCCCCTCCTGAATCCACATCCCATTTAAATGCTTCCTTCCCTTTTCCTTCCCTTCTTCCTTCCTTTCCATCCTTCTGTCCTTCCATTTATCGGCATAAGTAAACACGGGCCATGCCACCCTGCTCGAGAAGGGAGCTGGGACCTGGTTCCTACTCTCTTTATCTTTCCAGGGCTGGGGGGGCTGTTCAGGTGCAGTGGAAAAGTCCCTTATTTATTCCGCGAAGGCTGACAGCCCTCTTCTGCCCAGCCCTGCCTTTCCACACACACCCTTCACACGGGCTCAGAGACCAGCACAAACATTAAATGCAATTCCTGGTGGGTGATTTGGGGGTATATTTACTGGATATGGTCAGGATACAACTCCCCCAAGRGCAGGACGTTCCGGCTTTGCCTCCAGAGGGTCGGGAAGGGCTCAGCTCAGCCGCAGCCTCCAGCCCTCATCAAAGCTCCCCCGAAGAGGCCGTGTTTCCAAAGACAAAATGTTCCTTGCAGGGGGAGGGAAGGAATTGATAGGAGAGGCGGTAGGAGGAAGTCAAGTGCTTTTATTGCAAAGGATGTTAATTGCTTGATGAACTCCTGTCGTACAGCGTGGCTGGGAAACAGCCGCGTCCCGGAGGAGATGTGTTTGTCCCCACACACGGTCTGTGTCGCGGAGGAGACGTCGGGGGGACGCAAACGCATGAGGCCTCTTGCCTGCACATCGAAATAGTGTAGYTACCCGTGTCAGCCCCTCATGCAAGAGCTGAGCACCTCAGGTTTGCTCACGGTTTACCCCCACACTGCGAGGACTCAGATGGGAGGTAGTGTGTGCTGGCTGAGCAGTGGCAGCCAGGGCTGAGCTCCCTTTTTCCRTGCTGCAGCCCCGTAGGGGCTATGGGAGCACAGACCAACCCTGGTTAGGATAACACGAGCAATTCTATTAAGTTCTGGGCAAGGTGATGCCCTGTTGGATGCAGGGGAGAAAAGAACGCTTAACACACAGGGGGTAACAGGAGGGGGAGCCCGGGATGGAGCACACACCCTGTAAAGCTAAATTCGGCAGGCCGTGCCCAGGCAGCAGGACGCGGGATGGAGAACAATGCCGCGGCGACTGGGGATGCGGTCGGCCCCCCCCAAAGCTGCCGTCACCTTCGCAGCTCTCACCGGCTTCACATCAGCCCCGCGAACAGAGGCAGGGACACCTCGACCCCAGCCGGCTGGAAGGGCGATGGATGGGGAGTGCCCCAGATCGCTTCTCCATGCGGCAAAACCCCTGTGAGCTCTTCCCAAATGTTTCTCAAAGATCTCCCGCAGCCATTAACAGGCTGGGGGGTTTGAAGGAGAGCGCGGTGCAGCGGTTCCCTGCAAGTACAAGGAAAAGACTCCTCCGACCACTGATAGCTCAACAGCAGAGTTATAGACGGCCGCATGCGGAAACTGTGAAGGGTGTGAATGCAACGGAATGGAAGAATTATGTAGAAAATAAAGGTAGTTACAGTTGCTTCAAAACATTTTCTCAGCTAGGGCTCAGGGCTTTTAATCAACTTTTTTTTTTTTATTGCAGGTTCTCCTTTCTGCCAAACATTTGCAGAGGGAAAAAGAAACTAAAGAAAAGAGAGAAAAACAGTTTTAGCTGCCAATCTGTTGCTTACAAAGCCATGAAAAGCACCCTGAGAGAGACGAGCATGTATTACAAAAAAGGAGAAGGATTTCGTGCATCCTCTATGCTGAAAAGTCTTTTCAGGCCCCTTCCCTCCTGAGGCCTCCCATGTCCCTAACATGCTCTGAGCCATTAAAGAAGGTGGTTTCAACCCACAGCAGACTCATCCCAGACTCCCCGCGTGCTCCTGAAAASCTGGCTCAGCCCACCTCTCTCTTGGAAGTTTATTCTGGTTTATTGAGGCCACAGTCCCTTGCTCCCTGCGGGCTCGGGTAGGGACTGCTCTCCTGAGGAGCTCTGCTCCGATGCCACACCGTTCCCTGTCCAGCATTGCTCCCAGGGCCACTAAGAACAGAGGGGCTGCTTTGCAAAAACTTGGTTTTGATTTAAACRCTGCCTGCTTGCTTGGTGCCGGGAGCCTGGGAGCGATGCAGCTGCCTCAAACATCACCACTGCAAAAGAACCTGCATCCTCCCCATTAGTAAAATCCGCATCCCTTCTTTCTTGTGAAGGTGATTTCTACCTTTCGCCCTGCACCACAGGGCTAGAAATCCAGGTTTCTCGTCCCACCCAAGGCAGGGATGCCCGCAGAGCCCCGTGACACCCGGAGAAGTGCGCTTGGGACAGCCAAGCTACAAAAAGACTTGYGGTAAAGCTGCCAGAGGAGACAACGTTGGGTTGTCTTCAGTGGAGGAGGACTGAGAAGCCTAAACACACCCTTTACTCAGTTTTACCAGGCCAGAAAGCCAGGGATGAGCCTAAGTATGTGGGAGTCCCCTCCCTAAGGCCACATGAGCAGAAAAGTAAAGATAAAGATATATATATGTGCGTGTCAAGCTAATCGAGGCTGGGAGAAAGGAGAGCTGTGCCAGCCTTCCACTGCTCCGCCATGCAAGGAAGGAGAATTAGATGGGCAATGAGGAGAGAAACGGAGAGAAACATCCTCTGAAGCTTGTTTTTAAGACATCCCTTCCACCCTAGGGCTTGTTTTAACGGCCCRTGCTGCACACTAGACACGTCCCCTTTTATTTACAATGATTATTACGGGCTGCTGCAGGGTCCCCTGGGTCCCAGAGAGGCAGCGCCGGCTGCTRTTAAGGCATTTTGTCTTTCTCTAAAATCACATAAAGACCTTCCCCCTGCTCCTCCCGCTGGGCAATAAAAAGGGGAAGACAATCCACGGCTGAGCTGGCTGCTCTCTAGCTGGATGGGCAAAGCACCTCGTTAGGCACAATGAAGTGCTCTCCTTAACCCCGGGCCATCCACGGAGGCCAGGGCAATCAGGCCAAGGYGACAGGAGGTGGCTTCAGGGAAGGGCTGGGAGCAGCGGCCACCGGCCACCGGCCACCGGCATACGCCAGTGGAGCGAGTGGGAGCTGAGCACGCACCAGCAGAGCCGGCCGCAGCAGCGTTAATGCATCCCGGGATGTATCCCCGTCCGGGAGCAAAAAGCGGGCAGCCTCCACTCGCCCGGTCCCCCGCAGGAGCACCCACCGCCAGCCCCAGGCTTGGCTTTGCTCCCCGGGGACAGGAGTGGAGCGCACGTCCAAGCCAGCCAAAGAAGTATTTTGGAAAATTAATCAGTCCAATTGAAATGTGATTGATTGAAGATTGAAAGCCACAATCCAGCAAGCCTTGGAAAATGTAATAGTCTAAAACTATTAATTTTTCATATTCTTTCTGGTTTGATTTTTTTTTCCCTTTCCCTTGTAGAGGTGGCTTCGTGCCAGGATGTTTATGTGTAAACAATTCAGCTCTCTCCCAGCTGACTCGGTGCACTGGGTGCAGGAGGCTTTGGAGCCGGTGAGACCCCGCTGCCGCAGTGCTCCCGGTGGAGCGGGGATTTCCATCCTTCAGCTGCTCCCCCCAGAAACCCATTTGCCAAAACACACCGACAAGAAGAAAACAGAGGGGAAGAGCCTCATGGCGCTGAGCTTGCCAGCTCGGGCCGACCCCAAACCTGGAAGCAGGAGACCTGCTCCTCCTAAACCAGTACGTATCATGACAGGTATGGTAACACACAAAAGCACGTGCATCCCCTCCGGTCACCGAGCAGCCGTGGGGCGACCAYGACTTTCAGAGCCAGACAACGGAGAGGAGCAACATGAATATCAGGCTCAGTGCTGGCACCTCCTTGACTCTGAAGATTATCCTCTAATGCAGTCAATAAAYCACTGCTCTGAAATGAAGGGTAAATTTGGTGTCCAGAAAGCCAGCCGTGTTCCTGAACACAGCGCAGCAACCATTTTCTGCAGCGGTGAAACAAACCGAAGATGCCACAGGTGGAGAGAGCCCAAAGCCAGCGATGTGGTTTAGCTGCTTGTTTGAGGTTTGGTCCAAAGCTACCTGTCAAGCATTTTGCCAGTGGACTGGCCGTCATTAGCAATCGCTGTGAGCGTAAGTTGCAAGTGGTGCTGTTAGTATGAAAATATTTCTGGTTTCAACAGATCTATTTTGATTTTTGGTTCCAAAGTGAAAATGTCTCTATTTGTTCAACATTTGTTGTTGGCCTGTATTTTTGGTTGAGGKTTTTTTTTGACACGGTGTCAACATTTCTCAAGTGGGAAAAACCATCATAGTTTAGTTAAAAAAAAAGAYCAATTTTCTGCCAGCAGCATCCATGGAAATGTTTCAAATAGGCCTCTGATGAAGTRATCTGAACATATGCCATCAGACCCAGGAACTGACCTCTTCCAGTAGCCCTTGTTGGACTGCTTCCCTGGAGAAATGAGGCTGTAAAATCACACCCTCTCTGTGTCTATTTGTCACCTTTCCACCATCAAACTTCAGCATACCTGGGCAGATTTCAAGCACAGATGGGATGAGATCTTGGAGATAATTGGGTTGTGACAAACTTTTCAAAAATCGCAGTCCAGATTCAATTATATTTGGTTTTCTAACTGAAGAAAAGGTGGTAAGTAGCAGGGGTTTGGCTCGAAAGCCCTTAAAATTTCCTAGGTGGCAGGCAACTGTCAGTTGGACTTTGCACCTTTCTGCCCTGCAAGTCAACCAATGGARCTCAGATGTACTTTGAGCAGGAGCAACACTTTTCTCCTGCCTCATCTGAAGTGCTCTGCCTGCCGCGTCCGTGGAGTCACCCTTGGGACAGCGTTTCCCACGGTAGCTTGCCACGTGTGTCCTCTGCCAGACCAGCCTTGAAAACTCAATGAAATGAGGATAAAGCAAGTGATTGATCTTCATCCCAGGGCTAGRACACAGCTCTCTCCTGGGTTTTCAGATGGATTTTTTTCCTGTGGGACYGTGGGGCCAGTTTTCACGGTGGTGCTACGTCACGCTGTGTTGTTCCCGGGAACTCTTGCTGTTCCCAGCACTTTGGCCACATGACGGATCAAACCTGGCTGTGGCCTTAGGGCCCCTGTGTGTTCATCACTGTGCTGGGTCACGCCAGCCTTTATTAGGACCGTTTATTTACGTCCTCCTCTGCCCCAAGAACCTTTCTGAAGYGTCTTTGCTATCTCCGGCAGCTCCTGTTAAATCCGGAAGACAATGCGTTAGTCCTCTCTATGAGGGTTTTTTATTTTTAATAAAACTTGCTCGTGCTCTTCCCTGAGGGACTTGTTGAAGTTGTGAAAGTCAAAGATAAAATGTTCTAGCTGCTGTTTCCTGGAGAGCGATGCTGTGTTTTCTTGTGAGACTCCTTTAATGAACATCTGCAAAGGGCAGAGACGGGACCGAGGCACGATCTGTGGTCCAAGTACCTCTCAACCCCGGAGATGCTGGCAGCCAGATCCAAGTCCATTYTTTCCAGCTCTGCTTCTGAAATGGTTCCTAATGGGCTGAAAGAAAAGTTGAAAGGGAACAACATCAACATGGGAGAAAAACCAAAGCCTGTTTTCCTTCCCGGTCTATGCTTTGTGACCGTCTTCCAGCTCCCTGCGGATCTTGGGACCTTCATGGGGCCACAYGAAGAGGATCAGCCTCGCTGGAGGGACAAGCTGATGGTACAGAGGCTGTAAAAGTAATTTCTACACCAGCCAAGAGGCAAGTTCCCTGGATCAGGACCTACCATCCCATGAAACAATACTATCTGCAGGAGAAGCCCAGGGGCAGCTTAGCTTTTGGTTACTCATCAAGGCTAACGAGCTGATACACATGCTGGGCTAACGAGGCTGCACTCTTGCTGGTCCTGGAGCGAGCAGTTGCTCAGGGGGCTCTGCCCTGTGCTGCACCATGTGGGAGGGAGGGAGGGAGGGAGGGAGATGCTTACAGACCAGTGCTCCCTCACAGACCATTCTGACAGGGAGAAAATGTATTTCATCCTCATCAAACCCTTGGCAGGAAATGTCGACTTGATGCCAAGAGGAAAAAAACCATAATAAATAAAAGGAAGCACCGTTTTCTTTMTGATGGTTTGAACTGCCAATGTTTTCTGGGCTGAAAGTTGACTTTTTATTACTTTTTTAACTCTCTTCTGCTACTGGGACTAAGCAACACTCCAGTTAAACACCCTTCTACCAGCATCCAYGAGTGCACCCCATGGGTAGCAGGGCTGATATTGTTTGGGCATGAAAATCACATCCACCAGTGCCCAGGGCAGTACGGGGACACGTCCCTGTGATGGGGGCTGGCCGTGGTGTCACCGGGATGCCGGGGCAAAGGGCAGAGGAGCCACCAGCAACGCTAATCTCTGCAACGGAGCAGGATGTTGTGCACCCAGATCCTCCCCATGGGTACTCGCCATCTCATCGGTCGGTCCTTGGAGAGCCGGCCATGCGYCGGGCCTCCCGCAGGAATATGGAGCCCTCAGCCAGGCTGGGCCTCCACAACAGTCTCCCAAACCTTCCCAAGCTCTTGGGTTTGCCTGCAAACCAGGGCTGGCGAATGGAAAAAGGGAAATATTGGTGTTCTGAAATGCCACAGAACGTTACTACGGCACTACAGTCTCCCCTTGTCAGCCCTGGGTGCTGGCACTTGTCGAAGGAGCCTGGTCCAGAGGAGGGGTGCACGTGCACAACGTCACTGCTCGGGGACACGACCCTGCCCACCGAGGGTACGTCACCAACTGGCTGATCCCAAACCACTCATTCTTGGGGAGGAGGACTTATAACGAAAAAACCATCACATTTTCTGTGAAAAACAGTACTTTACAAACAGACATAAGCTTAAACCCAGCTCCAGTTTTCTACTGAAGGAGAAGTTTTGATAGGAGGTTTCATCTGCCCTACTCAAAACTTTATACACGCTCCAGCCCTAAACTCTGACCCTGCTGGGACTTCCCATTCAGCTTGGAACAAGTTCTTCCTCATCCTAGGGGCCAGCGCAAAGGCTGGGCGGAGAAATGGCTTTCTTGGCACCCAGATCTCTTTTCTGATTATTATTCTGGTCATTCACCCTCTTTCTCTCTCAATCTTGAGGAAGGAGCAGTGATTTTTTGAGTTGGAATTTGGATGTATTCCCAGCTCCTTTTTTTCCCCCCTCCTGTTAATTAAAACTAATAAATCTGCTCAACAGAGTTTGCAGAGCAGGGGGACAAGGTACAGTTATCTTGACACGGCAAGGCCATCTCGCTCGTTCCCCCCCMCCTTTTATTTATTTAATTTATTCACGTATTTATTCAGTTCTTGAGCCTGTTCCAGAAATATGCTGCTGATCTGAATTTCTTGTCTATGCTATGTGCAGGCTCTCTGCCTTTCTTTCCCAAGGAAGCAGTCCCACAGGAGCTGCAAATAATCAACAATTATCATGGCACGCATCCCCAGACATAATTACAGACAATCCGGAGTAACCTGGAAACAAAGGGAGTCCGTGTTATACAAGATCTACTCAGTCTGTTCCTCCTCACGTGCCCCATACCCTCCATAGTTTAAAGGGAGATGAAACCCCCGGTTCTGGGGCGCAGGGGGGTTACTGCAGTGCTCAGTTCTTTGTACTGATTTGGGGGATGCAGCAGGAAAAGCCAAAAAAAGGGATCATCCCCCCACACTCAGGTGTTTAATGCCATCTGAGATGTTGCACAACTCCCCCGGCATCCTTGGCCACCCCAGGAAGGCGACTATCGTACCTGCYAGCCCCAGGAAGGCGACTGCGATACCCTCCGGGGTCCCAAAGGGCTCTAGGTACCTATGAACTATCCCCCGTGTCCTTCTCCAGCATGGCACATACATCCTCCAGGAGGACATATGTGGACTCTGAATTAGGTTCCCAGCCTGAGATGGGACAGGCAGGATTTTTTCGGAGACGCTGCCCATCCCCAGCCTTGCAGCCAAGTCCTCCTTGCCCATGGGGAGYGGGCAGTGGTTCCTTCTCACCGGCATCGCGCTGCCATCGGCGGGGAGGGCCAAGGAGAAGGGTGACCCACGGGTGCCGTGGGGTCCCTGGCTGACTTTCAAAGGCAGAAGTTTGTGCAAAATGGCTTTGCTCTGAAGTCCTGCAGTCTCCTCCTCCTCGCTGGGAGGAAGGCAGCGCCGGTAGCTATAGCAACCAGACCTCCTTCACTCCAGCCAAACTTCGCCCAGGCAGGGCTTGGGCGAAGAAATGAAGAGGGACGTGAGAATGCAAATGATCTGCAATCCCTCCAAACCCTTCCAATCAATATTATATTAATTTTAAACCACGGGAGTTAGGCAAGACGTGTGTAAGGATAAAGGAGCGAATCCCAGGCAACATGGACGACGGAAAAAAAGCAAAGGGACAGGCATGAGACAGAAAAACAAGATGATGATCCATCTCTTCCACCCCCCTAGCCTCCAAGCAGGCTCAGAAGAGGCCGTACTAGTGTCATCCAGAGGGTAACAGCTTTAATTAGTGATTTAAGTACCCTCCACAACAGACTTTGGTCTCTCAATGCTCTTGGGAAATGGCTACGCCGCAGTTGTTKAGGCGAAGCACGTCCCTCCCCTGCTCTTCCCCCTCTCTGGCACATCAGCACGACGCAGCAGCGGGGTATCAGTCACCTCTGAAATGGTGCCGTGCCCCTTCCATGCCTAAAGCAGAGCTGTGGGGGGAACAGCGGCGGCCAAAGAGTCGTGAACATCAGCCCCCGCGGCTGTGTTTGCCAGTGCAATGCTCCACGTTCACCTGCCCAACAACCACCACTGCAGTGAAATTTGGGTCCAGCAAAATGGTGGGACAGGACAACCAGGTTCCCCGTTCAACGGTCCCTGAAACTTCCCATCCCCTGCCCTGAACAGCGTTGGGGCTYTTCTACCCCATCTTTGACCCTCTCCTCTGCACGGGATTTCTCATGGCTGTCGTACCCACCTCTTTGGCTTTCTGATGGCTGTTCAAACAACGCCGCAGTCTCTTTTAGCCCCTTTCTCCCAAACTGGGTGAATTCTCTTTTCCTGCTTTACCGATGGGGAAACATAGGCAGGGGCAAAKGACCTGCTCAAAGTCATCCACTGAAAACCAGTGGTAGATGCAGGAATTGACCCCGAGGCCCTGAGTCAGCGTTTTATATCCCAGCTAGGCTGCACAGCCTGGAGATTTCTCCTATGAAACAATTCTCTTTTTTCTATTTCAGATGGCTTTTCAGCCAAAACTCAAGGGAAAAAAAATGGCAACTTTGACTGCTGGAAGAAAAGCTATCATTTTCTTTGCACTGACCCCCCTGACTCAGTTCTCCAATGAAAATCTCCAATCCACTAAAAGTGCTTAAGCGTTGATTTTAGAAAGTTGATTGTTGCTTTTTGGAAACAATCACTTTTTAGAGAAAGCTGTTTTTATAGATAACCGCCATCCTTCTCTCACTTGAAGCAGCAGCTGTTGTGGGAGACAGCTGAAATGGCAAACATGCTCTAGCTCTATCCATCACCCAGACACAAGGAAAGAAGAGCTACTTAAGTTAAAGGACAATGTTTGCATAAGAGAAGCTAGGCCACAAATCAATTCACACTGGAAGTCAGGAGAAGGTTTTAACCAGAGCAGCAGGCTCCTGGAATGATCTTCTGATGGGATCAGGGGATAAGAAATATCACCCTTTTCTAAGATGGAGCTGAAACAGGTGAGTAGGTTCACGCAGCATTGCCCGTGATGGCGCTGACTTCGACTTGTGCGAAGCAGAAAGATCTGATTTCATATTTCTGTTTCGTGCCAGAGGTCTCTGGGCAGCTAGAGCTCTGCCTAATGATCCGTGCTGTATGGAAAGAAACTTAAAGAACAATTGCTATTGAATTTCCATAGTCTTCCCCATCCTATTTGCATTTAAAACTAGCTTTCAGATGCTGTGCGTGGGACAAGACACATTTCTGCTCAATACTCGTCCAATTTTCCCTGTTGTGGATTCAGGCTGGCGGCACCAATTGCTATCGATACAGATGGAGTTGTGTGAGAATCCAGAGTTTTCTGGCCCAGAGAAATCTTACAGAGAAGTAGCTGCAGCGGTACTGAAAGYTCTGGTTGAGCCAACGCACGGCAGGGCGAGTATGGTGTTTCTGATTACTGAGAAACAACATTATGAGAAACTGGGGGGTTGAATCTTTTCCCTTTCTTGAATGGGGACAAAAAAACCAATTTTTTGCCTAACCATTAATAGTTATTCCAAAGAGAATTGATCTCAAGTAGCAAGAAACATTTTGCCTCAGCTATTTCAAAACATTATTTTTCAACCTTTGCAGCCTTGTTATTAAAATGCTTCTATTTTTTAGAAGAAATTGATTTACATTTTAAAACAGCAGAAAAAGTCACTTTGAATTTCAAAAAAAAAAATCCCATTTGAAAATGTCAGAGTGGCTGAAGAGAGAAAGCTATCGACAGACAATGCTGAGAAGGCTAAAGCCTCTTGCAGTTTAGTCTTTACTAAACAGATCAACTGTGAGTTGGTGTCTGACACAATTAACACTGAGGAGTAAGATATCAGGCTAGGAAGGGACAGAAGAGTTTCAAGAGTACTTAGCTAAGACAGGCGTTTTYGAATCGGCTGCACCGTGCCAGCTCCATCCCTGGGCGCATCGAGAACCACAGAAYGTGATTTTGGAGCCAACATGGCGATATTTGAGAAGAGGATGATGTAAAAAAGTAGAAAAAAAGGGCAGATGCAACACCTGCCTTTGAAAGGGGAGGGAGGCGAATTAGTTTACCTCTAATTTTCAGAAGCATACTGAGAGAAAACAAAGCCTACGCAAGCACCTGGAAGAACACAGGAAAATGAATAACAGCCAACATGAATTTGTAAAGACCAAATTGGGTCAAACCAATCTAATTTCCTCCCATGACAGGGTGGCAGGGCTGGTGCTGGGGGAAGATGCAGGAGATGTCATCTATCTACTTCAGGAAGGCTTTTCAAGCTGTCTCCCATGACATTCTCATCAGCACACTGGGAAACGGCTCTATATTGCAATTTGGCTGTACCTAGAGAGGGATTATCAATGGTTCCCTGTCAGAAAGGAGGGATACGTCTAACAGGGGTCTCTCTTGATGTGGTACGATTCGATATTTCAATTAACCTCCCAGATGATGGAAGAGGGGAGATGTTTATTAGATCTGCAGAGGGCTCACCCCAAGAAAGGCTACCGGCACTTTGGAGGACACAAAACCAAATTCAGACCAGACTTGAGACCCAGTGATGGGAAATTGGAGAAAGGGCCTGAGATATCCTATAAAGTTGATGAAATTCAGGGAGGACCAGCATGCGGCTCAACGGCAAGTTGCTCACACAAACACCAGATGGGCTACAATGGGCTGGGCAGCAGCTCGGCAGAAAAAGATCCAGGGCTGTATTTGACGAGAAGCGGAACAGACTGTGGCAATAAAAGGCAAAGGGTTGACTGCAGCGTTGTTTTAGAAGTGGCTCAGAAAGAGCCTTCTCCAGACAGGGGAGTGAAATACAGAAGCCCTCTGGGGCTTTCTGTCCTCGTTTCTGTTCAGTGGCTTGGGTCCAGCAAAGGCAACTTTGACTGCCACTGGGTTTGGTTTAAATACACGGGTATTTCCTCCAGGAAGTTTCCAATTYTCTCTCTTCTTTCTGCAGAGCATGATTTCCATTCTGTGCCCGGCACTGCCTCTCTGGCTCTTCTGATCTTTCATGTGGAGCCAGGGATTAATATTGTTTCAACACCATTTTCAGAAAAATCGGCAAATTGCATTTGCGTCTCACTGGAGGATACRGGCTCCAGCGCAGCCTTCTCCTTCGGGGAGATGTGGAGTGATGGGGTACTCCGACGGGCTGCGACCAGAAACCTGCCAGGAGAAGGAAGATTCACAGTCTCTCAGATCTCAGTGACGGCTCTATCCTTTAGCAACTCTGCTGTAAACATACGCCGAGCAATAACTGTGCGTGCACAAAAAAGGCTGTTGCTAATAGATTGTACTGCTTGTTGCTACTCTACTAAGAATGTCCTGCTAATTTTTTGTTTTCACCATATTTTCCACTTGAAATATGAGAGCGGAAATGAAGCCGTGAGCTGCATCAATAAAGAGAGGCAGAGCTGCTGCTTTGCCTTCGGCTCTGCGGGGACGGGAGCTTGGAGCCCGCCGGCATCGCCTGYATGGGTCCTGCAGGACCTCATGCCATAGCTAGGACCAAAAATGATCGTACCCCTGGCAAACTCCACCCAGAGCCTCGTCTCTGGCTGCAACAACCATGAAAAAGGAAAGACGGGGCTGAAAATTGTCAGACCAACCTACTCAGCCTTGTGGGAAGTARGTCTTGTTCCTGGTGGCTTTGCAAATATTAAAAAAACAACAAATAAGACCAACCAAACCAATACAGTCCAAGCCTTAAAAATAAGGAATGATGCTGCCAGTCTTGGGAGACAAGCGCTTCTTTGGAGAGAGAAAGAAAGATGATAACCGAGCAAGCATTGCCATTTCTGGTGGCATGGTGGCTGAGCTTCAAGGTCAAACTGACAAAGCTATTTGTTTCACTCAAAAGCCAAACTTTTTGTTTCCCAAAGGCACCTTCTTCCAGCTGTATTTCACACAAAGCTCCTGTCCTCGTGCGGCCAGCTGCAAAGCAAAGCGGGGAGGACCCAGACAGCAGAGCCGCATCAAAGTGTGCCGCCATTCCGCAGCACCCGGCAAGGAGATTTAAAGGCTATTGTGGAGAAATCCTTTAAATCCATCCGTGTAGTGTAGGAACAAGAAAGGCAAATGGGTAACTGGGAAGCGTTTTGATGCTGGGAAGGAATATAAATCAGAATGGCTGCCAGAGGTTTACTGTACAACTTTTCRCATGTTGTTGCCAAAATCCCTGAATCCTGCCATTTTCAATTGATTAAATTACCTAGGAAAAAGCAGCAGGGGCAGCTCCCAGCTCCCGTATGCTCATGCCTACCTGCTCGCCCGGCCTCTGCACCTGAGGCACCTTCACTTGGCAGGGCAGAGGACTCAGCCAGCCCTGCAGCCCCCTTCTGCTGCGGACACCCCAACCAGCCCACAAGCGCAGCGGGGCTGGAGTTTGGGGTGCACCAACTGGTACCTCCAAAAGAAACCCAGCAAGGTCGTGCACAGCAAAATGCACTGATCACGGGGGAAAGGCCACAGCAGGCCTGAAATCCAGGGCTGTCAGAGCTAGATCTGGAGGGTGGGAGACTGCTAATAGTCCCCTTTTGGGGAATCGCCAAAAACTACCCAAGCCGCAAACCTGGGAAGGCACGGGGGGGCTGGATGAGTGTGCACGGGGGCACGGGCGAGTGTGCACGGGCATCCGGGTGAGTGTGCACGAGTGGCTGCTGATGGAGAAGTAAATGAGAGGCAGAGCCTGGAAGTGTTTAAACATGCAAACACACAAACCTCTTAACAATCAGCATGGATGGAAATATTGATGGTTGCATTGAAAGTAAATATATTTTTAATTAAATAATTTTCCCCTTCTCCATTCAAGGGGTATGAAAGCACTCATAAAATTAAACTGCTGCTTGAATTTCGCTCTCTCTCTCTCTCCTCTGACACCCGCCAAGACTACGATTTCCCTCTCTGCCTTCCCACCATTGCCACCACCCCACGGCACCACAGGCTTTTGGCTCTTTAACCCCTTCTTGGCATGCCAGTTAGAGCAGAGCAGTTGATTCTCTCCCCGCTTCTCTCTCCTCCTTTCCCTCAGACCCAGCTCAGACACAGCTCTGAAGAGCTCATTAATCAAAAGGCAATTAATTCCCCATCATGGGGGCAAATAACAGATACAGACGTTCAATAGCCGCCTTTTTCCACGCTYGAGTGTTTCTCTGATTCCTGCAAACTAAATAAAAAGAAGCCAAAGCAAAAGAAACACCGAATGATTAAACGCTTCATTAACATCCTGCAAAGGGGGGGAGGCCACGGCTTATTTATCTCTGTCGCCAAAGAGACAAATAGTTCAGAGGTGTCAAAATGGTCGCCAAAAGCGGGGTGCAAACTGGGGTGCAGGGTGGTGAGGTCYCCTTGTCCCGGAAGGTCTCATGAGCATGAAACATCTGCAAAACGGGACTGTTTCGCCACAAAATGGGGGAAAAAAAATCTCTTTTTCCTTCTTTCCCTCCTTGGTCCCCAGGCTGTGAGAGGGGACGCTGCTCAGCCTTTCTCCATCTCACCCTAATATCAGATCCCTGCYCTGCTCCCAGCACATGGCCCTGGGCTCTGGGAGGACCGTTACACATCACACCAACAACCCACTACCCTTAAAATACCTAATGAACAAGTTCATGATGTGGAAAAGAAGCTATTGCTCCTTTTAATTTTGTGGCTGAGTCGTCAAGAAGTGACAAAGAGTTTTATACATAAAACCATAGGTTCACTCAACCCTTGTGTCCGAGTCAATCAGCCGATGATCGCTGCCTATAGAAAAATTAAGAGTAAACTATTATATTAGTTATTTAATCACGGAATTTACAAAAAACAAGGCACACGATTCAAATGCTCAGTTGGTATCATTAATCATAGTTTGTAGCAGAAAATAATTTTATATTATTAAAGCAATTACCATGTAATCATTTACGTTAGCAAAAATTCATTAATCTTTATTCATTATTCAATCAGATCGCATTATTTTAGCCTATTCCATCTAACTTGCCATTTCACAGTGGTGCAGAAAAAAGGGAAAAAAGTGACAAAAGGAACTTTATATAATACTAAACTATAAGGCTTGGTAGAAATTACTTATAAATATAATTAATGTAAAGGCATTATGTCTGCAGGAGGGACAGCGCAAACATCGTCCTTTCCACAGTATTTATTTGCTATTTCTCTATACCTCGGGCTGCGATTCCCAAGGGCTCAGCGCTCACAACTTGGAGCAGGGAATTTTTTTCCCCTCCCTTTTATTTAGTCACCTGAATAAATTGCCAGATCGTGTGTTCAGAAACCAGCAGCTCTCATTGCAGAGCCTGGTGGGCAGATTAGCAGAAAAATTCAGCTGCATTGAAAGCAGGAGAGCAAAGCGTGGTGCTCCCCGTCGAAAACCTGACCGAAAGCCCCCCACCCCTTCCACCCCACCAGCCCACCGGGACGTGCCAGTGACTGGCAGCTCTGCTTGTGGTCTGCAACCTCGGGGTTCGGGGTCTGACAGCCAGAACTAAGCTTCCCCCAAGAAAATCAAAGCTGCAGAGGAAGCTGAGCTCTGCCAATCTGGGTCAGGCTCTTATCTGCTGGCAAGCAAAAAGAAATTGGCCTGACTTTTTTTTTTTTTTTTAATCTTCTGAGATGAGTGAAACTGCAGTGCTCATTATTATCGTTATTTTACTTTAATGGTCGAAGAGGTTACCAAAGATCTTTTGATTTCATATCCATAAATTTATCTTGATAGTTTTTCCTCTATGGGAAAAAAAGGAGGAAAAAAAAGCAACCTTCTCCCAGGAGACGGCGGTTTCAGGCTCCTTAGCATGCCATTTACAAACCGGGTGGCTAAACCCCAGTTTGGTTGGTGAACAGGTTTTCCTCCAGTCCCTCTCCCCAGGGAAACACAAATTTGTCTTCAAAACATCACTGCAAAGTAGGACAGTAATGTTCATGCTATTTTGCTGCTAAGAGAGTGTGAGCAGATTGCCCAGGGTAGTCGAGGGGGCGTGTGATGTATTCAGGAATAAGACCTGGGTCTCCAGTTTACTCCCTTGGCATGCTCTGAAGTCAAGTTTCCCCTAAGATCAGGGGCAATTAAATGTGCCCTCGGCCCCAGGGGCCACGCTCAGTGCCATATGGTTTTGGGCACTGGCCATCCCACGCAGCAGCACCTGGTCGGTGCTCAAGCTCCTGTCCTCTGCCTCGGAGCTGCTTTTCATGCCAGGTGGACGCTGTTGAAGACAGAGTGACATCTCTATCAAACTCTCCTTCAATGTCTTTGTGCCATAATTCTGGCTGGGAGCCTGCCTTTTTTGTAGTCATTCTGAGTTACCCCGAATTCCCTGGGAATTTCAGCTCTCCCCCTGCCTGCCCCTGCTGCAGCCCGAGGACTTGCACAGCTCTTGGCGGAGCGCCGTCGAGCACCYGGTGTGCTTGGCCCCAGCGGGTAATTCACACATTTCTGGCCGTGGGGCTGGCACRCAGCCCCGCTGGGACCTTGCTGGGCAGCGATATCTCAGTCACCTCGGAGGAAGGATAGTGGCAAAGCCGTTTACCAAGTGAACAGAGCGCTTAGCAAGACCAACCTGGGGACATTTAGTTTTTATTTGAGTGCCTTTCAGAGGGGAGCAGGACAAAGGAGCCAGGTCCTAAGGAATGCAGAGGGAAAGAGATGGATGAAGGAAAGCACAGYCATGGCAAAACGCAGTCATTTCCAGGGCTTCCTGGAAGATCTCTGAGTGCTATCCCTTTCCAGGGATCTCCACCCTTCTTTTACTCTTCTTCCCCACGGACATATAATTGCAGCTCCTGCTTCCTTGCCATGTTACTCCAGGTTTGCATCACTGGGATATGAAACTGGAGCAAGAGGAGGATCACCTGGTCCCAGTGTTTCCGTTTTCCCCATTGCTGGAATGCCAAGGAAACTCAGCCAGCTCTCCCCAGTGTGTGTTGGCAGAGCACTACAGGGTCAATAAAAATGACCCATTCAGCCCACAGAGGGATTGACTCACATCACCCCAAAAAGTCATGATTTGGATTTACGAGGTAGAAGCAGCAGCTTCGCTGGATGCGAGAGAGGCAAGTCAGTCTCAAAGTAAATAATAAAAAAAGAGCATGTAACAGGTTGTCATGGGGAGGCATGTGGGCTTTTTTGCAAAGGGAGCATCGCTGATGACCCTTGGATAGCGTTTGCTCAGAGCCAGCTGCTGCATTCAGCACATCCCTGGGCTTTGTGAATCCACAGCCTCGCGGTGCGTCTGCTTTGAGTGAAATGCTGCTCAGCTCTGTCCTCCCTCTTGCTTCAAAAGCTAACTGTCAGATCTCCATCTCYACGCTTCTTCCAGAGCCAGAAGAAACTTCTAATATGTCACCCTCAAGAGCTGGGACTAGCTCTTGGTACTGCACAAAAGTCACCGAGTCCCTGGAAAAATGTCCCCTTTGGACAAGAAGTCTAATAAGCAGCTGGAATTCGCCCCAAATCAAGTCTGTAACAGTCTATAACACTGCTCCTAAACCCGTAACTGAGCTGGAGCACTACACCTGCAAGCCTGCGTTACAACACCGGTACCTGTAACTGCGGCACTGAGCCGCGCTTTGCTTGATGGATAAAGCAGAGGATCAACGGCTCATGTTTCTTTCCCAGTTTTGGCAATGATCCACCTGATGATTTCAGGGCTTTAACTACTTATTCCTTGGGTTTCTGGGAAAACTCCAGGAGATAAAGGCTTACACCCGGCCTCCACCCAGGGCTCGGAGATATGGAGGTGGGACGTACGGTTTAGATGTGCAGGGAAACCGCTCCATTCGCAGGCAGTTCTGCATGTCCCTCTGCAGACAAGCGGAAATTTCCTGCACATTTCCTAAGAAATGGAGCCATCTCTAGGACATGCTCCTGGGGCACGAGGAGGGAACACGGACTCTTGCAGCCATCAGGCGTGGATGTTGCTCGGCACACTCGGGGTTGAGTGAGGTTTTGAGGCTGAGGCGGGAGGTCTGACTGCAATCACATCTCCCACCCATTTTGCAGGCTTGGTTTAGTGCATCTGTGGTATGCTCTGGAAGCAGCTTAAAGAGATTTTGATAGCATTGCTGAGAGAAAATGAACCTGTTAATGCTGCTATTTGCTGCAAAAAGGATTCACGCCCAGAACACTTTCTCACAGCAATGATCATTTTTAGCTGTGAGAATGAATTAGCCTTCCACTGAAAAGCTATTTACATGGGAAAGAGGTCAGCTAGGAGCAGCAAAGCGATTATTTGGGGGTAAGACCCTGTCCCCGCCTTGAGGAGACGTGGGTTTAATTCTCATTTTTAACTCTCAATATCCAGCCACCCTCTGCACCCTTGAAATCTCTTTGTCCCCAGCTCTAATAATTAGGGGCAGTGCCCAGCGCAGAAGGGCGCAGGGGCATCACAAGGGCTTTAAACATACCTGCAGATAACCTGCTGCTCCCGTCTTGCTAATAAAAGCTCTGGGTTTATTCTGGCAGGACTGGTTCATTTAATCATCTTCAGACTGCCGAGKTTGCTTACAGCAATTTAACGACAAATAGTGTGAGATCAATGTAACTAACACCAGGCTCATCGGCAGCCCCTCGGCTGATCCCAGGCAACCCCTGCACCCAGTCCTGCTCTGCAGCTCGATCCACCCGGGTCCGAACTAGGGCCACGATCTGTCTGRCTCCTCTGGTAGGAGTTAATTGCAGGCAACATTTCAATAGGAAAGAGGCCAAAATGATAATTATCCCTCTGGCCCTGGTTCTGAGTGCACCAACGAGCCCTTGCCTCGGGAGGCCACTGGGAACAGGGCTGGTTTGGTCTCCAGGGAATAACGCATGGGCTCTGCCTGAAAGGGCTTTATCCCATTTTGGCCCCATCGATGGTCACGGAGATGCTGTGCTCCACTCATCCAACCCTTCCATCCCTGGGCTGGGCTCCCGCGCACGGGGCGTTTCGTCAGAGGGTGGGTTCACCCAAGACAAGGAGACATTTGTAAGGCAGGAGTTCGCATCKGCTCCTGATGGGACAAGAATCCAGGACAGATGCTGTCACCTGCACTRCCCAAATCACGACCAGGTGCTGGGAGCCGCATCCAAGGCTGGCTCCTCCAGGCTGGGCAAGATGAAATGCAGGTCTGCATTGCCTCTTCTGCTGGCTCTGGTAGCCCCCGTTGGGTGGTAAGCAAACTTTTCTCAGCCGCACCATTTATTTCCTTCTCCAACTTCCTGTGTTACTAATTATCTGAAAGAGATTGATAAACCCGCCAGTTGCTGCTCTGGTTACAGGTCACTTATCGCGGTAATAAGAAGTGCAGAAATCAATAGCCATAAATAGCGGTTGGGAATCAAATTCCCTGAACAGTACTTTAAGTGAGGAGAAGGTTTAATTACGCCGTCATCTGGCTTACTTTACCCGGGAGGAGCAGGACAGAGCTGAGGGGAGGCAAAAGGCAACATGCTCCAAGAATTCAGGCGGTCCTTTATTTTTGGGTCAAGGCTGGAGAAGCCCATAGGTAAGGAGGGATGTTGAGGACTTTGAGTCTTCCAAAGGCAGCACAGCTTCACACCACATTTAGCTGCAGGCAGGATTTTAACACTGCCTGTGCAATCCAGAGTGAAAGCTGTGTGTGACTCAAAAACAGGCTGGTGCCAGCCACACAGGAACAGGTGGAAGGCATACAAAGAAGTAAACTGACTTTCTTTTAAAGCAAACACGGGTTTAGGCTTGGTACTGACTCAGCCATGCCCTGAGCCCTGGGATGGTCCACCTGAGGATGGTCCACAGCTTTTGGATGCAGAAAGAGGGAAGCTGTTTGCTCTCGCAGGGGTTTGGGACGATGGAGTTGAAGGCACGCGCATGAGCAGCTCCCATCGCTCAGATGTGCAGTTCCAGCAGGAGTGGGAATGACTGCTGGATAGGCTGAACAGGGAAAATGGCAGTGTTAGCTTTTATTACTGTAGTGATAAACTACTAATTTGCATGTTTAGCAAATCTTGCATGCTTTTGCAGTTTGCAAAGTGCAAGGCTTTGCTATATCCAGACAACTGATGGCCTTTTCAGAAGAGGCACGTTGGTCAAACGCTTGTCCCCGGCCCTAACGCTAGGGTAAGCGCGTGAAGTTTTCCACAGGGGTCAGACTTTTCTGGGTATAAAAATCTGTCTCTCCAACCATCTCCAAAGTCCTTTCTCTTCCTGGGGGAATGCGGTCTAGARATGATGGCTGACTCCAGCTCCCATGGGACTTCTTAAGGAGGGGTGGGAAATAAAGGAAAATCTCCCCAGTCCTCTGACCCAGCTGTCCCTCTCAGCTGCTGTCCCACGCTCCCAGAGGAGCCAAGCGCTGCAGGACCGTGGYGTGCCAGGTCTCCCTCACCCTCTCTGCTCTGGAAAGGCTGGTGGACCCTCCAAGCAGAGCGCAGCTGYCAGGTTGGAATGGGAAACCATCCAGCCAGTTCCCCACCGTCTCCCAGCCAGCGAGACTCCAGCTGGAACGAGGAAGTGTTTCACCCCAGGAAAAAATATTGGAGAAAAAGCCAAGGAAGATTGGCAGCCTTCACGTTTCAGAGATCAACTTTCCCTCCAACATCTGCTCCCACACCTGGACCCAGACTGGGGCTCGGGCAGCCCTGTCSCAGTGCCAAAGGGAACCAGCTTCTCCTGCTCGCTGCACGGAGCTGATGCTGCAGCAAAGCGATGCCCCAGCACCAGCCTCAGCAGCAGGTTTCCTCTGCGCTGTGCTGGCTRCACTGCTCACACGCAGGACTTAGAATATATCCGCTCCGGCAAAACGCACAGAAACACTGCGAGCAAAGTGGGGAAATGCACCCAAACCACCTCCTGTGCCCTTTGCTCCAGGGCAGCTCCAGAGCCTCTGCCCTGGGGTAGCAGCTCCTTCCCTCAGGGCTGGGTCCYCTACTCTGCTCAGTCTTCCCTTGCTGCTGCCTCCCCAGGTCCCCAAACCTTTGTTCCCCCCAGAATCGCCCTGACACTGCACCCGCTCTGCTTGTGCCTGCTCCCAGAACCGCTCCTGTAGRGCCCCGCTGTACTTCTCTAGCTATCAGGGTGTAAATATGGTATGAGATAAATATTGTCACGGCACATTACCCTGGTCCTTCCTCACCAATACACACTGCAGACAGAGTTATGCATCTATTTATATGTGTATATATATCTAATTATACTATATAAACTGTATATTCAACTCTCTATTGTGTATATTTAATATAAATGCCAGCTAATTGCCCTCAGTAAATATATATGGGGATTAACTGTATTGAAATTAAATTTATTGGTAATCCCCTCGAAAATAAACACACAAAATAAAATAAACACATAAAATAAAAGCAGAGGACATCGCAGTTTTTATGTTTGGTTCTTTTCACCATAGACAAGGTTGGGGCTTTGCTAGGCAAGAGCGTCGAGGTCTCCAATAACTTTTCCAAAGACCCCCCTGGCAGCTGTCAGCTCATATTGATGGTGTTTGCAGCCGCAAGAGCCCGCATTGCTCCCGGCGCGCCAGCCCTCGGTTTGAGCCTCGTGTGCGGCGGGAGGAAGGCTCTGGCCGGCCCCGCTCTGCCCACGGCGGCCCGCTAACGCGGCTGACAGCTGGGCCGGCAGATTGGCGATGGGCTCCGGTGCCTTCCAGCCCGAGGTCACCGCCTCGAATACGGCCCCGGTCGGCAGTGACGGAGAGTCATTACGGCCGAGCAGATGTTTGATAGCATGTGTGAAATGGGCTGGGGGGGCTCGGGCCAGCTCCGGCGTGCAGGTGGCCGTGGCGCAGATCAGCATCCATGCGGGCAGGCCCCGTTAGCCCCACCGGGCAAGCGGGCAAGGACGGCAGCCTGGCACCAGGCCAAGCCCATGCTGGGGAGAAGCAACGGGGTCTCTCCTGGCCTCAATAAAATCCTCTCCGTAGGAAGGACAGGTCAGCTCTCACATCTCTTTTTCCACCCCGGAAAGAGATGCCGCTTGGTGGCTCCCTTATTTGGTGGCAYGTCTTGTGCTCGGGGTCCACAGGGGTTTGCACAAGTCGGGACAAGGAAACCTGCTCAGAGCAATGTCGGTGCAGGCTGCTGTGGGGACCAGGAGGGTTTTTAGCCTCCRTTATCAGAGGTTTTAAAGAAGAGGGTAGGCGAGCTTCTGCTAGGATTGGTTTATGTCAAAATGGTCTCATACAGSAGATTATATAGCAGGCATAGTGTGCAAAACGCGTTACGCAGGGTCCAAATCAGTCATTGACAACTGGGCTATACGGAGAGTTCCCCCATCTGATGCCTCAGATCTTCCCCTGCTCTTTTTGGCTTTAGCAGGAAACCCCTGACAACGCTAAAATCTGCTGTTTAACAGTTTTGCAACATTATCTGTCTATGCAGCCCTCCTGGCTGCTGTGCTACTAATTACTTGGTTGYGATAATTTTTGTCCTGCTCCCTCATGCTGGCAATGAATGTGCAGCACTTGGGGATGAGGGACCCCATGGAGATTTCAGCCTGGATCCGAAGGGACTGTGAGCCTTTGACCCGTGCCATAAATCCTCAATTTTTGTGTTTGATTTTTTTTTTTACCAGCAAGATGACAATTCCTATCCACCTTCCTCAGATCATTAATTTATTTAATCCCACGCCTCGCCAGTTTGCAGGCCTCTGGTTTCCCGGGGGGGCTTGGGAGAGAGATACTGCTCCAAGGCCTGTCCAACGTGCTCTGCAGAGCTGCCCCACTGCAAGGGGAGAAGTCACCCAGCCTGTGCTCTCCATCCCTCCTATCACCCTTTTTGTCCTCTCCTCTACCCTAGACACGAATCAAGGGAAGCCRGGCAGCCTGCAGCCAGTCGTGTTTCCTTTCTTTCCTTCCCTCTTCACCACTTCTCCCTGCCAGGTGCCTCCTTTCTCCCTGCAAAGCCCTCAGGGAAAGGGTCTCTTGACTRTTTTGAGCCCGTATGTTAAATTCATGTTCTGGCTACTCTCCTGGATCCTGGGTTAACTGACAGGAGCAAAAGGCAGAGGGAAGAGGCTCTTCCCCAAACACATAGGCATGTGTGGGTGCACGCATGCTCCTGTGCGCTGCAGCCTCACCTGGCAGCAGGACAGATGGCTCCTGGGTCTCTCCACTTGACTCTGGGTCACTTGACTTTGGGAGTGAAGCAGAAGCTTCTGATGACTCAGAGGTGTGGCCTGGTCCAGGTGTCTGGAGGGGCTGGGGGTCAGGTTTGATGCTCTCTATGAAAATATCTTGGTCACCCACTCAGTTCCCACAGCATCATCTCTCCTGGATGCCTGTGGTCACCCTACAATGGACCTACACTYGTTCTCCTTAGACAACTGCAGCAGCTTATTTGGGGCTATTTCCCCCCATTTGATATCCCCTCTCCAAAGGGCAGATGTCCCGGGCTGCTCCCAGCCCCGTGCCTTGCCTATGCCACATCTGGTTTCCAGCTGCGGGAACGGGCTGGTGCTGCTGTCCTCCTTATCCTTAATGTCCTCCTTATCCTTACTATCCTCGCATTATGGCCTCTGAGGACCAACCACCACAGAAACATTCATACCCAGAAGAAAGCCCATGTGCTACCATATGGTCCTGCGTGGTGGTAAACTGCCTCCTTCTAGCCTCCAAAGTGAGCTGCAATAAAATGCATCCATCATTCATGGAAGCTTCCTCTCCCTTTGGACCAGACCAACTTGTTTGGCAATGAAAAAAACCCACCACCCTTTGGATCTCTTAATTTGACAGGGCTGGGAGCTAGCAGATGAATATCTTAAATAACTAATGGTGACTCAGAGGAGCATTAAACAAAGATAACATTGTCACTTCTTCTCTGTTCCTCTTTTGTATCTCACTCTTCAGCCTTCCTGCCAGTTTATTATCTCTTCAGTTTTCCTTCTGATGATCTTGTTACTATGACAGGATGTGTATTATCTTTGGCAGCCTCTTCCAAACGTATGACCTGTTGTATCAATGCACGGCAGGAATAAACAAGACGAATGCATGCAGGGGAATAAAAGCACCTTACAAAATGATGTGACTGCAAAAGGAGGGCTCTGTTTGTCAGCTCAGGAGTTTTGGTGGGTTAGGTGTGGGGGCTCCTCGCGCTTGGCGTGTGTGAGAGAAGCTCCAGGTGGGAGGGTTTCTCTCTCCATTAGCCCATCTCCAGTTTGGAGAGATTTCGAAACTGAATCTCCAGCAATCCAGCATCCGGGTTGCCTGTTTCATGATTCTGTTGTGCATTGCTAAATACTTCCTAAAGCTCTGTCCCACAGCAGCTGCATTTTACKGGGTGATTTGTGTGCTGTACCACATGAGACCTGCAGCTAAAGGCAGCCTTAAGCAACCCTGGGATGAACCGATAATACCAGCAAACACCACTGGCACCAGAAGCGCTCACATTCAGAGGATCGTTGGCTCATTTATTACAAGGGCGTGCTGATTGCAGGGTTACCATTTCATACTGTCATTTGGGTATTCCAGGGCCTGTTAGCCACAGCTGGAGGCCCGCAGTGACCACCCTCCACGCACTGCACAAAGCCAAAACTCAGCGGGACCATCCCAGTSTCCTCTTATAAAATACATGCAACAGTGGGGATCATCCACTGCAGGAATGAACCATCTCCCTCAGATCCAGGCTTATGGTTCCCAAGGACCATGTTAGAGAAATACATGTGATTGGCAATGCTTGGTATTGCAGAAACATCTTCAAAGCTGAGAAATGTCTGGATAAAAGGCTCTGGTCTGGTCTGTCTTTTTGTATACGTCAGTAGAAAGCCTTGGGGAAATAGGAAATCTCATTAGGAATTAACTTGGGATCAAATATGACCTCACAGGTGATTCTGAAAGGCCAGGTCAGTCTAAGGGAAAATTGCTTGATGAACAGAGCCACCTCAGACTTCTTTGAAGAAAAGTACCGCATGAAATTTTGATATTACTAAGTATTTAATAGATCTAATTTACAAAGCAGTGTTGCTCCCAATTCCCAGAGTGCTAAAAATCCTGCAACCTGTTTCTTTACAAGAATGACTTCAATTCATTCATGGGTTTTAATGCAGCAAGCTGTTTAACAGCTGCAAAAAATGTTTTAGGACAGGAAGCCTGAGCCCTACAGAAGTGTACCAGGCTCTGCTATACCTTCAGCAAGCCTGGAGAGTTATGTAGCGCTGATATGACATGAGGTACCAGATTTTTTTCACTCATCCTGGCAGCAGCATCACCACAACATGTGAAGCTGTCATAGAGATCCTTGCTCACTTGAGAGCTATCACCAGGACAAGCAACCTCTGCTCAGGGGAACTAAAAAACCCAGAGAGTCCTCAAAAATTCCCCAAATCCCACATTTCCAAGCATGCCACAGCCACGTGACCAGGTATATCACGTCACCAGAATACAGGTGTCCCTTTGGGTGATGGTTGCATGTCTGGCCATGTGATAGAGGGAACCAGGACGCGTGCTGACAGCAGCTGTCACAACTTTGGTGTGAGCAGGGCTACGTCCATCCTTTGACCACAGCGCAGGTGTCCTCCAACGTCTGATGAGACAAGCGCTCTCCAAGGGACCTGCAACTCCCATGTCTTAATCAGAGAACAGTGACACCTCCAGTTAGGTGGTGGGAAGTCATGCGGTATATACGGTCCTCAGATCCTTCCCATTCTGGTCTAAAGGTCTTGCACAACACCTAGACAGAGATGAAGGCACATTGCATTTGCACTGGTGCCACACAAGKTCAGAGCTTGGTCCCCTGTGACCCAGAGCCCAGAATTCCACCCGGTGTGACAACAGAACATCACAATGGCAACGCAGAACCCCTGCCAGAATCCCCCAAAGCCAGGGTGGATGGCATCCAGCCCCTTGCAGAAGTGTTTTGAAGACGTTAATCGTCAGGCAGCACCATACAGAAAAGTACCCAGGATTTTGGTGAGTCTTCCAAAAACATTAGATTCTTTAATCAATATYTGAGCAGCTTTTCCACTCCTGCTGGGTCCAGGGAGGCCAATGCTGAGTGCAGAGAAGTCTCCATAAAACCAGGTGGCCTCAGGAGTGAGAGCAGTGAGATAGCTGACTAATGCACGTCAGCTGTCATCGACCCATCTCAGCTTCCCTGCACACAGATTCCTTGTTGGGCGTTTTCCAGGTTGCTACTTGATCAGGACCACTCTCACTGTAGCTTTTCTTACAGCATTTTGGGTTTAGAAGATCTTGGGTTTGYGTCCATGCCGGTGAGCACTGGAAATAACTCACAGACATATATGGTGCTTTGCTTTGCTAAGCTTTGCTTTGCCTACCCGGCAGCAATGAAACCCTGCTACATTCCTCTTCTGCTCAAAAGGTCAGCCAGAAGCCCTCCTACAGCCTTCCACCAYAGCACAAGCCTCACGTCCTGTTTTCTACCTGGAAATTCGTTTAAAGGCCCGATGTTTTCTCAGTGAACTCAACTGGAAATAACTTGCCTCTCTCCCTGACAAATCTCTTATCTGTGAAGGCTGCAAGCACCCACAAAGAGTTTACACAAGTGCCTTGATCAGTCAAAGGCATGTAGTTTCAGAAGCTTTCTCAAAACAGAGTCCAYGAACGTACTATGTGATAGAGCTAGTTGAAAGAAGGTAATAAGCATGTTTAACAAAAAATAATACAAAAAAAACCCCMAAACCAAAAAACCCAAGGACTTTTCCTTTCATACCAAATGCGTATGAAGAATTTAAAAAATTATTTCTGTGCATACTGGAACACAAACAAGAAGATAAAAGAGAAAACCCTGCTCTTCCCAGTTGGATTTCATTTTGTCCAAAGAACAACCTCTTTTCTCATGATTAATTCTCCCTATTCCCCCTGTTACTGTTAGCTGGGGAAAGGGAAAATATAGAAGAATGAGCAAGAAAAAAAAATCACTGCTTGTTTCACTTTAATGGCTGTATTAGGCTTGCATTTCTTTTTGAGGTGGAAGCAAACACCATATGCAGTGCAATAATGGGMTAGCAATGGTGAGAAAACAGTAAGGAAGTCAGGAGGCTTTCCCTGTGATTTGCTGCTTCTCCCCTTGCAAGGTTGAAGCTGTGGAGGCACATCCCGAGGCAATTTCATTTGTATTTCTTACCCCAAAAGGAGGTGCAGAAGCAGGTAYGAGGCATGTCGGTCCCTGAAGTTAGTGCCAGGGTTTGCCACCTGAACTGGACAGCCTGTTGATTGGCTCCACGGTGGTGGAAAAACCTTCTGGGAGCAAGTTCTGATCCTCTGTAGGAAGCAAGGCCAAAAGCATGCCAAACTAGGCTGGCTGGAATGGTCCCTGCCTCTGTGATTAAGGGGATTCATAAATATTCAATGTTTCTTGGCAGCTGGGAGTGCTTCAGTTGTTCCAAGTATCTCAAGGGGGATGGGAAAGGCAGAATGAGCCTTAGTATTTCTGACACCCCGCAGAGACAATGAACCGGGGAAGGAGAGTGCTCATCTTCTTGCAGAGAAGCGTTTCACGTAGGGTGATTTTAATAATTCAGCCTTCGACTGGTCTGTTTAAATGTTTGATGCCTGCGAGTTGAGCTTTAAGATCCGGCCTCCTACGAATCCAAGGAGCTGGACTCCAGTTGGGTGCTGCCTGCCTTCCTCATCAGTGGTTTAAACATGTTACCATGGTACGGCCCAAGCCTAAGTAAGAGCACAGATTTCTTCCTTCACTGCATGAAATTCAGGTGCTCTCACACCATGAGAAAAATATCAACCATCCCATTCTGGTTTGCGTTTGGAACAGAAGAAAAAGGAAAAAGTAGCAATGATGAATAAGGATAAAAATGCTTAATTACATTCTGCTCATATTAGAGATACCAACCAATGCTATAGCAAAAAGGATGGAAACCAGGCCACGATCGTGAGCACATTGGCACAGAAAGGGCCACTGGGGCCCATGCTGTAGCTGAGGGTGCTGGTCTGTCTGAGCAGCTCTGGGGTAGCAGAAGGCATATCGGGGTCTGTGAGCGGGTCCTACCAGTGCAATGATCTCACTGAGTGATTGCTGTCTTGTGCGTTGGTCCTGAACCCCATCTAAGGCAACATCCCAGCTGCTGTTGTAATCTGCTGGGAGAAGGTGCAGTCCCCCGGCGGTGTCATCTCTCTGTTTGCTATAGCTGGGCATTTGGACAGCAGAGGAAGGYGCTTTTTCTGGATTTCTGGACAAGCCCCAGGATATTAGACCTCCTGCTTCCACACAGCAGAGTTGGGATGCTCGCATCTCCTTTGACTGATCTGATCTTGGCCGTTCTCAGAGACAGGASACTGTGCCAAACAAATTTTGATTTTGGCCAGGTTGGAAGATACCAACATTCAAGGAACCACACCATTTTCTACTCCCAGCCATTGGCATGTTGCCACATTCAGAAACTCTCCGTCCCACAGCTAGAGTTTCCCATCAGCTTTGTTCACARGAGACCCTTCACTTCCATGTGAGATCCTGATCCTGTAAGCCCTCATCCTAAATTATCCATGAAACGTGTGGGCATGAGTTATGCATGAGATGAATTATCCATGAACTGGGTTGGTCGCCTTCTCTCTCTGTCAACTCTGTAGGTTTCTGCCAGGTATCAAAGCATAGAGTAAGCCTCATTGGTTGTGGTTTTTCTTCCCCCAAAGAATCTGCATTTTACACAACGATGTACAAAGCCTGGAAGAGACCTTAAATATTCAGTGGGTCATGATGGAAGAACACAGAAGGCTGYTTGAGAGCGCACAGGGTCAGCCTTTCACTGAAGATGAAGTTTGAGATCCTATATCCGCTCAGAGGTTATTCATCCCTGTAAAGAGGAATAGCTCCAAAAATCATGGAGACAACTTGTCTGTCTCTGACAACACACTCCCACACCCAGGCTGGTGGTAACCGTAGTCAGTTACCACTGACTTTATGACAAACACAGCAAAGTCTTAATTTTTGGTGGATATCTACTTCTGATTTCGACATGAAAGTCTATGCTGGAGCTGTGTTACTGTTCTTGAGGTAAGTTTTGTCGAAGTTGGTCTGTTTGGAGAAGGGAGGGGGAGAGAGGATTCAGGAAACTGAGATTTTTCTGGGCGGAAAAGCGTTTTGTTAGAGAATTCCTGACCAGCTCCATCACCTTGCTAATCATGTGGTTTGTCCCTAGGCAAGGCCAGYAACGATGTCAGCACCAGCTCCCCAGTGTGCAGCCAGGAGCCTCTCCGCTTTGCCCAAGCGCACGCTCTCCCACACCTCCAGGGACATCAAATACATCTTCCTCGATGGCTGCAAGAACATCACGGCATCTCATGCCCCGACYGGTGCAGGCACCCACAAGGTCTACAAAGGATCTGTCTCCTCCCAGCCCAAGGTGGAACACAACCCCAGCACAGCTGCAGATTGCTGCCCACGCCTCCCCGAGTACCTCCCCATCTTCTCCACCTTCCCCATGCACCTGGAGGAGCAAGCCAAGAGTTCTGGGCACTTCTTTGCGTCCAAGAAAAGGCTGCTGGTGTTTCAGCAGCTGTGTGGGGAGGCTGTGCCAGCCACAGCCCTTGGAGACATGCATCTTCAAAACTCAAGCAAAGAGCTGAAGGAACTGCCTGATGCCAAATCACCGAGGGAGGATACGAAAGGCTGGAGGATGAGGCAGGCAGCGGGGTGCTCCCCTTGCAACAAGGCATGAACTGACTCTGAGATAGCTTSTGAATAAAATGTAAGATTATTGGTGTCCTTACGTTACCAGGAGGTCAGTGGAGACATGGTGTGAGCTCAGATTCACTGACAGGTGAGGGTTGGTAAAATGGGAGGAAGGAAAGGTATGATATCATCTATCCGGGATACCCCTTCCACTCTTCTGGGTGCCATGGCAGATTGCCAGTCAAATAGACTGGCAGTCTGTACAACGATGGCCCTACAGCTCCATCCCTTTCACTCAGTCCTCCCAGCACGCTAGAAATAAAGAAAAACTTCCTTCTCCACATCCTGAAACCCAGCAATATCTCCTATACCGACACCCACAGCCCCTTCACCAAGGGCCCTCTCCAGCTGCTGCTCTGTAGAAAAATGCATTGAATAAAAGCATTGAGTACAGGCTGTAGCACAGCAAGTACCAAACACTACGTGGGAATAGAAAAAACATGAAAGCAAACAAGAAATCTCATGCGAGAGTGTCTAGGAGGGAATGTGAGAGATTTTCATTGCTTAAGTCTAGAGATTGGAAAAATGATGACGATTAGAAGAAATGCCCCACAAAGAAAAAGGTAATAAATGTAACTGGATTCAGGAGTTTTGGCATATGTATCAATCTTAGATRTGTTTCTGAAAGAAACTGTTTACATCTGTAAGATCCCAGACCAACAGGGACCTTCTGAATGGGTATGTGAAACCAGTCTCAGCAGAAAAGAGGAAGAGACAATGGAGACTGCAATGATTTGAAGCCTAAGGAGGGATAGGATGCTACTCAGAGGACTTAAGGGAAAACAGGACAATCAGAAAATAGGAGAAGACCAGATGGGGGGAAAAACAGACCTGCACAACCTTGGAAACAGGCAGGTATCTGTGAGGGGGGACTTGTTAGGAAGAAGCGATAAGCCTACCTCTTATTTGGGACCAAGGAACAGAAGGCTGTGGTGTCTGCCAAGGGRAAAAAAAAAATCTTATGGGTTTAAGTTAAAAGCTATTGATGGTCCTTTACCTTTGGCCAGTAACAGTGGCAGAATCCCACATGAATTTATTGCAGATACCAGCACCAAACTGGAAGGTATTCAAAGAAGAGAGGCTTGAGTGGTTGTCAGGTTGTTCTTGCAGTTAGCCAAGCATACCAAGAGGATGCAGTCCAGCAGGCCCACCAAACGCTGACGCCATGAGAAAGGTTTGAGGATGCTGAGTTATTCAAGGGAGGAGAATTACTTCCAGAGAGTAAATTTCCCCTGGTTAGGTTTGGGTGTTGCATGCTGAGATTAYGGCTGACAAATCTCAGAAGAGTGCTGTAAGAAACAGAGGGACCCAGAGACAGAAGAGGAGAATCACATAATCACCGTACCTACCTCCGCAACACAGGGAGCGGAATCAGACTAGCAAGGATAGACCAAAGGACAAGGATGGGCTAGGCTGATGAAAATAAAAGTTGTTTGGGAGAAGGACTCTGCAATGAGTTTGTAGGTCATGCTGGAGACTGAGTTTAGATCTCCCCAGTCAGAATGGGACTGAGTCATCACGGAGGCTTTAATTTTTGAGGCACAGATTGCAGAGCAAATGTTGCTTATTGCCGGCACCACTCATTCCTGAGCATGATAATAAACAGACTTTGTCTCCAAATGGTTACTGATCCAGGAAGACACAAGGCTATTTTAGTAGTATTTCAATGAATGTGAAGACATTACAGAAGAGCTTGACCTAGAAAATAAACATGAGTCCAGTGATCAGAAGTTGATGCCATTTAAATTAAATGGAAGGACATATTAAAACAGGTCAGTAGCTGAGGCTGTTTGCAATGAATTAGCATATGAAATTACCAACATGGCAACAAAGAATTTTACTGCATGTGACAAACTGGGAGTGGAACCATATGCCTGGAGTTTACCAAACACAGCACCCACGCTTAAGGAAATGGGGCAAGAGTAATCGTGACAGCTAAAGAGCCTTTATTCTGACCTCAATAGTATGCTTAGATTTCCAGCCAATTTTGAAGGTGAGCAGAGAACAGGGTCCAATGTAATATGCTTTTATGGAGGATAGGTCGTGCCATGTTGGCTGTGCAAACACATCACCCAATGGCCACAACCCACACCCAAGCCCACACTCTGCAAACAGGATCCAAATAACAAGCCAAAAATCAGATAGGACCTGAATCAACAGCCAAAATTTCCTCCACTGAGCAGYCCAGGAGCAAAAACCACCTTCACAGAGGTGCTGCCCTTGGCAGACAGACACTCAGGGTTGCTACTCCTGTGATGAAAATGAGATTTCTCTGGCAGACCTTGAGCTGACCCGTGAGGACATCAGTCCAAATCTAGTGGCCTGACACTAACTGGCACCCTTCTTTGAAAAGGGGACCAATTCTTTTAGGCATGAAAAGCCTGGTACATCTAATCCATCTGGGCATCCACGCTGGCTCTGCAGCGCAGGAGATGGGTTCAATGAGTACAAGTGGAGTTCCTCAAACAACGGCCAAGGGACTCATCTCCTTGGCATTTCCATTGATGGATTTGGCACAGAGAGACATATTGGATTTAGGAAGATTGCTGATTCCCCAAAGCTGAAAGGAATCTATTTCTCCTGTGGGAGAAATTAGGTGACCTTGAGGAACAGCAATTGCACAAAATCTCCTGTAAAAGGAGCTTCTGCTCTAAGCTGCGAGCTCATCCATTGGAAACAAGTGAGGGGGAGAAAGGCAGAGATGAACTTGCCAATCATGGGGTGATGACAAATCTCTGATGTAATGTGGCTCTGAAAARAGGCAAATATGATAGTAGAAGGTGTCAGGGGAGATATTCCCTTTAGAGCAAGGAGACTGCTTCTGTCATTGCACAAAGCCCYGAGGAGGCCTTGTTTGGAGTCCTGTTATGACTCCAATCAACCATGTTCAACAGAGATTAATCGAAACCACAACAGGTGAGAGAATGGGTGGGATGAAGATCCTGCCTTGAGGACCTGCAAGAGTTTGGCTCATTCAGCCGGGCAAAAGGTAGGCTGCAAAGGGAACGGATGCAGCTGCTGCCTGAACAAACAGCTAAGAGAGGAACATTTTGGGGCACAGGATGAAGAGTTATTTGAGGTTGGCATTAAAAGAGATGGGGATAAAAAGCCCAAGGACACRTTTCAGGTGGAATTAGAGGATCCTTCACCATGAAAGGAGCAAAGCTGTGGGACACTGTCCAATTGAGGGGAGCAAGGGGTGAGAAACTGAGCAAGAAGGTAGATCTGTTTAGGAAGGGGAGGATGTAGGTGGCATCTCTCATTGAGGGGAATTTCAGCTTGATGACCAGGAGATCCCGATCAACACACGATCTCTCTACCCCTTGCTAGTTGCAAGATCCCATTTTTTTTTGTAATGCTGTCATGTTGGTGTATGTATTTACGTGTATGCCTCCCTTTGTGCTCTGCTGACTGGCTTGAAATTTGCTCAGTATTGTAGAATTTCTCATCCAGAAAGKCAGGACTGTTTCTGAGATCTTGCAAACTGGAGGAGCAAAGACATCTCTTTCTTTCCCAAGATCARAACCAGAGACCTAGCCTAGCATTGCCTCTTGCGTGAAGCGTTAGCCTTGCCCATATAAATGAATGACAGAGACTTGCTCGCACTTYACAGATTCATTTAGGGGACAAGAGTTGCCCTCTGGAGCTGCCAATCTTTCCTCATCGGCTGTAGAAGGAGCACAGAGAGATGATCTCCCCTGCCCCAAGTTTAGGCAGTACAAATACACGCTGCACGGCTTTACATGGTGTGGTACCACCTGACTGCACCRGCCCTGTGTTTCCAGTTACAACCTGGTCCTCAAAAGAGGAAGAGACAGAAGGTATTTCTGCTCCTGTTCTCTGCTGGGCACGCATGYGTGCATCTGGGCACGCAAACCTGCCCTCCCTGCAAACCTCCCACCCTGCAGTGAGTTTGCTGCTCTAATCTCTATGAAGGAACTAAAATCCTAGCTTTCCTCGTCTACAAAGAAATCCCCCTTTTTTAATTGTTTGCTGCYAAAATCCTTTAGAACCTAGCCCAGTCTCTCCCAGTCACATCTTTTTAGCCTCTGCTCTTCTCATGTAGGTCTTCCTCTTTTCCCCTGCTTTTCCTCCCTTCCCAGTCATCAGCATGCAAAACCCTCTACCTCCTACTATTCCCCAAACACCTCCCACTCCCAAGGTCTCCACAGGTGCCTTATGCATGTGTGTGAAGAGCAATCAGCACCTCACCTCCCATAATTGGAGTTGAGCCTCTGGAGCTGAGAGATGAATTTGATCTCTGCTGTTCTGCATGTGAGGGATGAGCCAGGGGGCTGAATTCTGCTGAATGCAAAGTGCTTTGGTGTTTAGGAGATCAGGGCATCYTACCACGGACCAGCGTAGGACACAGGCACACACCTCTCCCTGTCTTGGTGTCTGCACCTTGGGCTCTGCTCCCGCCCTCCAAGGGGGAATGTCTGTCCAGCTCCTTGTAAATGAAAAACACTGATTGCTCTAAAGTTATTTTATTCCTCTAGCCTTTGCCACTGACATGAATGCCAGCAAGGTATCGGTGCGCAGCGCAGGACTGCTCTTTGCAGTGCAGTTTAACCGTTTCATCGACGCACCGGTGCAGACACACAGYTATGAACAGAGGAGGCCCCTGCGCCTTTGCAGTAAACCACAAAGTTTCAAGAACGAACACAGATAGCAAGGGGCACTGGTGCAAATCTCTGCTGGCTTGTATATAYGTGTGGGACTGTGGTTTTGCCTCTAAATGGTTCTGACAAGTGGTCTCACCTGCGAGCATGTGAGACAGACATCTGGRTGTGAATATCTGAAGGCGTTTTATCAGGATGCTACCCGGGAAAGGCAAATCACCTTCCGCCCATTCAACAGCATCCACTTGTAAGCAGGCTGGGTCCTGAACAGGGCTGGGATCCGTACGGGGAGGGGAGACCTACGGCCCACAGGTGCCATCACGTTTAGACAGGCGATGGTGTGTGCMAAAGCATGTTCATCTGTGAATACCGGAGCAAATTATTCTCTGTGATTATGTATATGAAGATGTGTTTGTGGATGAATTATCAACCAGCCTGGAGCAGAGAAATGGAGCAGTGACTCCACCTAACATGTCAGCAGGCAAACCAACAACCCACTTGGATAGTCATTAACAAATTAACTGATCACCCGGGTCTCTCCCTCCCTGTGGGGGCTCTTTGTGCCTTGAAACCCGAAGCAGCAGATTTGCATTTGCAACAGAGGTTTATGGGGACGACAACAACAGTGCATCGATAGCAGGCTGGGGCTGGCTGGCCAGAAATCAGTGTTGGGCAGGGCCAGGCCAAATCAAACTTGCCAASTATAGTCTGTAGATGAGAACAGACCAGAAGAAAGACCCAAGAACCAAAGAAAGGCAGGGGGAAGGCTCTTGGAGAGGCAGGGGGAGGGAGAGTGAGATGAAATGAGGAAGTGAAAAAAAAATTARCACCTTTCTTTATTCCTTTTCATTTATAGACAATATTATGCTTCTGCACAGAAGGACTAATGTAGCCCTCCGCACAGCGCCAGTGACCCTTCCTAATAGAAACCATTTAAATCTTTAAACAATTTACATGAAAATGTAACTTTGCTGCGAATATATTTCTTCCCCCCTCCTGCTCCCATCACAAGTGCAATCCTTCAAATCTCTGACAGCTTCCATTATCTCTTAATGAAGTGAGAGCATCTTTCTTAGGAGACGCGCCGGCCCTGAGGTTAATCGCCGAAACGAGGTTCACAAATAAAAATCAGAGGAGGGAAAAGAAAAGGAAAAGCAAACACTTAAAAGAGCTCAAGGAGGTGGCTCCACCGCCCAGAGACTTAAGATCCAAGAGAACAGTGATCAAATCCTCCTTGAGAGCCCAYGTGGGCTGATGGGTGACTCCATCCCTCCATCATGCCTGCTGTTGGCTGAGCCACCCTCACGGGACCTGGGGTGGGTGGATCGTCCCTTGTGCCCTATCTGATGCCTGTGCCAAGACAAGGGTGGGGGTAATGCCAGGCAGCACCTCACCCAGAGGCCCAACGCGCTGCTGAGAGCTGCAGGAGCCACCACCACCGCTGATGCACGAGGGGGTGGGCTCTGGGAGACAGTAGGAGCCCTGGGAGGTGTGAGGGCCACCAAGACCAGGCCAGAGAAAGCGGAGCCCCAAGGCTGTGGGGAGAGGRGCAGGGGAGAGAGGAGCCCAGAGCAGCCTATTTAAAATGCCATCCTGGGACATGCAGGGCTGCRTGGGAACAGGGCTGCATGCATGTTCCCACACAACAGGGAGAGCTCCACTTGCGGCAATGACCCAGTTGTGCTAACGCAGGCACCAGAAGACCTTCAGTCCCCCCAGTATGACCTTCATCYTCAGACACACCAGGGTTATATCTGAAAGGCTCATTGAGGATGGCATCAGSGTCATCTTCAGAACCAGGCTCCACAGCTATAGAGACAGCGAGCCTGAAAGCAGGGGCTCAAGAGCATCTTCCAAAGCGTACGGGGTTCTGCATACCCTTGTAACACCTTGCCACACCTATYGGGAGAAACCATCTGCAGCACAATGACTGGGTCAAGCTGGGACGCAGAGACATAGAAAACCCCTGGATGCTCTTTAGATTTTGCAGGAGCTACACACATTTGCAGCCCAAGCATCAACTACAAACCTTTCTGTGTGTTTGCTCATTGGAAAAGACACGGGCCTCTGGGGCTCATGCAGGGCTGCAGTACATTGTGGGACTCCGCTACAGGGGTAYCTGCAGAAAGTTGGAAAGGCAGAGCAGAGGCTATGGCTCTGGGCTCTGCCCTCCATCACATGCTCCCTGCTCTTGTCCAAGCTGGAGGGCTGCTTTGCAGAAGGCTTTGTGGCGATGCAGGAGAGGTTTAAGAGAGAGGGTGTAATGAAAAATAAACGTAATGGGCTGGAAATGAGGAGAGAAAGGCTGAAAAACTATTGAGCTGACAGGAGACAGTATGGAAAAGGGGGTAAAAAATCAGGAAGGTCTCAGGGGAAAACAGATTCACAAGAAGGGGGACTACTGACTTGAACATAAGAGAGATGAAAGCAGAAAGAAACAGCAGAGGAAAACAAATAGCTATTTCCAGAAAAACGAAGTTTGAAGTATTCTGGGCCAGAAGGAAGAAAAGAAAAAAAAAAAAACCCACCAAGAGAAGAAAAAAAAAAAAACCCACCAAGAGTTAACAATTCTGGTTGTTGAAGCTGCTTAAGTAAAGCAGCAAAGGAAGAAAAGGAAAGTACAAAGCACAAAAATAAGGAGATGAGCGATGCAGAGAGCTCTTCTTTCAGCAACAGTTTGCTCCCTACAGTGGACTCCACGGGGCCGGCGTGGGACRCGGCAGTATCAAACCACAGCTCTATCTCTCTGAACAAAGCATCATTTCCACTCTCAGTACATGAACTGGTATTGTGTGGCCTCAGCACGCTTCCCATCAAATTGCCTCCAGGCCACAGGATCGATGAACCTTTGGCCATAACTGGAGAGCATTTAAGTCCTCTCTAGTCTTAATGCAACTTTGCTGCTACCAAATAAACCCAAATTTGAAAATACTTGTACAGAAGTTCGTCGTATAGAGGAAAGAGAAAATCTCTGAAGAGAAAGAGACAAAGGTTTTCTTTGTTCCGGGACACTGCTCCTCCTGCTTTCTTCCCCTCCACTCTCTGACYCGGCAGGCAGAAAGGCACGGGCAGAGACTCGCAGGCACGCAGGGATGTGTKCTCCCAGCAGGCTAAAAGCAATCCCTGGTTTGCCTGGAGAAAGAGCATCAGGAAAACGCACTGCTCATCTCCAGACGAGGTGGGACAGGGCCAGGAAGGTGTGAAGATGGGCTCGGCCATCAGCAGCAAGCCAGGAGCTGGCTGACCCCACAGCCCCCAGCGCAGCAATGCATCGGCCGGAGCTGCGTCTGAGCGTGCCCGTCTTAAATCAAATCCTCCAGCGGCAAAACCTGCAGCCCTTGGGCAGGGGATGACAGATCTCCTTGCTGATAACCGCACAAGACAGCTATCCATCAAGTCTAAGTGAAGGCAAATCAGTCCTTATCTGTGCAGGATAAGCCTCATTTGCCACCTGATGTCAAATAACATGGGAGCTCTGCTTTGCATCTCTGGGATTGTCGGTGCCTGACAGGTCACCCAGGTGCTTACGATGTCCCGGGGGCTGGCGCTGAGCCTGGGCTCCACAGCACACAGGCTGAGCCTGAACCCACTGGYCCAGGCTTTGTTATAGCACACAAGCAAAGAGAGGGAGGACACGGACGGGATTGAAGCTTGGGACCACTCAGTGTGTGCCCAGGGCTCACCATCACCTAGAGCAGTCCTGGGGCTGCTCTGACTTATCCTCTCCCCGTCCCACCCAGGGTGGCATCAGCTGTGTCCCCTCCTGAACTGGACACATCTGCCTTTCCTCCACCCCACTCTGGGACTCAGGGAGGCAACTCCTCTCCCAGGGGTAGGTAATCCAGCATGGAGGGGCTGGCAGGGACCCTGTGCAGGAGGGATGAGCTGACAGGACCTGACCTTCCGTGCAGGGGGAGAGGAGGAGCAGGGAGAGGGAGCTGCAAGGGGGAAGTCAGCCTCTTCCTCCGCTGCTACCCTGCCTTCTCACAAAGCTCCTTTCCTCGGAGCATGGAGAGGCACAAACAGCTCTCGTTAGGTGAAGAGGGTTTTGGAGAGCGAGTGGGATGGAGGATAACAGCTGTGTGTCAGGCCTGAGTGCCTACAGCCCAGCAGTCATCTCAAAACAGGGCTTTTAACCGGTTCCCTTCCTCCCACCTTCCCCTCTCCCTGCCTCAGCACGGTGAGCGGGGGCGAGTTAACCCCGTAACCTTTAATCAAGGGCTTGTGTACACGGAAAAGGATTGATGGAGCTTGTCTCCCTCATGGCCTCACACCACGGCTCCGATTACACCATTAACTCCCCAAGCTCCCGGTATCGGCAGCCAAGAAATAATGGCCCTGGAAACTGCATTACAGAGCGATCGCTGGGAAGCAGCGGGCTGCAGAAATGGGCATTTCCACCCCGAGGTGCTCCGGGGAAACCAGGGATCTGCCAACAGGAGGAAGAGACGAGAGGGGCCATTGCTCTCCCATGCGCACGGGCGGAGGGCTGGGTACAAACACCACTTCCCCGCATGAGTTTGGGCAAGTTACAGCCTGTYCGGGTCTGACGAAGAAAATGCATCCCAGGGAGTGGGAAGTCTGGGAGAAATCCCACCGTCCGTGACCAGGTGAGTCAATAAACCCAACAGGCTGCAGAACCTGCACCCAGGCAGTTGGCCAGGAGCAGGCAGGCATCCCACRCCAGCATCGTTTCTAAGACCTTGGACATCTTCCCCTCCGTTTTGAGAACTGAGGGGTCTTCAGGGATTTTGTACACCCAGAAGAGACATCTCTCATCCCCGGATAGCCCGGTGGATGCAGCCAGGACATGAGATTCATGGGGCTGTGTGGGGAGACAGGGAAAGCATGAACAAGCATATCTTATCTTGCCAATGAAAGCCAGACCAAGAGGCTGTGGAGACAGCCTCACTTCAACCTAAGGAAGGCTGAATTATTAACAGCAGCTGGAACACCTCCACCAGGAGAAACTCTACCTACAGCAGGGGGAAGGTCTTTAGTCAAGTCTTCACACATTATGTGGAAGACAGCCGCTCACGTCCTGCAGGATGGTGCTGCAGCTACACAACCCCTCAAGTGGGTGCTGGGATTGTGGATTTACTGGCTGTCCTGGGGCACAGGACTTTTTGTTCCTTCTGGTTTGGGCCAGAAATGTCACTCCACAGGTGATAAGTCCCTGCAAAAAAATTCATTTTAGTAAATTGTTAAAGGCTGGGAAAAAACCTCACATGATTAGAAAATCACCAGCCAGCACCATCTCATGGGGCYGCAGGCTGGGGCAAGGGGTGAGAAGGGGTATGGGGGATAGTAGGGGTGACACAGACAGTGTAGGGACAGGTTCAGAGCAGACCTGGGGCTCGGTGGCTCCAGGAGCTGCAGGGGGAAGAGAGGTGGCAGGGAGAAAATCCCGTGCTCTGGGCCTGCTTGCGAAAAAGGGGCCCCCTTGGCCAAACCAGACAGTACTTGACAGGGAGCCGAGTCTGCACAGGGTAACCCGCCGCTCAGAGTCTGTTGCTGCAGCTCCCGGAGCGAGCGGTAGCATCCCTCCTCGTAGCTCCACGGGGTGGGAAAACCCAACCAACAACCACCAATTCCAGTGGGATGGGGCTGGTACCACCTTCCCCTGAATAACAGGAGCGAGCTGCGTTTCCCGAGTGGGTGTGCAGCGTGACCTGCTCTCCCGAGCGTTCGGGGAGAGCTCTGCTCTCCATGGAGGAAAGCTCGTCCTCCTGCCGCCACGTCCACGAGCGGCCGGGAAGTGGGATGCTACTGACACCCAGTGGCTCCGCGCATCCTGCAGACGGGGACTGGCTCCTTCGCTGGTGGAGGAGACATGTCCATGCTCTCCCCACGCCTGGGGCACGGCCTTTTGGGGGRACCTGCATCTTTGGGGACTCATCTGTGGAGGGAGGGGTTGGAGCCCCYGGGTCACCATGCGCTTGTGGCATGGCCGGCAGAGAGACCCTGGCAACGTGGTTTTGCAGGGTGGCAAATGGGACASGGGGGAGAAGCAGGTGCACCCCGGAGGGTTGTGGCCCCATGTTTAGCTCAGCAGTGTCTGCCTTGTATCACGTGCCCAGAGAGACGCCGTGCAGCCTCCTTACCCGCATCACAGCCACGTCCACCTCTGGAAATGGCTACCTTATTTTATTCTAAAAGCTTACATATGCCAGATAAATAAATGCCCTAAATTGTCACAGAAATGCTGGAGGGTGGGAGGAGGACAGAGGCTGGGGTTAGTTTCCTCTGAGACGTTCTTGTTGCTGCTCCCCAGATCTCCCTGCCAGCTCTGGGTGGTCAGCTCCRACCTCTGCAGACCATAAATACTGCAGGGACGGAGGCTGGGATTTTAGGATGGAGCTCCACGGGCCAGCTGTCCGGGTGAGCTGTCCTGTGATAGCTCCCTTCACAAACACTTTGACTCCAGGCAAAGAAGCAGGTTAGAATTGGAAGTGAATTAAGCTAAATCAGGAAACCCCATTCGCATTCCAGAAGACAGCCATCTACACAGGGAGTTATTTAAGAGCAGCAACAGAGCTTTTCAATCCACTCCGCATGTCATTCCAGCCCCAAAATCAATCAAGCAAGCAAACAGCATGGAAAAATAACAACAAACTGCCTGCATTTGGCACCCCACAGTGCAAAACCAGAGAAGGCTCTGACCTGAGGAACAGCACAGATAAGATGGACACAGAATGGAATAAAAAAGAGTTCAGGAGCAACACTTCACAGCTGAGAAAAACACGTTTTCCAATGGCCCTTCACACTGACAAGCTCTTGTTTTAGCTAGGGAGAGCACCCAGAGGCTGCTGAAACAGAAATGCATTTTTAATTATTTGTTATTATCAATTGCTTTGCAGATAGAAGCTGCTGATAACAGAAGCCCGTTGCATTGAGTGMAGGAGAGAGACAGCTCTTTCGGCCAGGGACTGTGTGAGCAGACACCGACTGCATAAAGGCAGTGACTTACCTAAGGAAGATTATCTCAGAGTCTSATAGTGGACCAGCCATCGTCCCTGTGGGATCAGAGGAAGAAGGGATGCTTCCTCTGCAAGTGTATAAATCAAATTGTGGGTGGAGAAAAAGAAACAGAAGCAATAAATGAAAATCATTGTGGCCACAGCACATGGTGCACAGATTTTGTGCACAGCGCACAGATTTTGTTTGTATTCCTCCAGAGAGGGCTGGTGGCTCTCTGCTTACAGGATCAGGAAACACTGGTTGAAGATAAGGCACCAAATCTGGGCTACAAGCAGGGACAGAAGGCAAAGTCTGGAAGTTCATATCTGCATCCTATTTCCAGGCCTTCGTTGCCTCCCCTTATCACGCAAACTGGGGACACGGGAAGGCTCCGTGTGCCACGATCTGGGGCATGATTCTGGGGTGTCCAAGGAGTGCAAGGGAATGCACTGGCTGAATTAATGCATCCTTTCCATCTGTGATTTCTCAGCCCAAATGAGCCTTGTTGGCATACACTCACACGCACACACATCCAGCTCTGGAAACAAACAGACTGATTAGCATCGACTCTATTATCATTATTATGGGCAGAGACAGCTGATCGATGTCTACTCAACAAGGMAAAATCAGATGTCAGTCACTCCAGCGATGCCTCCTTCCCCCTCTGCTGGGACCCATGCGTGCGGGGTGCCTCGCTCCCAGACCGCAGACCAAATGGAGAAGGAAAGGAACTGTGGTTCCACTTTTCAGCCCCAGAAGTATGATGACTGCTTGTGCGTCAGCAGCAGGGACCTGATCAGAGCGGTCTTCTTCATGGCAGAACTTCAGCTGTCCCTTGGCAGAAGGTGGACTTCTTCAGGGCCCAAGAAGGATGCATCTCCCACCCTCAGCAATGCCTGAGTAGACTGACTGTACCCCGGTGAYGAGAAGGAAACCTCTCTACTGCCCAGCTGTCATTATATCCCACGCACGCTTCCCTAGCCTTGCTCAGTAAACATCTTGTGCCTAAAGGATTAAAACATAAAGATCCTGAACTGACCTTTCAGCTAGCCCTGTCTACCTTCTGCAATCTCCAGCTCCGTGCATTAATAAACAGCTCTGCCCCGTCTTCCCGCTCTTCCCAACTTGACACTTTTTCAATAGCCTTATTTTCTTCAGTTTGTTTTGTTCCCTGCAAGCGCACCGAAACTCCTTGCTCCTGTTTCTTCTGCRCAAATTGGTTTTCTCTTATACATTGCCTGGAGAGCGGTGAAGGAGGAGTGGAAGAATCACAGCCCCTTTCTCATCTCAGATCATCCACTTTCYCTCTCTCCAAGTGCACATTCAGAGYCGGGAACAAAACAACCAGGGGTGGCTGCTTCACAGCATTGCTGAGGATCATTTCGAGGCTGTAGTGTGGAATGATTCTCCTGCTTCAGAGGTGAAATCCCCTGTGGAGCCCAGGGAGAAGCAGCAATGAACAAGCGAGTGGTGCTGGGGAGGAGGAGTGCTCAGTCCCCTGCTCTCTGCTCCCACTTCTCTGCCTGCCAGCAGTGATGAGTGTCCAGGTGCAACGCGAGGAGGCTCACAAAAGAGCCGTGGCAGCAGGATGGGAGGTGAAGAAGGTCCTGGAGATACCTGGCTGTCTGCAGTGGCTCTGGGATGGTGCTCTCCCTGCAAGACCTATGGATGAAGGTAAATGGCGTTATGCATCAGCCTCTACACCTGGGTCCTGGACTCTCATTATGGGAAAACAAGGTCAGCTTCAAACCCCAGTGCAGACACAACYGAAATCTCCACGCTGCTCTAAACAGCTACAGGGTCCTTATTTTCTCCCCTCAGCCTGGCTCCCGTCCAGCACAGGGACTGTCCCCTCGTGGGTGCACGCAGCATGTGGAGCCCCGGGGCCGGAGGTGTCCTGTGCGGATTTGGACACCTGAAGGGCAGGAGCAGCTGATGGGCTCAGCGCTGCCGCACAGCGGGGGGCTGGCTCAGGGCGCTGTGCCCRGGAGACCGCATCGCTGTAGTCTGGCCAAGGGGTGATGAAGTCATGAATAACTTAAGCCAGGTTGTTATCTGCCAGGATGAGGTAGAATCTCCTTGCCAGTTAGGGATGACAGAAAACATCATTCATGGCCATTCCCATGTGAGAGGAATCCAGAAGCACAGCTAAAACCAGGCCACCATTTGTAGATGTGAACTTCTGACCAAGAAGAGGCTTTCTCGGGGGAAGCTTCGAACCCTCCATAATGCTTTCTTCCCTGTGTTGTGCAGATCCAGCCCCCTTGCTGCCCKGCTCGGCTCCAGCCAGCTGTCATCCATCCAGGAGCGGGTGCCTCTAGCTAGCGGGGAGCTGTGCCGCCTTCGCACCCCGCCAACCCCGAGGCTGTGCTGCCGGAGCGGCTCGCGCCATGCCCGCAGGTGGGCACGAAAGGCTGAGCCTGGGGGCTCCAAGGGAGGCCCCCGGCCGTGGAGGTGTGCTCCCGAACAGGCACGTCACCACAGAGACCTGGCCATGTCCAGCGTGTTGCCCTGGCCCGGTGCCACCACTCCCAGGTGAGGCACCACCGTCCTGCCCGATCCGGCATGACGCACGGGGATGCATGCGAGCGCCTGCTGCCTCCTGACAGCGGGAGAGGATCTGTCGGCAGCACTTGGGCCGCTTCAGCTCATGTTCTGGCCTGSATCCAGCTGCCGAGAGGGCTGGGATATTGGCTGCAGTCAGACAAGCTTGTAGCTGGCCTTTGAATAACATTTGAGATACCAGTTTTCAGGCATCTGTGCAATTTGTTACTCTCCAAATAAACACAATATGCATCACGCGCCGGGGAAATCTGTGCACCAGTGAATCCCAATCCCTTACCTCCAAAAACCTGTAAAACCCAGTAAGATGCCAGTATCCACTACTKAGCTTGGATTGCCCTGAGATCACAGCGAGCGCTGGTCAGGCAGTGCAGTGGCACACGGACCCGGCCGGGGACGTGGGACCTGCCCGCTCTGGGATCGGGGCTGCAGGAGGGACGCGTGGTAGCGGGCAGGACTGCTGAGCACCACGTATTTCAGGCTGGSAGAGGTGTGCTCGGAAGCCCAGTGCATGATTTACAGTGCTGAAAGCGCACTGAAGCACGGTATTTTCTGCTAAKGCGAGACGGGCCGTGGCGGTGCAGGGTGCCTACCCTGCACTCCTGAACGGGGCGGACGGGGACGTGGCCTGTTTCGAGCCCAGGTAGCTGGCAGGGCTCCTCGCACCGACCCAGTCGCTTTGACGGGGCAAACAGTTTGCACCTCTGTTGTTCAAAAAGCCCTGGGAAAGCATTTCTCTTTGCTGTGTCGGCACAACTAGAAGAGCCTCCCTTGAAGAGGGAATAACCCCCAGGGGCGAGCAGTCAGCACACGGCACGGTCTCCCCCTGAGACTGAAAATAGGAAGGGAAAAGGTGGAAGCTGCTACARACATCACAGGAGCCATAAATCTGAGACACCACGTGCAGTTGTGTAGCAAAGGGGAAAAAAACCCTCTGTAAACTTTCCTTTGATTTAGACAAAATTCCCCCTTGGGGTTCCTTGGCCAGGAGCATCTCCTGGCTGAGCTTCCCCTGCGCTTTCATCCCGTGGCAGGGCCAGGCCGTCCCCACCGCCGACGGCCCGCTCCACTCCCCGCCGTGCCGTCAGCCTCCCCCGGTGAAGCAGCAGCCACCCGTGATCTGGTGCCGCCGCTACATCTGACGCGGCGAGTGGATTTAATGAATGAATTAATTTTGTTCTCAACTGGGTGCGACACACATTCAAAAGCCAGAAAATAAACATTTCCCTTTCCTAATTTATCGTGTCCCTTTTGATTTGTCATATGCACAACCGCATGCATACGGTCTCTCCATATCTCCCCCACCAACCAGGTCCTGGATTTCCCATCACCGCAGAGATAAACAACCTCCCCGACAGAAGCTGATATCGCTGTACCGTGTTTCCTTCAATCCATACCCGCTGTCTCTGCCACCGTACAGTACTACATGTTGCTCAGGAGCCCAGAACTGATATTGCATCTCTCTTGTGGGTCATCATGGCCAAAGACAACCACCTTCCTCCTCTGTCAGTGGAATCTTTTTAAAATTTCCATCTGAAACGTATTTATGCCCATTTTCTCCTATGCCAATTTTCTGTTTAAGCATCTGTATCCTTCTCCCTCCATGGTGCTATTCAGTGTGATATACACAGAGGGAGTGATCCTGTTCCCACTCAGCTTCTGGTTTGCTAAGCTTAATAAGCCAAGAGTCTCCACTGCAAAACATGCTTCTCACTCCTCTGGCCACCCTTTTTTCTACTGTTCCAGTTTTTGGATGGATGCCACAAAAATAGTGATCATGTTGTGAAAACCTTTAACAAACGTGACTGCAGCACAACCAAGCCTTTTCTCTTTTATAGGAGTGTACCCGAGACTGTAAATATGCCCAAAATTTGAATGTAAATTGGGGAGGGTGGAGTTTTCTTCTGGTATTCTCCTGAGGCTCGGGGATCACTTGGGCCAAATCTGAGATCTCAGCTGCACACCTCCTTGCTTCTCCATCGCCTAGTTTGTTCCTTCCACATTAGGGTGTCTTTATTCCTTTTCCTGGTGACTCGGTGACTTCATTGCCGTGAATCCTTCAGGAGACATTAAATGTCTTCTGCCCGGCTCAGTGGGTGTATGTTCATGGATGGGCTGGTGACTGTGCACATCTGCCCCCTGCTCCATGAACCCACGTCCCCTGTGATCTTCCAGTGCCCTTTCCTAACAGGCATGAGAGCCAAGTTCTAAATCCTGCACATTTTTAGGCAAACCACTTCTTTGCCTCTTTCAGCCACAGTCTTGCTGCGTATGTGGATAGAGCCCCAGTGCTGTGAAGCCTGGAAGCCAATTAGAGCCATTAAGAGTGTTGCCACTGTTTCAAAAATCATTTGCAACTACAGGTATTTTCTGTCATGATATCTTTAGAAAGTAGAGCAGCAGTTAAGTGGTTAAGTGTAAGAAATCATCTCCTCGCACAGCCGACAGAGCTTCCCTGTATGGAGCACAGAGTTTCAGAGCAAGAATTAGCATTTGCAATCCCTCTCGTAATGACAGGCCATGGGCAGTCTGCTGGAACAATCTCTCACTAAACTGTCCCAAACACAAAGCTGCTCTGGAAAGCAAGAAGCTCTTTACGAAGGAGTAATTGTTAAGATTTGCAAAATCCATTTTTTTCCATCAGCTCTGCAAATCCATTTCAGAATTTGCAAATTTGTTCTAGGATTAGATTAATAGGTTTCATGATTTATAAACCTTTTCTTTTCTCTCACCCTCCCCCTGACTTTAAGAAGCAATCACAGACTTTAGCTCAGTCCAGGTTTTAGAAACGATTTCTCAATCACAGCTGTTGAGATATCCTGACAGGGTTTGGTACATTAGAAGGGGAGACTTCCCACCCAGAACATCGAGACGTTCCAGCACCAAACCCTCCTTACAAACAGGACGCTTGATGGTGAGATGTATTAGTGATGACTAATTCATTCCTAGGAAGCACCGTCCKGACTGAAAAGTGTGTGCCGTCTCCAGCAAACAAAACCCAGCAAAAGAAGTCAAGGCCTTGCTTCGAATCACCTGAAAACAGAGTACCACCACCACTGGGCCAGATTAGCTGTCTCCAAAGTTGGCTGCCTGGGAAAAACAGCAGAAAAGCACAAACATGTTGTGGTATTATCCAGAATATCTCACAAATTCCAACAGTTTGCAGCTCAGGGACTTCCCAAGCCAACGATGGCAAGTTTTTATTCATTAGCCCTTGAGGGATTTGACCTCTCTGCCCATGGCCCTGAGAAAGGCCCTYTCCTCTTGGCTACAAAGGGCCGCAGAACGACTGCCCTCCTCGTGCGCACGTCTGTGCTTAGTGCCGACAGCCCAGCTGCCTGAGCAGCCCTCGCTACCCGAGCACCCCTCACCYCCCTCAGATATCCCAGGGGGATCAAACAAGATGTCAAGACGCGAGAGCCACAGCAAATCTTAACTCACTCTGGGACCTGTACCTAGCAGACCTGTGGAAGCAAATAATTTAACAGACTCCAATAAAAGGTCCCACTGAGTAGCCCCAAAGACACTGTCTCAGCTCCACTTTGCTCAGTGTCCGCATCATTCCCAGCTTKGGCTGATGTATTCTTAATTAGCATTTTAATGTGAGGAGCATATGCAATGAAGCATGAAAAGAAAATCCCCATCATTTAAATTCATTAACAGTCACCAAAAGTCTTCAACGCAGAGGTGGAATTATCTCTGAACTCCTTCTGAGAGACCAGCTGTGCTCACTAAGCTGCAGTGGATGCCGCTGCACTGGCTTATTTATTTAGCTGCCTCCAGGTTTGCCCCCCTAGATTATTACAGATTGCACCCACCAGGTTGCCTGGGTGTCTGTACCATGGTGCACGTACAAGTGTAACCACTGCCATCATCCCGAGTCCAGCTATAGAAGCACCATTCACAGGTTGGTCATGGAAACCCTGCCAGTGCATCCCCGCTGAGGATGTTTACCGGTCATGTTTACCACATGGATTACTCTGTCTCCAGTATTTGCTCTTCTTCTTATCCTTGCAACAGGGAATACCTCCAGCAGCTACTGTGATTAATCTCTCCCCCCCCGCAGTTGTCACGGTTGTAAGGCAATAGATGCAGATGGCGCGAGAACGCACAGCCTGGCCCGTGTCCCGGCGGTGCTCTGGCTTCGGGCTGGCAGGAGGGTGTGAGAGCGAGAGCGGGATGCGGCTGCCCAGATGTGCCTGTGCCCAGATGTGCCTG
>JASVER010000060.1:5793995-5838473 GCA_030449065.1 Oceanodroma leucorhoa | reverse complement strand
GCCCAGGTGTGCCTGTGCCCAGATGTGTCTGGGTGAGCAGAGCTGGGTTCACCCCCTGTGCATTTGGCTGCACAGAGCCAGGGCTGGAGCGCGCCCGAGAGACACCGCGGGGCTGCCTTGCTGGGGGAGAAGAGCCGTGCCAACCCCTTCCCACTATGTAAGGTGCGACTGGGCTTGTCTGGCTGCGCAAAATCCACTGCGGTAATAAGGCAGGACTTTTCCATCTACTGTAATCAGAAAGCACTCATTTTTCAACCCCCTTACCCCAGCCTTCTGCCCTTTACCCATCTGCTGTCACCCCAACAAGGGCCGGTGGYTGCAGACACTCGATTCACCAGGCTCACAGATGCCCCGCACGGGGAGCCCCCGAGCCCCCGCTCAGAGAACCGACCCCTGAAACTGAGGACACAAGTCTCACAACTCATCAGAGGAGATACTGGGCTGGGCTCAATCTTCCCACGTAGGGTCCTCCTGACTTAGGTGAGGAGCTGGCCAGATGTAGGAGTAGAAGAAGAGAGGAAAAGCTTGTGCCAGCGAGACTTGTACTATCGAGCATTCCCTGCCTTCCTCTGTGGTTTGTCTGTCCAGAATGTTTTGCTGCAGGCAAATTACCAGAACCAAAGAGGCAAAGAAATCAGAATAAGCTGCTCCAGAGCAATTATARTGAAGGTCTCATTTACAGAGAAAACCCGATTTAATGCAAAATGGGCTTATAACCTGGTGCGAGCTGGTCTGTTTTAGGGTATTTGAAACTTCTTGAATTTTCTTCGCTCAATTAGGGATTGGTTTTATAAGTCAAACCCAAATKTACCATTAAAAAAGAATAAAACATCCTCACAGAAGTTTGAGCAAGTGCAAATAAACTGGATCCAGATCCTATCTACATTCAGTCCGTGCCACTTTCTGAGTTCCTGAGGTGGAACTATCTGTGGAAGGAGACAGCAACTAACCCGATAAATCCAGAAAGCYCATGGAAATGTCAAATTGTCCACAAGTATATATTCTTGGAGGTCAGTCTTCATATGCAGGTTACAATCATATCATCTTTCCAGTGACAGAGCTGCAGGAGGAATGACAGGAGTGTTTGAAGAATGCAGTGATCTGAGATTCTTTCAGCCACCTTTAATAAATGATAGAAAGGGCTTTTTTTCCTCTATGCCAGAAGATTTTTCACATAGGGTTTCAAAAAAATCTTTTATTCCCAGAACAGGAAAATAAAACCATTTCCATTCAAAACACTACTCTAAGATTACATTTGCCTCAACTTAATTTTTAAAATACTTTCCAAAGTGAGAAAAATGAGTGTAAAACAAAAGCAACAGAAATCTGTTTTAGTTTGGATTATACAGACTCTTCCASTTCATCTCAAAGGCTTTGTGAAGGTGGAGAGGGCTTGCGTGCATGAGCTCCTTTATGGCAAGAAAAAAGCTGAAAAACTTTCTATTTTGGGCCACTCTGAAAAAGAAATCTCATTTTGCATTTTTTCTGGTTAGGCAGTAAAATGAAAAAGCAATTATTCATGCAGTTCTCATTAACCATCCATTTACAAGTTGTTTATAAGTGATTAGTCAATCTTAGACGCATGTCCTAGACAGGAGCAGCATGTGTTTATTAAAACCGTCAGTGGAAGGTGTTGAAGGCAGTTATAAGCTGTGGCTGAAAAGAATCAGCTAAACCCTTTAACTATTGATTAGTGATTTAGCCAGCCCGTATTCATTACAATATCTCTTTGTGGTGTACTAATGAGCACTTATGAATAGACCTGTAATCTAAAGCTGAGTTCTTAAATGGCAAACTCGGGTCCAGCTCTGAAGTACTGATAAATTTTAGCTTGACCTTCCCTGGATCCCACGCCAGGGGTTGCTCCTGGAGATCAGGCAATTTTTCTCTAGGCCTCCGTGGAGAAAGCTGTAGAGTATTTTTCATCCAGAACCGTATCCAATTGACTTTCCGGGGATGGAGCCATCATGCTATTTCCCATTGAGGTGACTTTGGTAAAATTACCTGGCAGCCCTCAGTACTGATTGCATGGCCCTGACCTGAGAGCGAGTGTATGAAAGGACCAGATTCAGATTCTGCTCAATAAAAATGGGAGGATTTACTCCAGCAAATAATTCAGCCCAGCAATTGTATTCTTCTTTCTCCTACTCTCTTGCCCTCCTTCTTTTTCTTTCCTAATAAAATAACTAAATGACAAGGAGTGAATTCTGCAGTAGGAAATTTTTCAACCTAGGCCTCCTCCCAGGATAATCTATTATCTTCACAAATTACTGCAGACAGTTCTTTATTGTTTAAAACCTTTTATCCAAATAAATGCATAAACCTTTAGGAAGGAAAGAGGGTGGGGGAGATGAAAGGAACCAGCATTTTAAATGCAAGCCTCCTGCCCTCATTGACTATTGTACGCTAAAAAAAAGGAACCTAAGATTCAAAAAAAAAAAAGACTGAAAGAAGAGGAAAGGAATGAGCCCACGGGAACAGAAATTGGTGATCTGCAATGGATTCCATTAAAGTCTTCCCCCTTTAAATATTACAAGTGTTTGTTCTCTGCAGCCTGATAAATATCTCGCTGTGTTGAGATTGAAAATTGATAAGCCATGCAACATCAATCTCTTTCAGATTCGYAGCCTCCCTGCAAACTCATCACTTTGGGACGGGCACCAGTTTAATTAGCTGTTGGGGTAATGCCATGTCGGGCAGCTACCTAACAGCCTGAAAGCATTTCCAGTGTTCTGCTACATTAGGCCCCTTTGGGCAGATATTTCACATACACCCAAACACAAACAGGAATGCGAGAGGCCAAATGAACGAGCAGCCTCCTCTCCCTTCCCTGCCTGATGCACTTTATTATCCTCATTTCAGTATTAACTCACTGGTGGCAGGTAAGATGCGGCTGGGAGATGGCAAGGGCAGAAGGATGCTCAGAGAGGATGTTTAGGAAGACGAAGGGCAGGGGGTGGGGAATTTGTCTCAGTCTGAGGGCAGGCAGATGGTTTCTGGTGGCACAAGCAGAATCGTGGTGCAACTTTTTTGCAACACCCACCCGCTGCTTTCTACCTCCGAGGACACAGCAAGGAGCATGGTGGCTGCCATCCTGTCCACCCACCACGTCTCCCCAGCTCAGACAAGCACGTGTGTGTTTATAGGTGGTTGAGCGAGACTGGGACACAGGCTTCAAGATTTTGCTTTCCCATCAGTGAGTCAAATCTTAATGCCCCACTATCACCCTAGGCCCCCCCTTGTACCCATCTCAGGGTCAGGGCACCGAGTGGGTGAGGGTTTGTCAGTGCGGGGAGATATCTCGTCTCAGCACAGACCCAACTGTTCCTTTTTGGGGACCTGGCTAAAGGGACCTCTTCAAAGTCATCCAGCGGGAACCGAACTCCACATGCCCCCTTGGAGACTGTCCTGGGGATGTTCATTGAAAAGCAACCTAGTCGGAGGGCTGGTGGCAAACCACCGCCGAGTCCTTGACTTGAATGATGGAGCCTCTTGCATCACCTCTTCCCTCCACACTGAGGACCAACTCTGCCCGAATTGGGCAGCCCAGCTATCGCTAGGGAAACTCAGGGCTCCCTCAGGCTTGCTGGGAACCACACCCAATTTCTCCTCTTCTTCTTCCTCCTCTATCTCCTCCTCCTCCTCTCCCAGACCCAGACAGGGTCTCTGCCAAGGCATTGGTCTGTTCTTCCCCTGCCACGGCAAGCCAGAGGAATGGGGCCATCACTATTTCACCCAGCGTTAGGGAGGCGAGCGCGGCTCCTGAGCGGGAGGAAATGACTCGGAGCTGTACACAATGAAGATGTTGCCCGGGAGAGCAACTCCTCTTGTCGGCCCCGGCGACTCTTTATCAGGGAAGCCTCGTTCACTCTGACAAAGCACAGCTAATGTTCTGTTTATTACCTTCGCTGCTGCATTTGGACTGTCAGGAGATGAAGAAATATCCCCAGAATTAACAGCAACATAACAGAGGGAGAAGAGCCAGGGGAGAGGTTAAGGCAAGTGCTGTTATCTAAGAAATAGGCTCATAAACCCTCTTCACTGAAAAYGGCTTGTGCTTAGATGGCAGCACCCCTCCTGGTACCCGAGAGGGCAACTGTGGCTTCTCCTCTCTGCTGCAGCACCTGAACACGTAGCAGGATGGGAGCAAGGCATGAGGGGAGGGAGAATCAGGCTTTTACCCCCATCACCTTTGCCTTCATGGATGCTAATCCTCAGAYCATGAAGATAGGTCTAGTCCCATGAAGAGCATTCCTAGAGAGAGTTAACATTAAGTCCTTGAAGGCTTGAGTTGTCTTTGTGTATGTACAGTGCTTAACGTATGAGCCGCGCTCGAGGTCAGTGATTTCAGGTGGCCCAGTCACAGGGAGAAGAGGAAATTTGTTAGCACCCAGTGCCAGATTGTAAACTCTCAGCAAGAGAGATTAAAGACTGGGGTAATCTATGGGCTGGACAGGAGGGAGCTCATCAGACTCAATGCTGAATCTCTGAGCTGAGGGAGGTGTCACCCAATCCAGAAGGCATCTAAATGCAGAGGACACACTGGGGGAAAGCAGGAAGGGGCAAAATGAAGAGGTAGGATGAAGAACTGAACAGCTGAGCAAGATGATACTGGAAAAACCTTCATTTTTGCTGGCTGAGGCATGACATGCCCTCCAGAAAGGGGCTTGTCTGGTTGGGCATGGCAGGAGCATAGARAGAGGGCAGGATAAACTCAGTCAAGCATACAAGATCTTAAAATAAACCCAGTGTTGCTCACAGATCTGGAGCTATCAAGTTTCCAAGCTCGGAAGAAGAGCTTTCCAGCATCCAGCAAGGCATCACCACCTATTTTGGAGAGGGCTTTTGAAGAAGCACACATTGAGTGTGCTGCTTGACCRCTATGCACCCACGCTAGGTGGAGAAAACTCCACGTCTCTCAGTAGGTCTCAGAGCCATCCAGCCTCCGTTTTCTGGGATCCCGTGGAGCCGGTGCTGCCTTGGCCTTTCGCAGCTGGGAGGAAAGCCACGAAGCCTTCACAGTCTCTTCTCGCAGTTCATGACCCTGCGATGCTGTGCGAGGGCTATGAGCCATGCTGTGCAATCACAGCGCTGTCAGTGTGAAGTACTGCGCTCAGTCCTTTGTGGGGTCCCTGCAGCAGCAGGAATGCAAGTCCAAGCTATAAAAAGCACCAGGGCTTACTGTATTATTGCTTCCAAAGGGACCTGAACATGARCAGGAATGAAACAGACTGGAAGGGAGCTGCGGGGTGTCTCTCCGCATCTTCACATACAACAAACAGTGGAAAGCAGTCTGCAGYGCTGAGCTGATTGAGCTGTCATTTGCATTTGGCACCAGAATGAATTTCCTTTTCAACATCTCCCAACCAAGAGCTTGTCACCTGCACAGGTATTTTCTAGCTCAAGCTTTTGTTTTATCTAGAAAACCAAGAGACGCCACCACGGACATGGAGTCGCTCCACGCAAACTCTGCTGAATGGACTAGCAGGGGAGGAAGCAGGCAACAGATCCTCAGCCGAAACACACGCTCCTCTGATCAACCAAAGACCACAGTTCATCGCAGCCCACTCTGCATCCCCCCAGGTCTCCTGGCAACGTACCCCAGCGCAGGCCAGAAGTGACACATGCATAGCCAGCTCCTGTCCATCCCCAAAGGGTACACTGCTTCCAAACTGCCTCTCACTTAACACATTTCAGAAAAAACTGTGCAAAGCAAAGCGCTCGCCACCCCCCCAGTACAGCTCCCACAGCGAATCAGCTCAGGGCCGTGCTGCGCTAATCCTCTGCAAATATGCAGGTTTTCAATTTCCTTGTAAAGCACCTCGGAGGAAGGGGTGTCAAACGAGAGTACCTCAGTGCAGGGAAAGTGAAACCTTCCTCCTAGCCAGGACATTCACGCGAGCCCTGCAGCAAACAGAGTGGCCCTGGCACCGTGTCCGCATCCACACGGGTCCCCCTGCAAAGAGCTACAGACTCAATTGCTCACTGGCCTCCTTTCACCATGGCCCCATGGTGGGGGTAGAGCAGGAAAACCATTTCCAGATCTGGCAGTATCAAYCCACGACAGCACAGACTGATCTGGAGATGGGAGGATGGCTTGAGGCATGTCCCACTTGGAACAGAGGAGACCATTCCCAGCACACACTCCCTTCTAGCCTCTCTCAGCAGCTGCCCTTCTCGCCCTCCCCAAGAACTGTAGATGATAATCCCAGCCATGGTCCCAGACCATGCCCATCTCAGGACTCCCTGACCAGCAAGCCCTTTTCCTTTTGCACCTCCATCACAGAGCCTGTGAAGGGGTTGGAACAAGGCAGCACAAGCAACGTCTGCTGGTACCCGCAGCGGGATGGCCTTTCCAACATTTTCATGCCCACACATAAACAATTTCAATCTCACTTGTCGCCTGTTGCGTTGGAGAGCTGCAGCTTYCCAGGCCCCTCTGCGCCAGCCGCAGTCTGGTGGAATAGAAATGACCGATTAAGCTTGTGGTACGTGRCTTGGCGAGGCCGGAGGGAAAAGCACATCCTGGAGAGGAGGGGAGGGGTGGTGCTACCCCGAGAGAAACACAACAGCACGGAAGGGTAAAATCTCCTGTTTGCCTAGCAATCTAGCAGATTTCCAGGAGTGCTAAAATACCCTTGCAGATACGGTGCTGCTTTGGTCAGGACAATCTTAAGAAGAGATGTCTCCAGAGTAGAACACCTCTGACAGCTACCCTCACTCAACCTTCACAGGTTGCCCTTCAGACAGAGGTGGGYTGGATGGGACGGTTACGCGGGTCATTGCACATGGCTAGCCCGTGTGYGCACTCTTGCTCAGGGCATGCAAGAGCAACACGCCAGAAGAAGCAGGTTTATGCTTTACGGATYGTGCCTTGAAAATCCCCTCCATACAGTAGAAGCCTACAAGAACGGGTAGTGTCTGCCTTTGCAATGCTGAGTCAGGCTCTCCACCAGGCCACCCGTGTCCCAGACACACAGCTTTGCTCCCTCCAAGGACTGGTCTTGCTCTCCCTTCTCCAGACTCTGCATCTTTCACACAGCGGCTCGGTGCCCCGTGGGGCACCCATGCCACAGGGCCGCAGGAGGCCCAGGCTCGGAGCTGTGTTACGTGGCCATGGCCTCCAAAGGCCATGCAGATGCTTTCGGGAACTCAAGGGCTGCTTCWAGCCACGTCCCTGTGACGCTCCCAACTCTGGGATCTTAATCGGGGTCCTCACACATGCAGTTCTCATTGTCCCAACGATGGGGAGACTGAAGCAGCTCTGCCACGTCAAAAGCAGGCAGCTGAATCCTTTTAATACTTTGGAGCTCCTGATCTCTCTGGCTAATTGAATTCACCTAAAACATGTGAAGGCTTACACAGAAATTGGGGAACTCTAAGAATGTAAGGGTTATTGCGTGGGGAGGTAGATGGTGTGTCCTCTACTCTTCAGTTTCACTGCTACTGCTTTGCATTAACATTGCTGCCGGCTGAGAAGCAGCCACAGCATCTGCTCTGCCGTGTCCCCTGCGGAGGTAAAGGACCCCAGCACGGGGCCAAGAGYTGGGGCTGACCCACCAAAATCCAGTGGGACACTGGAGCCAGAGCCTGTCCACCGCACCAGAATCTCATTTGGAAGATGGTCCGTTGGGTCGCTGCAGATGCTGAGACACCTCCAGCATCTCCTGACATTGCACGTCCGTGTGGGTTCGGCCCACAYGGAAGGATGTGTCCAGAACAGCCCCTGGGTTGGTGCCGGTATGAAACATTCTCTGAACGCCACCTCGCTGGGAAGGTGAGCTGCGCTGTCAGAACAATGCAATTAGCCACTTAATTCTTAATGTTAATTAACTTTCGCTTGCTCTAGCACCTTTGTCAGGGTATCGCCCTGCTCTCTGGGGTGCTCTCGGGAAAGCAATTATATGCTAGTTACTTTGCAATTAATTACAGCTTTAAGAGGGCTGTGGGAGGGCACGTCTTCCTGTTTGATCTTGTAAATGCTTCATTAAAGGCCCAACAAGGAGTAGAATGTTTTTGTAGTTTTGCTCACCTGGCAACCCTGTCCTTCTCCCCTTTGAAGAGGCAGTGGTGGTAGGTATTTATACTTTGTTTTAGGAAAGAAGAAAGACCAAAACCAATGGAGTTCATCTGGTACGGGCACCACACAACACCTCTGTTGCTTTCCCCTGACTAYGCAGGCTGCTAAAATTAACACTGAGAGTCTCTAGTATCAATAGGGAAGGATGGGTGACACTTTCCTAATGAAAGAGCTTTTCAGTAGAAAGGCTGGAGATGAAACCAAACTTTTCAAGGTGTCTGCAAACCTGGRAAATGTTGACTTGTGGTCCAAAACCTAGAGAACATTTTGACTGAGATGTCTGAGGTCAAACACTGACCRTATTCAGTCACCCAAGAAAAGCTTTTAAGCCAAGAAATGGAAACTTGAGGGTTTACCACTGATAAGTATTTAATGAAAGATGCTGAGGTTTTGATTTTTTTTAATTAGGCTGTTGGAAAAAATAATCCTGTTAGAATTTTCTCAGTGAAAGTGTTTTTTTAAAAGCCCRTTCTACCGAAGAGATGCAGTTCAATTGTACAATAGGTCCTTTGTTTTCTGCATTCTCACCCAGTTTCACAATGAACTGAGCAACCGCCGCCAAAGAATGTGTTAAATGAATAATTGACAAGGCTGTGTTTTCTGCAGCAAGGAGCAGAATCCGACCTCTTGTACACAGTGCACCCTGAGTGAAGCACCACSATGAAAGACAGCCGTGGCAGAGGGGAAGAGGAGCTGCTGCGTGCAGAATTCCCTAGTTTGAAGCAGTATCTCCATGGGCTGGCGACCCCTGCGTACAGCGATCCGCTGGCAGGCTGTCCCGGTGTCATCACGTCCTTGACTCCAACTGTGCCGCATCAGTCGAAGAATGGGCCAATTTGGCCAACAACCTGGGCCCCCTTGCCAAGACGGCCTTCGTCCCGTCCTTGCTAGCCCTTGAGCGACCGCCTTCTCCCCCTCCTTTGCCCGAGAGCCGGTGCAGGGAGCGTTTGCGCCATACGGTGGGTTTCTGCTCTCCAGCTGGCACTCTCGCTTGGAGGAGCTCTGCCTTTCCATGAGCATCCTCTCGGGGAGGGGGGAAACACAGCAGCTCAGATAAACTTGCTTGGACTATTTTGGACACTGCTGGCAGCTGGAGTGTGTCGGAGGTGCTATGAAGCCTGGTGATGAAGTGGAGGGAGGGAAAGAGGAAAGAACGGATGAGGACAGGAAGAAAAGGGTCTATTTACTCTGGGCTGCCTTTGCTCTTTCTGCATCTCTTAGCTTATCTACTGGATGCTGAAAAATTTAGTCTTTGTTATGCTAATATTGCTCTTGTCAGCACAAATGGCATGCCTGTTCCCACCCTTCCCACCGCCTGCTCCTGACGGCACCTTCTCACTGACGTGGAACCACAAGTCAACAGAACAGACGGGGCCACCTCTACCCACACAGCCTGCGACTGCGGGGACTTTTTGTCTGGTATTGCAGCTTCCCACTTTCTTCTTCTGAACCGATGTGGGGAAAAATKAAAGGAGGAGTTGAAAGGAAGGCGCACACATGCCAGGGAAGGCTGGGAGGGTAGCTCAGGTGCTGCAGCGTTGCCCAGTCCCTACGGGCAGCGTTGGCTGACCYCCTGCCCTGATGGGTTGCAAGGGGAGGACGCTCACCCCATGCGTCATCTGGCAGGGTGCGGGGTCTATTTGGGCTGTCAACTCCACAGGGCTGTATGAGGTTGTAGAAGGATGAACTCCCCCCACTTGCACAGAAATGCTCCACACAAACGCAGCAAACCCTCCACACCAACGCACAGCAGAGCACCTGGCTGGAAATGGATGTGTCCGCGCAGCTCTGCCCATCACCCTCCTGCTCCATGACAGTGGGACATTTCTGGCTGCTCCCCCAAAACCTGGCAGCAGTTACCTCTGGGGAAGGTAGATGGATCTCACTGGGGGGACATAACTCCATCAGATCAGGGAGAGTTTGCAGGCATGGAGGCCTTCACAAAGAGAAGGACAGGGGTTAGGACAGGGCTCAGGGGGTCTATAGGAAGGTTGATCTGAGACACGGTCTGCTTTCAACCTTCGTTAGCGGCCTTGTTAATTTGCCCAGCTTCTCCCCTCTGCCACGGTGGCACGGGTTCATTCAGAGCTAGCTGCTGACTGCAAGAGACGGCTCTAACGCTGCGTCAGATAATTCAGCCCGACAGCAAGCAGACACCATGAACTAGCCCAGCAGCCTGGTAATGCAGACGGTGCCTGGACTGACCGAGAGGGCCACGACCACCTCCTTGGCCCRCTGCCCCCTCCCGGTGCTCCTTCCCCATCAGGGCTGCCTGCGCCGGGGAATCCTGCACGCCCGACGCCTGTGTGGCGAGGATAAATGGGAGCCGTCAGTCACCAGGGCTATCAATCTGCCAAGCTGCATCAAATCTGCCATAAAAGACGTTTAAAAAGAAAAKTGACATTTTGTTTTATAGCGCTGCAATTTAACGAAGGGGAAATGAGGGCTGGAGACCCGTGCTTCCTCGTACGGCTGCTCAGCAGGGCTGTGTGGGACTTGTCCTGCTCCCAGCCCCAAGCAACGTCCCCTGGCTTTGGAGACCGGTGTCCACCAGGACTCCAGGGATGAAGGYCATGCTTTGGGCATGAAGGTTATCCCCAGCACGGGCTCAGCAGCAGCTGAGCTTTGCAGCAGCGTAAGGCAGACCTGAACCCACTGCTCTGGCGATGAACGGCAACTCTCGGTCTGTCCCACTAACTGAAACCCGTGTCTTGCCCTGGGGCACGTCATATCCTACAGTAACTCATTTGGTGAGCAGGAACGCTGGGGGAGGTAATTTTCCGACTGCCTGGCCCCAGCGAGGCAGAGATGCTGACTGAGCCTTTTCCACCACTTAGGGCAATCAAATGTCTTGCTCCTAAGTGGGTTCTTCAGTGTCTGATAAAGGTTGAGCACGCCTGCAGCCTGTTCCTCAGCAGCAGTACTAACACGGTCACTTGCTTTCTCCTCCACCTACTTCCATGAATTGTGCAGACCCTGAAAATGTTGGTGACCTGCCGACGTGCTCAGCGCTGTGCAGGAGGGGACTGCAGGCAAACAGATGCTACTTAGAAAAATGGGAAGCTTTTCSCTTCTTCCTCTCTTGACTCCATCCTTCTCGCCCTGACCAAGGACAGCCCATGTTCTTGGACYGACCCTGACACATTACACCATTTTTTTTCTTATGGAGGGGGAGTCCTTAAGTGGCATGTTCCCATAAATAATAATAAGCCATAAAATCTGGGATTTACGGAGTGCCTTGCACTGAGACACTGCTGTGTAGTTTATAGCCGCTGATGAATGAAGCCAKGCGGTGTTCTGCAAAATACAGCAGTCTCTGCCTGTTATGGAGGAAACTGAGGCATGGTGGAGGCAACAGTTCCATGAAGGATACACAGCCGGCCAGGAAAGGGGCTGGCAGAAGMCTCCTCTGAGCTCCGGTATTGAGCTGCAACCTCACCTGCCATCAGCAACATGGGGGATGACACATTTTATGGGCGAAATCTGCACCTGCTTTTCTCTGCCTTGCCACCTGGTGGTATGCGGTGCCCCCGAGCAGTCCCCCTCCATGCTGCTGCCCCAYGCATTTACTCCAGGAGATCCTTCCACACCTCCTTTCAAGCCTTAGCTTTTATTCCTAGTCTTCAGCTCTTAATTTCTCTCTCCTTTGCCTATTAATTAATTCTACAAAGCACTTTGGGATACATTTATTATGAATGACACAGCAGCAAATAATCTCTCCAGTTTTATTACTGTGTGACTACAGCAGATCGCCTGCTGATTGATGGCTACTTATCTGAGCGGGAGAGTGACCGGCAGCCAACGTGCATTAACCCCTCGCTTCCGAGGATGTAGGTCACGTCAAGGAGTCACGGCAGTTTAATGGAAATCTGGGCACCGTCCAAGAGGACTGGAACGGTGTGTTCTCAKCAATTTGCCTCTTTTCAGGACCTGATGTATCCTGGGAGCGAGGCTCACAGGCTTGTTGCAAAGAGGATCATTGGGCATGCAGGGCGCTGCCTCCTTAACCCAGCAGGCACTGGGGKTCATGCCTCTGGTGATGGGCACTCCAGGTGCACCTTTTGCAAATGAAAAAGCTGAAAACACTGCACGGCTGAACCAGAAGGATTTCTCCTGGCTTGGTGCAGTGGATGCTGTCAGGCGGGGTGAAGGGGATGTTTGCAGAAACCAAATCAAACGTGGGATGAGCAGGAGCAGAACAAGGGTGGGTGAGACAGCTCTGTCTGGGATTAAAATAGCAGAACGGAGAAAGGTGCACACAATTCTGTGGTTCCAGTTCCCTCYCAGTTACCATGCCCTCATCCTCCACAAATGCCCACCGTCCAACAGCACCGAGACTGGCAGAGAAACACCTTGCCAAAACCTGCCAGCCGGGCTGGGGTTCAGGTGAGGCTCAGAGCTGCAAAGTCCTGCCGGGGCTGAAACCATCTTTGGTGAGCTCAGAAGCAGGAGTGTTGGTGCCTGAGAAACTTTAATGCTGAAAACTAGATTTTAGGTAGCTCCAGGGTTAAACAATAATTGAGAAGGGTTTATAGGCTTTAAATTTTTAACTTTGCCATCTAAAATGGAAACCAAGTGCCTCTGTCCTCCAGCAGATCTAATTCATAGTCTCCTGGACCTCAGCTCTCCATCTATTAAATGAATAATACCTCATGGACGTGCAAAGAGGGCAGATGCTAAAGAAGCTGAGGGGCTTGGATGCAAATTTTGCAAGCCCAGTAATTACCTCATGGGGATGAAGACACCACATTCTTGCCTTGATCATGAGAGATCAAGATGAGAAGCAAGGAAGGCCCCAAGATTCAAATAAGAAGTTCCATCAGCACAGAAAAAAATGAAGCCAAATGATCGTCATCTTGATGGTAAATCTAATTAGACTTGTTGCTGATAGTTTCCCTTTATTTCCTCCAGCGCTTTTTCAGGCAGAAGGACAGATGTCAAGACTGGCCTCTTAAATATCATTACCAAAGCAAGCATGGATATTGGGGAGCAAAAACTGTTTATGTTCTTGCTATTTAATGGCATAAAACAATACTCTTTACAGCAACTATTAGCTGGCTAATGGCACCCCATCATTCCTCATATCAGTTAAGTGACAGATGGAGCTGACGGCATAATTAAGCCACTAAGAGTCTCATAAATTACAAAACTACCACTGAAGCACCAACCACACCAAAGGAACCATTGCAAATATGATGTATGATGAGTGCAAGCGAACAGTCTTCATTAAGTGACTGAAAGAAAACCATTACGGGGTTTGGTCGCGCTGTGAAGAAACCTTAAAGTCAGTCACACTGCATCACTAATGAGACATGTTTTGCTGCCGTTCGGCCATGCTCCCGCTCACAGCCGAGCAAGGGAGGGTGGAACCGGCCTTGTCTCACTGAGGAACGTCTGGAACGGCTGCAAATTCAATTTCTTGATACTGGAGGTAAGGGCACTTCAGCAGGAAAAAATTGCACCACTGGAGCGGTACCTGCAAATGGGGCTTGGGTGTAGGAGAGGGTGGCAAAAAGGAGTCTTTTCTCCATAATCTCCCCATCAAAAGGAGGCGGCACTTCTGCGTCTCTCACTCAGGTTTACTAAATTGCCCAGTGTTAAGGATGGAGAGTCCAGAAACGCTTCGCTGAAGCTGGAGCAGGTTTTGCACCTGCCGCTTTTGTGTTTCTGGAGTCGCAGTAACTAAGGACTCTTTTGTATTGCTAGCTGAACAGATTTTGTGGGAGTGGAGCTGTTTTTGACAGCGGTAAAATTTCTAGCTCATTACAAACCTAAGTGAAGGTGTTCTCCTTAATCTTTTCTTTTCACTTCATTCTGATATATAACAGGAAAATGAAATATTGAAGAAAATTATCTTGGATAATTCTGACAGAAGTTTTTTGCTGTTTCTGAGATGTGAGGAAATTTGAAATAACAACTTTTCATCCCCCTTCCAGAAAGATCAAGTTTTGCGTTCCTGAAATGTAGTGTATTGAGGAGCAGATCCCTGATATGAAAATGGGATGTGTATCTTTTGTCCTTCCTCCTGGCTTTGGCTCCGCTCGGGACCACAGCATTCAAGTGAAGGAAACTGGAAGCAAGGGAACAGTAGGATTCCCACTGTTGGATTTCCCTGAGCTCTCCAAAGCACCATACTAAAGAGCAAAGTTAAGGCCTTGGGGAAGGGGAATGCTCAAACAACTGTGCATTGGATTTTAAAAGTCCACTTAGATAATCTTTTGGATGCCACAGGCCCAGGATATGTGAACATCTCCCTCTGGTTATACAGAAAATGGACATATTTCCAACTCCTCAGACGGCTCTACCCACTGCATTGCTAGCTTCTGGGAGAAGAAAGCCTTGTAAATGATAAGTTATAAACAGGTTTTTATTTTACAGTCCAACACCATGACCTGCAATGATACAGCAGATAATTTTAGCAGAATATTATCCCTTTGAATTTTAAATGAATTTAATTTACARGACTAAGGATAGAGGAAGATAACTATCCATAGAGATACTATTTCACCAGAAAAAAGAATCACACAGAGAGATCTGTAGCTCAGACAAATAGAAGCACATTAATGCTGACAGTGAATGATGTGAATTTACCATGGAATTATATAGAGAGGGTAAGGGAAGTAGCAGAATTTACATTTGGTGCCTGTGTTTATTGCTTACAGCTGAGCATTATAAATAATAAACTGGGTTCTTACTGCCTGTGCTATAAAGTTGTATTTTTCCCCTTCCTCCCCCTCTTCAGATCTTGTGGATTTTGTGACATGCACAAAGTACCTTGGAGAAGGAGCCGAAGGAAATGATTTGCTGAAGGGCAGGAGAAAGGTGGGGGTCAGGGAAAGGAGAGAGTCACAGAACAGGYGGGAGAGGAAGAAAAACCAAATTTTTCCAAAGCCATGAGGGTTGTCCTATTGAGTGGTACCCCTCAGGGACCTGGTTTTCAGGAAATGYCTTTGAAAAGCATGTCCTTTCAAAGCTTCCTAGATCAGGCCTACAAAATGGCCGTGTTTTTCTAACCATGTGGCCTCGGAGGCTATGTACTGGCTAATTGCCATATGGGACATTCCTGTCCCCTCACTGCCCTCAAGCCCAGCTTTACAGACCCCGGCACCTCATCTGAAGAGGTGCTGAGCCAGAGGGAAACAAGGGTTGGAAGCCTTCCAGCGATCTCCTGCCTTGGGCTGTGGGCAAGACCAACCACTGCGGCATTTCTAAGAGGCGGCAGCCCCCCCCGGGATGATGCACTTGGGGCGATTCTGACTTGGCTGAAATCACCCCTGCCTTGGGCAGTGCTTTCCGGCATCCCAAAAGCACCTCGTAAATAAGATCAATKAATTTGTCATCCAGACAGGAACGCCGAGGCTGAGGTGTGGAGGGACAGAGTGGCACGACAACTGCCCAGACACACACCCCGGCTGTTCTACACRCCAGATCAAAGCATGCCCCGGGGATGCAGCTGGGAGGAGGGCACTTACTAAACACCAGGGTCTCTCACAAATTGCRCTCACACCTGCCAAGCAAAAACTCCCTGATTCACAGCTGTCCAGCAAAAAATACCTTTGCAGATCTGGGCTGGTGGTGACYGTAAGGAACTCCCCAACAGCGGTGCACAACAGGACCCTCCTGTTGACTTTTCCAGCCTAAACATCTGCCTTAGGTGCCTCTGTCCACGGGGACTCGGCTTGCAGGCAGCTCACCCCAGCATSGGACTCCCGGGCCAGGATCCACACAGCAGGCAGGGCAGGAGCTGTGCTCCTCCGGGTGCTCACCTGAGCCCAAACCTTGGCAGAGCCACCCATGCAGCAGGCAGGTGCCTGGCCTTTCCATGCCTCCCTTTCCCTACACGGAAAGTTTCCCTTGTATTCCCTTGTATTCCCTTGTATTCCCTTTCCCTACACGGAAAGGGAGCACAGGGCACCAGCTTCCTCAGTAGGTGAGTTGGGCTCTAACCAGGAAAATAACCATGCAAGATTTCAGGGTCATGAAGAAGCATTGCTGCTGCTCTTCATTACCATCCTCTGATCTCTCTACTTTTCCAGCCTCGCCCCCTTCCTTGGCTCTGCTGTGGCCCTAACACTGCTCCTTCAACTCTTCACCTTGTCTTCATGGCCTCTGCTTCGTGTCTCTGCCCATCGCAGTGCCCTCCACAGAGCTCCCACAGCTGCTAATGGCAAGTTATTTTCCTTCTTCCCTGTGCCAGGAAAGAAAAAGGAAATTTGATACTGATTTATTTCCAGTTATTGTTTGCTCCTCCAACAGTGGCTCATTTGGAAAGTTTAATCACTAGGTAGCTCATTCTGCTTTCTCACAGAGCCTCTTCTGTGCTGCAAGACACGTTGCGCATTGTGTTCTTTCCCTAACACAGTTTTCATGGAGTGAGCTTTAAAAATCATTTTGCTTGACCACTTTTTTTTTTGAATGTTTAAAGCACCTTTTCTTTGTGAATCCCTGGCTCTCCTCCCTCACAATTTTGCTTTTTGTGATCTGCCTTCACTCTGCATGGTCCAGTCTCAAATTCAATGAAATCAGCCGACAGATCTTTTAGTGGCAGCAGGTTTTGGGTCAAACCCCCAGAGAAGCCAGAACCTGAGATCAGTCCAAACCATGGCGTGCAGATGTAAGCAGGCTGAGACTGCTTAGTCCACCAGACTGCTGACGACACTGTTCTGCCTACACCAAATTCCTTCCAACCCAGAAAGAGTTAAAAAAATAAAAGAAATAAGGCAAAATAAGAAACAACTCTGCTTTGATATGTAATRACTATTGCCACAGAGAGAAACTACTCCAAAAATAGCAAAGAATACTGTTGCATGAGTTGCTGCACAGGTGATTCATGCAGGTACAGTGAAGTCTGGCATATCTGAAAGCACCCCAGAAAGTATGTGCCCCACGTGCAGCAGATCTTGTGATTCCTGGAAGCGCGAGTGGTATGTTACATGAGGACACGTTTCTCTTGGGGAAATCCCAGAGAAGGCAGCCCTGCCTTGACTCTCACTAACGCTGGYTGGAGAAGGTCTACAGGACCGTCCAGCTGTAATCCTTCCGGATTGCAGTGGCTGGACTTGGCACACAGTCTACACATGTGTACGTGTGTGCAATGATCTATTACCCAATTATGTCTTCTGTACACTGGCAATACTCCTAAGGTCTTGGAGATCATTTAATTAATTACACTACCATTTCATTTACATTTATTTCAGCAGCCCCGACTATGAAAATACCATTCTCTTTTTCACTGAGACAGGAACAAAGGTGCCTGTATGAGAAGTCTTTTATAAAAGGCTTCCTTTTAATTTATCTTTTTTTTGCTTCAGCAGTGTTGAGAGGATGCAATGGGGTTCATTTCAGGTAAGAAATAGGAGGAGCTGTTGAGGATGAAGCTGTGCAAAGACCAGGTGTGAGAACAAACTGGTACAGCTCAGTAGGGTGTCTTGCCTCCCAGCTGAAGTTTYGGAGATGATGGYTAAAGCAGAGCAGSAGGCTGTGCTGTCGGAGGAGCAGAYACCAACGGGAGGAGTGTGCACAAACCCCCTGTCTGGGTAATAACCCCTGGGGTCAAGGGCCTGTGATTCAGTTCTTTGACACCACTGGAGCTGGGTGACATTAGCATGTATGCTGGGCTAAAAAAAAATCAGATTTATCTGCATTGGCAATATTCAGTTGAAAAAGCCAAAGCAGAAAGCAATATTCCCCTCCCCCCCAGGTCTGAAATACTTTACTGTGACATTTTTCATAGAGGGACCACTCTAATTTCTCAGCACACAGGGCTCATTTTCTTTTCACACGAACTCCCATTATATACGACCATACTTGAAAGGGTAAAACCCTCCCACTTCTCATTTGGGGTTGAACAAAGCATTTCCTTTAGTCCCAAATGAAATCATTGCTGATTTCTCCATCCACTAAAAATTCAAAACTACAAAAGAAAACTACCCACTCCGGCTTGGTCTGAAATGAATTCATTTCCCAGCTTGTTTGGGAACRGCAGGTGTTACAGCCAGATTGCAATGCAGGTAGTAAATAAGCTCATCAAACTTTAGTTAGCAAAAATTCCACTCTGGACTAAATGAATCCAGCCTTGACTCTTTCCATAGTCAGCCAAGAGCAGGGGCAATGCTGAGAACAACAGCTCTGTGCAGGGAGCCTTGGCTGCTAGCTGGAAGACTTGAACCTGGCATTTCTTGTTGCACCAGAGATCCCCAATGGCAGGAGATAYCCTCCCTCCAAGAGTTTTGGAGGAGGGGACAGAACCCAACACACAGGAATGACAAATCCCCCCAGTAAGGCATGCGTGCGCCAGACTTCAGCTCAAATCCTGGGCTCATTAATGAGAAACACARGTGGCACCTCTTAACTGCTGCGTGTCCTAAACGGCTCCGCTCCTCTTTATTAGGACCTCCAGTTTTCTGCAAGAAGAGGGGARGAATAAACAAAAGGTATAGTTCACAGATACACCTGACTGACATTGGTAAGGCAACATGACCTCAGCTTGTCTGTCTAATGAGTCAACTACATAATTACAGCTGTCTCAAGGAGAGGCTAATAAGTCCCAGGTATCTGAAGTGTCACCAGCCAGTGGAAGGCCTCTCCCACAGGATGGGAGAGGTTGCACTTGTGTTGGAGGCTGAGGGACACAAGYGGGAGGGAAGGAGGAGGAAGAGGTAGAAGGAAGAAGGTTGAATTTTGGCTGCCTCTGCCCCAGGAACTGCCCTGTGCCATGGATCCATTTCCTTTGTGTCCAGGGACTGTCGTTAAAGGACGGATCCACCTCTCCACCCAAAATCCGTGCATCTGGGCTCCCTCTGCAGCTAAAGCTGTAGATGGAGGGGGTGACAAAACCTCTGGAGAAGGTGCTTCTGCCTCTCCACTGCCTGTAGAGGAAGCCCAGGGGCCTACCTTGGATTTGAGATTTGAATGGTTAAAGAAAAGGCACATCCAGCTAAGCCCTTCCGTACAGCAGCTTCAAGTGGGAAAATCTCTTTTAAGACAGGTCTCTGCATTCCACAGCTCCTGCTCTCCGCTCCTCCCCACCRTATTGTGTGGCACTGGGATAAACATATAGAAATCCTGCTGCAGGGAAATGCTTAATAACCAAAATACAGACTAAAGCAGTACGAAGGCTTTAAAATCATAGAATCATAGAAYAGTTTGGGTTGGAAGGGACCTTTAAAGGCCATCTAATCCAACCCCCCAGCCGTGGGCAGGGACATCTTCAGCTGGATCAGGTTGCTCAGAGCCCCGTCCAGCCTGACCTTGAATGTTCCCAGGRATGGGGCATCTACCACCYCTCTGGGCAACCTGTGCCAGTGTCTCACCACCCTCATTGTAAAAAATCTCTTCCTTATACCTAGTCTAAATCTACCCTTTTTTAGTTTAAAACCMTTCCCCCTTGTCCTGTAGCAGCAGTCCCTGCTAAAAAGTCTGCCGCCATCTTTCTTATAAGCCCCCTTTAAGTACCGAAAGGCCGCAATAAGGTCTCCCCGAAGCCTTCTCCAGGCTGAATAACCCCAACTCTCTCAGCCTTTCTTCACAGGAGAGGCGTTCCATCCCCCTGATCGTTTTTGTGGCCTCCTCTGGACCCTCTCCAACAGGTCCATGTCTTTCTTGTGCTGAGGACCCCAGAGCTGGACGCAGCACTGCAGGGGGGGTCTCACCAGAGCAGAGCAGAGGGGCAGAATCCCCYCCCTCGACCYSCTGGCCACGCTGCTCTTGATGCAGCCCAGGGTACSGTTGGCCTTCTGGGCTGGGAGCTCACATTGCCGGCTCATGCCCAGCTTTTCGTCCACCAGTACCCCCAAGTCCTTCTCGGCAGGGCTGCTCTCCATCCCTTCACCCCCCAGCCTGTACTGATACCGGGGTTGCCCCGACCCAGGTGCAGGACCTTGCACTTGGYCTTGTTGAACCTCATGAGGTTCACACAGGCCCACTTCTCGAGCTTGTCCAGGTCCCTSTGGATGGCATCCCGTCCCTCAGGCGTGTCGACCACATCACTCAGCTKGGTGTCATTTTGCTGTGCCATGGGACATCTCTAAACAATCCTGTCCTATGTGGGGTCACTTTCCTCCCATCGCAGCCAGACACGAGCCCTGCATTCGGGAATCTCAGGCTCTTTCCTCCTAAGCAGGAGCTGCCATCCCATCACRCGTGTGCAGGGAAATGTGTGTGTTTCTGGCTGTGTTGCTGTGAGCACAGTAACGCTGCAAACCCTGCAACCTTTGTGTATTACCACGATACCACCAGCCACATCTGCTGCTTGCGTCTTTGTTCTTCCTGATGAAAGGACTCTTGAATTTGCGCATGATGCAATTTGTTTGCCTTTTTTACAAATACACACCTCTTTCCTCCTCCCTCCCTCTGTCCTTCCCTGAGATAATATTGACACCAATATCCATAAGGGAGAATATTAAAATAACCTTTTCCATTACATCCTAATTTAACTACTTCCCTGCGTTGCACGACACACCTGGCTGTCTTTGTCTGTTTGTAATGTGCTCCTTCACTCCTTTCTTGAGAGTCCCTCTATTCCATCAAATTCCTCCTCCTTGCACACTAAGCTGCAGATTACTTTTTCATAAGATGCAATTTCACCCAGATCTCATTACTTACTCTCTTAATGTATTTTCTGTATTTGTTTCATCTACAATTTCTCTTGTGCTCTGTTCTGCTGATAAAATAGTCAGTTGAGGTGCTGCGGAAAGCAACTTGCTGGAGTCCATTAACTAAAACTCTTCTTATTCTTGATTCGATATGCATTCTCTGTGCCTTCAGCCTGCCAGGCAGAACTGGACCCGGTATGTGTACAGTGCAGAAAGGACCCTAGAATGTAGCCCTCTTGATTTATTAACATCTATCTCATAGTGGAATTTAAGTTGGCCAGGAACCAGGGGCAACAGGAGGGTGGGGAAAGAAAGTCAGTGAGAATGCTGGGTTTTCAAACCAACCTCGAGATGCTTAAGTTTCATGAGAGTGCTGTAATGCTCCACGAAAGGTGGAGTTCACTGTGGACACYCTCTGTCGGGATATACTACAGTCTCCCCCCACCCTCAGTAGCCAGGAGTGGCGTACAAATGGCAATTGCAATGCATCATTGGAGATGGCAGTCTACTTGGGAGTCCCTGGCCCAAAGAGGTCATGAAGAATCAACTGCCTCCAAATTACAGGTCTTGCCCAGCATCATGTCAGGCCACCTAGAYAGAAATTTTTCCATTTTGCCGGAATTACAGCAGTTGTGGACTGGACATCTTCCACTTYTCAGGTGTTCTGGGAGAAAAGTGAAAGCAACTTTTCTGGGGAGAGATGACAATGTTCAGGAAATGAGCTATTTTCTAGAAAAAAATCACTAAGAGTTTTAGATGAACCGTCCTCATCAACTAGGAACTGCAGAGGAGCACCGTCTGCATTGGCCAGAGTTACAGCTGTGGACCACATCCGCCATCCCACCCTCATACTGACATAAACCTCTCCCCAGGCAGCCCCACCGGGGTGAGCAGAAGTGAACAAGAGAGTAAAAAGGTAGAAGAAAAGAGGCATCTGCGATACCAGGGAAACAGGTAAGATGAGGAGGTCCTTTTGAAGTCAAAGTGGGAGCCAGTGGCAGGACAAGGGAACGTACTCATCTTCATTACATGTGTGAATCCCTCAAACATCATCCTGATGGACTTGGATTATTCAAACCTTCTTGGGCTTGTGTGGGAGTCGCTGTCAAGCTCCTGTTCCCAGAGCATATTTAAGCCCAGCACTGGTTTGCTCCCTTCCCTTCATATTCACTGCTGGACCCACAGCTGCAGGCAGACAGCAGCATTGCTGGTGACAGTGGACAGGACACGGCCCCTCTGTGCTGAGATATTTAGCTGACGGGAACGTAATAGCACAGCCTGTTCTCAGAAGAGAGGTATTTGCCTTAAGAGGCTTAAAGTGCAAGTTTGGGGTCTGGCCTGAACTCAAGCCAAAAAGCAAAAAAAGAAAACCCTGTAATTACAGGCAATATTTTTACTCCGCAGAAGATTAACAGGTCGGGAGAAGAATTTAAGTCTCCTTCTTTCCTGTATTCCAATTTTATAGCAAATAATCCTGCCTGTGAATGCAAAGAAAATATATTACCCTGGAGAATTCTGGTGAAGTTCAAAGGAGGTCAGACAACAAAAAGGTCAAAAATTAAACAGATGGCATTCTCTGATGGTGTACACAAAATAAAAAGTGATCTGCCTTCCTTTTCCATACCTACACTCCTCCCCTACCATCAAATACCACACATATACTTCTTGTTTGTTCTGCGGCTAAAATAAGAATCTGAAGCCGCTAACACTCCCTATCCTTCAGTGATGTTCAGGCAAGCGCACCATTTTTAATGTGTCTGGAGGGAGGAATTTATTAAAGAGGCACTGCATTAAAAATATGCAAATGTTCCCAGTAACTACACAGGCCCATGAGGAAGCCAGATGAAATGTCATCCCTCCCTTCCTTCTCCCTTCCCCATTTTTATGCACTGAGATGGTTTATGATTCCTCCTGCTTTATACTGTAACTGGGAGCATGGCAGATATTTAATCTGTTTGGAAATAATTGCAGCAATAATGATTATTTTATTGGGTTTAACTACRTTCTAAAAAAAGGAGACGCTGCAGCAATGACATACCAAGAAAGGGAGAAGGAGGAAAGATGCTCTGAGCGTGTGTGCAAGGTTTTATACCCTCCTATTTGCACACATGCGGGCAGGCAGGGGGGATGCCTGTGTGGTGCCTGCGGACGGGAGGGAGCACGTGAAAGCACGTCTGGTTGGGCAGGTAATGGACTTACATGGAACTTGTGCCCAAACACTCCAACAGGAGCCAAGCTGCCTGTGACCTCCAAACAGGACCACATCTCYAAAATTAATTGCTCATCCTGAGTTTTTACAAAGTTCTCCCTTTCGGAGTGCAGCAGGGGCACAGGGAGAGAAAACACCATTAATTTTCTGTTTCTCTGGATTTCCTCTTTGAAGCTGCTGTGTTACACAGCCTGAAGGCAGCTAAAAGCCACAGTGAGATGGACTCTGTGGTCTTAATCCCAGAGAAAACGCATCTCTCAAGTTCTTTTTATATCTTCCCAACCTTCCCAAATCCCTGCCTAATACCAAGCTTCAGAGAGCTTTCTTTTTCACGTTTCCCCTGATTTCCCCATGCTCCCTGTTACCCCCCTCCCTTTCAGCTGCTGCGGCAGAGCTGGGCTGTCAGAGAAGCGAAGGCCAGCGCAGCCCCGCAGCCCTGCGAGGACTCGGCGATGACGGCTTGGAGGAAGGGCAGGTATTTCTACACGCTGCATCACAGCTGCATGTTCTATCTGGCAGTGTTTGAYGGGACCGGTTCCAGATTAGGAGGGGCTGCACTGTGCATCTTTGGGGGTTGCTCATGCTGTACTGAAAGGAAAGGTTTTTGCCAGGGTCATACATATAGAGACATCCTGCACCCTTTACTGTTCTCTTCCCTCTCCAGGAGCACAGCTCAGCCAGGGAGCACTGGGATTAGGCCAAGCAGGCACTGAAACTGAGATGCCTTCTGAAATCTCCTCCTGCACGAAAACCAGCAGAAATGCAGCCTCCCTCCTCTCCCCATCAGCGGAGTCCTTGCCGCGGCACGCTGGAGTCCTTGCYGTGGCATGCTGACAGTGGCTATCAGGGGAAGCAGTGGATGCACAAGGCCGGGGCAAATTTTGGATGGGCAGGAGGAGTAGGCTCCCATGGGGATGGTGGAAGCAGAGGATGACACCGGAGACGCAGCTGGTCCTGAGCTTTGTGTCCAGCATGACTCTTGGAAGAGGAGGTGAAGTTTTCCATCATGCAGCCCGGCTGTCAATGCCACCCAGGACCTCGAGGCTTTCAGCAGGAGCAGGGGGACAAAGGGGACACCTGACTTGGTGTGACCCCTCATGAACAAGGTTCCCCTGGCTTTGGAAAGTGCCTTTTCTCAACAGAGCAGCTCTAGTTCCCCTTCSAGAAAAAACTTTCCATTTTCAACAGCTCTCAACCAGCTGTTGGTCATGAAAGTGTCCTAAGCACCAGGTTCTGCCTCTCSCTGAGGTTTAATGGATAGCTGCAATGTGTGAAACCCCAATCACTTCTACAGCATCTATTTATCTCTCACAGGATGCATTGTTAAACCTCCATAAATATGTTTTCTGTCAGAAACTGGTGCTTAATTATTATATAATAACTGTCTTAATAAATAGAAATGCCTTATCTGAGGCACTTCATTTAACAGATGAGACATCATCTTCCCTCCCATAAATCCTGGAGCAGATYGAAATGTCAGAGGGTCTTAAAGCTGCGATGGGAGGTGAGGCTAACATCCTTGTTTACAGGGAAAGGGAACATCTCCATAAGGTCTTCTCAGACCAGCACAGCACCCACATATTTGAGTTTATGACAGTGTTTGGAGCCCATCAAGCCAGAAAATTTGTCCAATTAGAATTCACACACTGTAGATGTAAACTGTATAATTATCAACATGGTGCAAAGAAAATTTTGGGAAGAAAAATGACAAGATAATTCAGTCCCAATAGTCCCTTCCAGAGAGGAAAATCCCTCCCCATCCCCAAATCCAGAGCACAGTATGACACAGGGTCTACGAATTAGACGTCAGAGGTTTTCCGTGACCACTGCAAACACAGAAGCACTTGCCTGGGCTTCACCAACATGCATTAAGCAGAGTTTGTTGCTTGATGTCATCTCCTTTCATCTCAATTAATTTCCCTTCTTTTTTCTCCCTCCTGACTACTCAATTAAAAGTGTGACCAAAAGTTAATTACTCTAATTCAATTTAGCTACGATTCCTGTGGGGGAATAGAGAAGAGAGTGTGGGTGAGGGGCTGGAGAAGGGAACAAAGGCAGAGAAGCTGTGGTGGAGTCTCCTGAAGAATCAGCAGGTCTTGTGAGCTTAGTTCTGCTCACAAGAGATGCCCAGCACAGCTTGGTCATGCCTGGTGTGCAGAGCCTGGGAAGCAGGACTCAGCTAGCAGGGAAAAGTGTGATCCTAAACAGTGCTCCCAYGGGAGGAGCAGTAAGATCTATCTAAGAAAAAGAGATGAAGAGCAGGGCAATGATGGTGGATGGTTGGATGGACAGATAGATAACAGATGGACAGCTATGCAGAGGGGCTGAYAGACTGCTGTGCATGGGGATGGGTGGACAGAGGAACAGAGAAATTGGGAGTAAGAGGTGAAGTGCAAGTCTGACTTCCCTGGCGAGCTGTCCAAATGGATTCTGCTAATTAACTTCCTTCTCACAACATCCTGGCAGGGTTGCAGAGTAATTAGAAACCCCTCTCCTATGCTGGGAAGCTATCCTGACTTGGGCACTCACAGCCGCAGCCCTCAGATTGGGGACATATGGCAGCTGAATGTGCCAGACGAAGCAGCATGGCTTGTCGGAAAATGTCGGCAGCTGGGAATGAGCAGTCCGGCTCAGTCGCAAGCCCTCTCCAGCCTGCTTCCCTCACCGCCTGCAAACAAAAGGGCCTTGAGTGCAARTCAGAGGCACTTCTTGGCAGCAGAGCTGGGCCAGCTTAAGTCAGAGGTGGAAATCAGGACACCAGACTCCCAGCTCTGTTGAAGTTACTCTCCACTCCCTTTTAGTCTTGAAAACAAATACAAAAACGTGTCATCCACAAACTTACCCACCTCTCTAGTCAGCCCCGGCCACAACCATTAGGAAATCAACCGAGCAATATTCCCATCTAATGCTGACCTGCAAGAACCCCTTGACAATCACAATTTCCCCTGCTGAGAATTGCCCATTTCTTCCTATTCTCTCCGACAGTATTAATCTATCACAGGGATTTTAACTTGCACCCCCTGRTCACCATCATGCCTTGATAGCTCTCTGTCAGGGTCTTTATCAAAAAAGGCTTTTGAAATTCAAAAGGAGTGTGTGTGTATATACTCTCTCATTCCCTTTTATCCACTGGTCTCTTAACTCATCCAAAGGATTTAAGTGGGTCGGAGAAACACAATTTTCTTCAGCAGAAACCATGCTGTCTGTCCCTTATCCTATGGAAAAGCCTAAATATAGACTCTGAAAGTCCCTGCAGCTGGGAACGTGAATGCAGCCATCCTGCTTTGAAGCTGTCTGAGACTCGTGTAGTTCCCAGATGAAGGGCTAGCTGGCTCTGTCAAAGGAAGAGACAAGTCTTTCAAAGATGCTTGGAGATACCAGGAAAGACATTAGTGGCTCACAGATTCTCCTTTTCCTCCTACTTTTCTTAGATTTTCTTTAGCCTCTTTAGCTCCTTGTCTCTGTCAGCTTGTGCTGAGGAGGAGCGAGGCAGTTCCGCAGACTACACCCACCCGGGAAAGAAATAGGGAAAGGGCCTGATGTCAAATGGAAAATGACTAAAATATCATGGAAGTGAGGGTCCTTAGCCAGGCGGTGCTGGGCCTGGGGACACAGCCCAAGAGCATGAGGCTGTGCTGTGACCTGGAGGTCCCAAGACAGGGTTTTTGCCCAGTTRAGGCCATGTTTCAACCTGCAGAGAGAACAAAGCGCCGACCTAGTGCTGATCAATGCTGCTCCGCGGGATGCTTTGGGGAGCATCAGCCACCCTCTCTGGACTGACCGGTGGCTGTGCATCACCCACTTGCCTTGCGGCTCCCTGGCACCCCTCCTGAAGAAGTCTGGACGTTTTGCTAATTCAGTTGTCTGTAGACTGACTGTGCTCCCTCCCAAGCATCACTCAGAGCCCGCTGCTGTACAGCAGGCTCGTCTGAGCCGTCCGGGTTAGCACGTGGGCTCCTTYCTTGCTACTGACTTACTGTTCCAGCTTCCCTGCGCTTTGCTTTCACCTCTGATAAAGGCAGGTTATCAGGATCTGCCTTGCCGCCAGGAAATAGCTAAGAACGACAGTTATTATTGGATCCTCTGACCAGTCAGTGACACATTTGCAGAACAGCGTACCTGGATTAAACCTCCTTCTCCACCCAGAGCTCAGATGTCTCCAGGATCTGCTATCCGTTTTCTTAATGCAACTGCCTGACAGTTAAATCCATGCCTATGCCTATTAGGGAAATGCATGTGTTATGAGCACCATGAATTCAGGCAGCCCCGTTAAATCTATTTGATGTATTCACTTCAACCCTACCTCCCCCTTCCCCCAAAACTTACCTATCGGCCAGGCACCAGAGCTGTCAGGTCGTGAAGAATAATAACATTATRGGACTAAGGGAGAGCAAAACATCAGGGAAAGCAGGCTGGCTTCACACTGCCTGCATTAGGCACAGGGCAGCTCTGGGAAAACAGCACTTCTGCATCAAGTGCAGGGGAAGCTTTTGAGACATCAGGCTCCACACACCGATCTGGAAGCACTTTGGAGACATTCGTTAATGGAGATTATTGCTCTGAGGGGAAATGGGAAGGCAAGGAAGGTAACAGCTTATATTTGCAACTGATTTTAAGGCACTGGAGAGAGTCCCATGTTGGCCATGAGCTAGACCCAAAGCGGAGTCGCTGTATTGGCAGAGCTGAGGAGCCTGCCCAGAGCACAGGGGACCTCAGCCCACGACTGGAGACATCATCTGCACTACAGACCTGCCCCCGGGAACTTCAGGTCTTTCAGCTCTGTCTCTGGGTCCCAGTTCCTCACTTGATCTCAGGCTTCAGACAGACCTTGGAAGGGCTCCAACACGTGCCTGGAGCAGGCCGGTCTCAGCTTTGAACTGCTCTCCAGAGAAACCTCTCCCACTTTCTGCTGGCTATAAGGAGACAGACTTCAGCTGTTTGCCATTTACTGAGCAAGGTGAGATGGTGTGACCAGCCCTTCCCAGTGCACCCGTGCATGTCCAGATACATGGGTGGAGGAGTCGGGGAGGTCTATGCAGACGGGGTTGTCCTTGACTGGAGAGCATCCAGATAATGCCCACATGAGCATRGACTTCTAGGAACCATCTACAGATTCTCTGGGCTCTGCTGACAACTGCTTCTCCTGTTTTRGGGGCTAAATGAATGTTCAAGATCTTCACCAAATAGTATCACGGTTAAGAGATGGGTGAAATTCCCTTTGGCCCTGGCTGGAATGGGCCAAGATGTGACAATTTCCACACAAGTCATGCAGCCTTGTCTTGAGCATGTGGGCTTCCCTCCCACTCCAAGCTGCTACCAGGGCTGGGATTTTTGTTGTTTCTTTTTTTTTTTCTCYTTCTTCTTTTAACCTTTCTTTGAGCTCCCGCTTGCTTCCTCAGCACCTAGTATAATTGCTTGCGGTCTCTGAGGATCCTGGTGAAGATTTATGTAACACACCAGGCAGCAATTTGAAAGGCTGCTTTTGGATATAAGAACTTAATGCTACACCAGCCTTTGGGAAAACGAGCTGAAATCCTTGGGAGGGCTGCGCGGTGTTTGCCGCACGCTGCTTAAGCRAAAGGCTCTGGGGCAGTGCAGGCGCCTCTGAGCCTCCCCACTCCTCGCATGGCGAGAAGAGGAGGAAAGAAGAGGTGTCTTTAGGCAAGTGCCTCGCTGCTGCTATGTCTCATTATGCTGAGGCTTTATCTAGAGGGGGGGTCAGAGGCAGCCAGCAAACACTCAGCATTGCTAAGTAGTTTGGAGAGGGGASCGGAGACAGAGGGAATGTGGTTATTTTTCCAGCAGACAGCGTGGGTTTGCTGGGGTTTCTTTCTCTCCTCTGCATTTCTGGTTGTATCAGGGCCACGCGGTCTCTTGGGGTACCTCTGTTGCTTTCAAGATTGCCACCTGAGGAGGGCATCAGGACTTTGGTGCTCTTGGTTATTTAGGGGAGGGATTTGGGCAGGGATGGCAGAGGGATTACTTTTAGGAGGAAGGGGAGAGAAACAATGTTCTTGTAAGACTCTTGAGCATAGAATCATAAAATCATAGAATCATAGAATCATTAAGGCTGGAAAAGACCTTTAAGATCATCGAGTCCAACCATCAACTCAGTACCCATGCCCACTAAACCATGTCCCGAAGCGCCACATCTACASATTTTTTGAACGCCTCCAGTGATGGTGACTCCACCACTTCCCTGGGCAGCCTGTTCCAATGCCTGACAACCCTTTCAGTGAAGAAATTTTTCCTAATATCCAATCTAATGCTGCCCTGCAGCAGCACCCAAGTGCCCGGGTTTGAAAGATGCATTCCTCTGGTTTGACAAGACAGGCTGTGCCTGGCAGGCGATGAAAGCAYAGCTCTGTGCACCAGACACCCAGAAGAAATCATCCCCAGCCAGCCCAGTTAGACCTGCCATACACCGACTCTTTCCGTGCCTCCTCCACCGCCTGCCCACGTGAGAGTCTCCAGCAGAGACGGGTTCTGGCACCTGAAGGAACAATGCGTTTTCAGGAGGGCTGAAGTTTTTCACTTCAACTTTGCTTAAACTAGAGTTTATAGTTTTTATCCCCTTCAAAATCATATTTGCCTTAATTTATTTKCCAATCAGGTTGCTGGTGGAAGTAACACTGAAGCAATCAGACTGTTTCAGTGTGTAAGTCTGTCCATCTGTCAGTCTGTCTGCCCTCCCTCCCTCCCTCCAAGCTTTTGAGCCRATTTCAAGTGCATTCAACACAGAATTAGGGACCTTAAAACTCAGAGGCRCCAATGAGTGAGGTGAAGAGATGCAGCTGGGCAGAGGAGAGCCATCCCCCATGTGCCTTCTCTGATGGAGTCATTAGGAAACCGGCATGGGATAGAGACACAGGAAACTGGATACATCATCCAAGGGAACAATTTCTTCACTTAAAACTTGAYGGCTTTCTAAGCTTTTTTCACAATGAAAAGGAAGAGAAAAGCCTTTAAAAAGTTATGCAGCCTGCAAACTAAACAAAGCCTTGCACTCCTGGACAAACCGCCCACCTCTGGTCGGCTGGGGAAGCCCTCACYGTCCTCACCGTCCACGTACTGATGGTACCCGCAGGGTCTGGCTGCAGGTGGGAGCTGCCCTGCCTTTAGCAAGAGGGCTCGGACTACTCCTGACTAACCATATGGAGCCATAAAACTATGCTGGCAGTGGTAAATAAACGCAGGCTCACCTTGTTTTAATATTAAGTCTAGCACAAGATCTGCCATCCTTCGGCTTGCCTCCCTGGCTCTGCCTTCCTGGTCCCACAAGGAAGATGAGCTGCTCCTCAGCTTCGCAGTGCTGCTTCCCACATCCTTACATTTACGTGAGTGTTCCAGCAACACCAAACCCTCCCAAACCCTCCTGCTCCTGCTCCCCACAAGCACTGTTACACCTTGCTATTGCGATAGCTCCGGGCCTCGCTTTTCTTCTTCTGAGCCGCAGTGTAGCCTTTAAACTCCCACCTCCCCACCAGCAGCACCAAAAGCCACAGCCTGCCTGGGGATTACCAGCATCAAATAAGCACGCTGCCACTTTCCTTTCTTGTCCTTCTTGTATCTATAAAGAAATGGGGCAGGGAACGACTAACAACAACAACAACCAAAAAACCCCGAGTAAATTAACATTACAGCTGAGGTTTTACACGCACAAAAGTCAGGAAGTTCAAAGTTATGGTTCCCCCTCCAGCTGTAATTCTGGCACACTGCACATATATATTAAGACATTAAAGTTAGCCCCATAAACAGTAATACAAAATACTACAGGCACACAAGGGGGCCAATCTACGATGGCCAGGGGAGCCATAACTCTAGCTACCCTGACTCCTGTGCGTGCGTTTATCCCTCAAAAAAGGAATAAGTCAGCTCTCATTCACTTGTAATTCAATGCTCAGGATGCTGATAGGGAAGAGAAAAGAGAGATTGTTCTGTCTGCTGCTTTTTCCTCCTCTTTTTTTTTTTTTTTTTTTATTGCACAGGCTGTTGTCTAGCTCCTTGCGATCAATGCTCTCCCTCTGTCTGACTTTGATATATCGGGAGAGATCTCAGATTTCTATTCCTGTCCTCTCTCGCTTTGTAACCGATCCAGCTCCCCAGCAAGGCACACGCATGCAATAGATAAGGGATAGCCTTTGATTGAATTTACTTAATTTATACGGACGATGGGACACAAGAGGAATATTAAAATACAAATTAGCAGCTTCATATTTCACAGGCATTGAAATCTCCTCAGCAGATAATGAGCTGCTGGAAACTTATCTGCCAAAGGTCTCTCCCCAGCCACACCTATTCCCTTTCCCCGCGATCCTCGAGTAAACACTAGGCAAGTTGATAACTCCAAAGTTACAGTTTAAGTCCTTAAAGGGACAATAACTCAGGCCAACATTTTTAAACAACTCTGCCACTATGGGAGAGCTGTACTGAGAAGGCACAGAAGGTTTTTCAGCCCTTGTGACCACCTTCATGCCCTGCAGAGCAGGATGGAGAGATGCCTCCATCTCCATTTCCATGGGAAACGGGCAAACTCATATCATCATGCAGGATCTCTGCTCCCCTGGTCTGGAGCTAAGCCACAGGGAAGAGGCTCCTTTCCTGAGCTGTATGAGGCTCTGGCCACTGCAGGGCACAGCAGCAAAACCTCCCTGGGCATCAGCAAGGGCCCCAGGTATGTTCCTGCTGCCAGCTTTAACGTCAGGGCAGAGGTTCCCACTTGCACGTTCAGGGACGTGGATTCTGCCTGCGTGACCCCACCGGGGCACCCTATTACCTCTTTACGACGCAGCCTGCAACTACACAGCATCTGCGGTAGCTGGGCTACCTTTCACCAATTTGGCAATACGAATGTGACTACCCCTTCTCATTCTTACGAGGTCACTTTGGTAGAGGCACATTTTTGGTTAGCCAGAAGAACCTAACCCCATGCCTGAAGATGGTGTCTCTCCGTTCAGCTGGCCCAGACTCCCATCCCACACATCCGAGTGGTGATAAAGTGCCGTTATCCATAGGAGCATCCTCTAGCAGTCCCAAGCAACCCCATGGCGTTCCTTTTACCAGATAAGATCCAGATTTGGGCGGAGTATTTTATTCTGTCGCACATGCTCAGATAACAGGCTAGATAAATCAGAGGTTTCTGTAATGCTGTGGTCATCCTTGGAAGTTGCAGATGAAGGGGTGGAGAAGCAGCAGAGCGAAAAGACCAGTCATGGTGCACTGCAGGAGAGATGGGAAGGGTCTCCACATACATATTTTCCTCCTGATTTCCCCATGGAGCATGGGTAGAGATGCACAGGTACAAGCAGAGGAACCCTGAAGAAGCTCCTGCAGTGTTAAGTTGTTCTTCCAACGGAGATTGTTAGCTGGATTTGAACAAGAAATCTGCCAATAGACCTGACTTTGAAGTGGTCAGTAGGAAATGCCTACAGGTAAATTAAACCAACAAATAAAGTCAACCCGGAGGTCAAACTGACACTGTATGCTTGAACTAAGTTAAAAAGGACTCTGTTGCTTCTCAGTCCAGGGTCTTTAACTCTGGCAGTAGCCAAAGAGAAGTGAAGAAATATTCTCTGATGGGATTCTCAGGAAGGCAGGTGTATTTTGAAGTTAGGCCAATGAGTACTTGAATTCTGTACACCAAGCCCGAGCAGCCGCTCCTCCTCAAGAGGCTCTGGAGATTATTATCTTCACTCAGCTGAAGGCATCAGTAACATGACAACTTGAGTTGCTTCATAAGAGATTAGACACAGCTTGAGCCTTGCTAGGGGTGATGACGTGAAAGGTAGATGATATTCCCCATATGCCTAAAGCAGGGGATATCCCTCACTCTCCAGCTCCTCACCATGCTGGGCCCTAATGTCAGAACGGTGAAAAGGAGTAGGAGTGGGGACACATTCATGTAATGATGGGTATTTGTGAGCGAGGGGGGCTGGTCTGCACATTCCCTTCATAAACACGCTGCTAAAGCTGGCTCAAAGACATGGAGCAGCACAGAGGTCACCTGGACCGAGAGGGAAGAGATGCAGACCTAAGTGATGCTGGCGTACCCTGTTCTCTCTGCCAGCCCGGGGAGATCCCTCCCAGCACACAAATGGGTCAGACCCTTTCCTTGATGAGAAGAACTAAGGGACAGTTTTGCAAGAGTATTCTGCTTTCCTTGATTTCCCACTGGAGAGCTGAAAAGCTAGGACACGGTGGAGAAAAAGAYTTCCCTCGCCTTCCAGGCAGGCACTTACCTACCTCCCACTGCCATCAAGTACMTTTTGGATGTTTCAATGGAGGCTCCATGTAGCTTCAGAGGACACTGACAATTATAATRATGTTTTTGTAGCAGAAGGATTCAGCTTTACCCAAGCCTGCTTGGCACAAGTGGGGAACAAATAACAAACGACTTTCAACCAACCTCCCAACTTTCATGAGTACACCCCTTTCCCAGTGTCACAAAATAGCCGGATAACCAGGATGCTCTTTCTCCATTAAAGAGCAGTCTGATCCTCTCACTTTTCTTCCCATTAGAAAGTAAAAAGACCCAAGGAGTGACAAGACTATGCTGTCAAAACCAAGACAGTCACTTTGAAAATCAATAATACTCCAAGGTGTTATTGTGAGTTAACAGCTCTCTTAGGCCCGAAGCACAGAGCTGGTATTAATGCTGTTCTTGCCGCCTTTCCCGCCAATATCCCGGCTGCTGCCATTACTTGAGAAAATCTCTGACATGGAATTCTACTTAAAGCAGTGCAAAGGATTTTTCAGTTCGGTGACCAAATCAAAAATAATCGAGAGAGATGAGAAAAAGAGAGAAAAGAAAATGTGCTACAGGCCACCCTACATGCTTTATGTAAGGCAAAACCAAAATATTATCTTTTTCGTTTGGGGTGACTTAACAGTTACTGACTCCCACCCCTTTATTTTTATTTGTTTGTTAAAAGCAGCATTGGAGGAAAGGTGTTACTTCAGAATGAACCATCACACTGACACAAGCTGTTCAGCTCTCTGGTTCACTTCCCCGTCCCTTTCTGCTCCTCAGCCAAAACYACTGCACTTGCTGAACTGAACCCAAACTGGGTCAGTCCGTCCCACAACTACGAAAATGCTTTTTCCAGTGAATTTAAAAATAAAACCCAAAAGTGATCAACTCCCAACGTATGGGTCATTTAAAGAGAGACAAAACATCTGGGAAGACTGGTGAACCTCCAGAGGTTTTGAGGTCCCCTCCAGATGTGTCCCTGTATTTCCCAACAGTTATGGAAATGCATGAMCCCAGAGGGTAAGTTGAGAAAGAAACAGATACGAGTGCCTTGAATACCCCTTGCATTTCTAGACTGCTCAGGGGGACCTCAAAAACCAACATATATAGCTGGTGACATTGGGCCAGGGGACTACAGGTAATTCAGGAGGTGATGTTGGGCACTGGGAACCTATTAACCCTCACTCCTGGGAATGGGCATTTAGCTGCYGGGGAAAGCAATGGTGTTTCTTTTCCTGAGCACCGAACATGGATAGAGAGGGCGGAACTGCTGTGGGGCTCCTGGGTGCCTTTTTTGCATGTGCGGCATAAAAACAAGGTCCCAAGCAGCCGTTGTCAGTAAAGCTCCTGCTGCATTTTTACAGGAGTCAGTATTGGATCTGCCATCCTGTCCAAATTCTGGGTTGGGGTAATTAGCTGCTGCCTAAATCCTGCTTCAGAACCTCACATATCATTTACATACTACTCCTGCCATCTCCTAAGGAGGAGAGCAGGGGAGGCTCAGTGCATGTAACRAGTTGCCCCGCACATCCCTCATCTTGCTCCATAGGCATTCCTGGCAGGGAAAGCACGGTGGGAAAATGGCCAAGATAAAAAGACAGTGAAAATGCAGAGGATGATCACAGCAGGTCAGCAGGGCAGGTAAGCCCTTGAAATACCATTCCCTGCYCTTACCCACACCCTGGCCTGGCCTCACTACATGAGGTACCCAGTGATGAGAGGTGGGGAGCCACATTACCCCRAAGTTTCTGCACTAGCTGCACTGCTGCAAGGATCCACATATACCACAGCATCCAGGGGCTCCCACACTGCAGGAAGGTCCAGGTGAAATTACATAGTAGTCTCATTTCCATCCCTGTGTTAAAAAAAAAAAATTGTCCAAAAGGGCCTTTTCTCCTCCTCCTGTGACCAAGGCAACAATCGGAGAACATCTCCTGCCTTGGACTCCTTATTAGTTTAATTAGATGATTTTCCGCATGATTTATTCTGAACGCTGCAATTGCGCAATCAAATCACAGATCAGTTGACAACTTCATTTAAAAAATTAGTGTTTAGCAGCTTTGTGGGCTCTAAAAGCTCTGAGGACATCTGTCAGCAGTGACCCCTTCTGATAATGACAAACAGTCCCAGCCTGTGTCCCCACCTCCTGTCCTGCCTGCAAGCTGGCATGCTGAAGAATCCCTTGAGAACAAAAAAACCCCAAGCCTCAGGGCACTCCCAGTTTGCATCTGCCTGCGCTGCCTGCTGCTCAGCCTTCCTTCTCACATGTCAGTCCACAAATATTAGCAAGTGTTACAGGCCTGTCAGAAAGCGAATAGATCCTACTGCTCGGAGGGGGCTTGGCATTTCAGATGCACTTGTATCAGGCCCTGTGCTTTTGCTAAATTATGTGGGAATTGATGCCCGACGAGAATCTGCCACCCATGCTATCCAGCATCAGCCAAGGCCGGAGCCTCTGCGCTCCCCTTTTGAGCTCTGCTCATCCTGGGGCACGCGGGTGGTGATGGGGGGATGGATGCTGCTTCTGGCTTGAGCGGCAAGCTGAAGAACCCGAAGCGGAGCACAGAAGCTGTCAGCGGTGGATTTCCCAATTCACAGGCCTCCCGCAGGAAGGTGTTGATCCTGCAAGCTGGGTTTGGATCAGCTCAGCACGGCAAGTCTTGAGTCCTCTTGTGCTTAGCAGGCTGTGAGGAGTCACTGCCAGCAAGGGGGAGGGCAGCGGTACTCACTGATGGAGACAGTGATGCCATAACCATGTTCCTTGCAGGCTTGGCTTTCTGAAGCAACAGAGAGCTGCTTGGGCAGATCCTGCAGGGACTGGTGGGAGAAGATGAGCGATTTAGCAATCCTTTCCAGCAGGTTTGGGGAGAAGAAGACATCATGTGCTTTCTGAGCAGGGAATGCACAAACTTTGCCTTTCCTCCAAAGAAACAGAAGCCAAAACCCACCTCCCCTCCTGGCTTAGTCCAAAGGGCCCTGCTCCCTAGGGTGGAGGATCTGTGATGGGTGGACAACTGATCCATAAGCTGTCTCAAAGCCAAGGGGCTTCCTCTGAATCCTCCATTTCACGGCCAAGCTGAGTCAATGGCATCCCTTCTGAGGGATCCTGCCTTTCCAAGGGAGACTGTCCAAGCAGGGTGACACCATGATGACAACAAAGCATCCTGCATCCTCAGAGATCTCTGGAAAGTCTGCTAACACCATCTGAATTCAAAGCTCAGGAATCAGCCTCCATTCCAGATCTTCAGCAGCCTGAGACAGAGATTATAATGAGCTCCGCTAATTAGATTGTTTTAATTCAAAGGCCAGCAGGCTAAAAGAGATGTGAATCAGGGGAACCTTTGTGAGGCATCTGCTGGGATTTCCAGCCAGCGTAATTACTCCAAGCTGCCCACTGATGAGTCCTTTAGCAAATGTCTCCTCTCCCACCTCTCTCCCCAGAATGAGACCTTGGCCAGGAAGGGCCAGGAAGGTCTCCAACTTGCCAGACAGAGCCCCATTCCCACCATTCTCCAGCAGGCCCCTCTGAGGGATGAAATGACAGCTGTTTCCAATCAAATGAACCTCCTTCTCTTGTTCCCTCTTCATGTTTGCTTCAACAATTATTCAACTGCACAGATGAAAGAAGAACTCAGGGAAGGAGCTAATTAGAGGAAGACAATGGAAGCAGATTAACTGAGGTAGAACTGGGAAAGGAGGTGTGGATGGTATAGAAGGGAATGGAAATCAGCCTTGAAAGGAGCAGCAAATACATGGAGATGGTCCACAAGTGACCGTGTGGTGGATGATGAGGAGAGCAGAGTGCACGGCTGGTGGCTGATTCAAGCTGGTCAGGAGCCACCAGGACTCAGGGCCACGCACCCTGCCTAAACTGCAGTGCTGGTTCAAATCCTGCTGCTCCACCGCTTCACCCACACTGGAACGGAGCCTGTGCTGCCTTGGAGAAGCCACGACCAGGCCGGTGGGCCCTTTTTTGCAGAGATGTTTTTACAGCTTTCCCAGAAGACTTCCCAGGCTTGACCTGCTCTGGGCAGAGTGGTAGAGCTGTGCTGCACCAGCTCCTGCTCTATAGATAAATGGAGATCTCCCAAGCCTTCGATCCATCGTGTTGCAGATGACATCTGCAGATAACCCAGATATCTCTGACTGCAGTTTGTGCTAACAGAGGCTATGGCTGGCTGGATAAATGCTGTCCTGCTCCTGCTGGCTAATCTGGCCTGGAGCCACATCTTTTCGATCACAAATACAATATAATCCTTAAATGAAGATAAAGAGCACCTAATTGCCACATGCACCTACCAGCATTGCTAGAAAGTTAAGAAACAGTTAATCACAATTTCAATGGGAAACCTAACTTCCTCTGGTGCTTCTGTGTCTATGAGAGGTTCCCATGGTACCAGGGAGAACTGATTTTAAAAGAATACCAAACAAAGAAGCAGGATTGTATTAAAAAAAAAAAAAAAAAAAAGGGAAAGAAAAGAAAGAAAAAAGCTGGTTTGAATCATTTGCTGCTAATGCTCCAGACACCTGCATTTCTGCAGCACGGGACAGGACAATGTGGGAGAGGTAGAGAGTAGCATCAGGGTTTGAAAAAGCCACCACACTGAGCAATGCCTCGGAGTGTGGGTTAGTGCCGTGGCACCAGCAAAGCCCCACAGTCAGGAGAGGAAAAGCAAGGGTGTACGTGAGCTAACAGTTCGTGAGCCATCTCTTAACCCTTACAGTAAAGCAAGAGTTGCCACCCAACCCAYCTCCTGGTTGTGCCTGCCTTCCCAGCCAGGGGCCCTGGGAACTCCAGGACAAGCTGCTGATCCCCTTTGGGCCCGAGTTTCCCTTTTTGTAAAAATCAAATTCCATTTCTGCTTGTGTTCAGGAGTGATCAGCGATGGACTTAGAAACATCTTGAGATGTGCAGACAAAAAGGACTCCAGAAGAACAAGTCTCCTTGCAAAGTTGCTATTTGGGACCTTGGGAAGGTGGACAGGGGAACAGACAGCTGGGAGAAGGACAAGGAGTCCGAGAGATCCTTCAGGCGAGTTTTTGGCCAAACCATAGTCTCCACAGTCCATGGGAACTACGGTGATTGAATCCAGCCATAACTTGGCTCTCTATCTGGCACATCTAGAAATTTATCACCTCCCAGCTTAGACGGCTGGGAAAAGGCAGGTACTGGCCTGTCATGCCAGCGCCTTCCTTTTAGTGGCAATATTTTCTTCTGGCTCCCATGCTTCTCTTCATTACCAAAATCCCCTGAAGACACCATTGATAATGGAGAGCCATTGGAGAGGCAATTAGAAAGAAGTTAGAGTGAATTACATATGCAGGGTTTATTTTCTGTTTTCTGCTATAGCTGCCGCCAATTATTGTGCAATTAGGCTGCCTTCATTAGCAAATGAGATTAAAATTAACATCGTTAATTACTCGTTCTGTTAAACAGGGGAAAGCAGGCATTTAAGGGGAAGATGCAGAGAAGGTTGTTCTTGGAGCAGATGCAGTAACGTTCTCCRTTTGTAGCACTGTTTCTTCAAGGGTTGCATTGGGTTATTCAATTTCAGCTAATACAGTGGGGAAAAGGAGCATTTAAATTCAAGCTATTAATGCAAGGCCTTGCAGGAACATGTTACACGTTGCTCAAGAAAACCATCATCACATGTTGCAAAACACAAGCTGATGGCCACAGTGAGTAGCCACTGGATTGGTCCCACCAGAGACTGGAGGGAAACCTCCCTCCTCAGTTGCTGGTGCACTAGACTGACTGGCGACAGAAATTTCTAACGGGATCTACAACCCAGCAAGCTGGGAGCACGGCTCACACCGCCAGTGATGGTGCAATAAAGCCAAAACAGTTACTGCTATTTACAGCAATGTCTCCTGGGCGCTGGATGTTTTGTGGACACTCAAGAAAACTGCTTTCCTGAGCTCATAGACTAGAGAGAGATCCAGGGAAGAGCAGCAATACTCCAAATTGATGGCGATGTCTTTGCAAGCCAACTCAATGGYATGGCACAAAGCGATGCCACTAATCTACGTGGCGACACTTTGAGGGCCCTGGAATCACAGGGCTGGAAAGGATCTCAAGAAGTCACCTMGCCCCGCCTGCTGTCTCCATACAGGATTGATGCGACTGCATCACTTTTATCTGCTGTCTCTCTAGGCCATCCTCGATGGTCTGCACCAGTGGAGGCTCTGCCCTGCCTGAGACATTATGTCTAACATTTTGGTTTCTTTACGCTCGGGAAGGCTTCTCTAAGTGTTTCATTGGAACTGCAGTTGCCCAGTACTAGCTGTGCTGCTCTCCATGAACATGGAAAAGTGATTATTCCCATTCTGTTTGCATCAGCCTTTTTCATATTTAAGAACTATTCCTGTCTTGCCTGAGTTCCTCTTCTTTGGACTAAACCATCCCAATTTACTCAATCTTTCTTTGCAGATCCTATCTGCTAGTCTTCAGTCAGTCCTCCTTGCTCTGGACTCTCTTCTATTACTTTGCAACTTTCTGGCTGAGTTGTGCCCAAAACTGGACCCAGGCATCCAGCTGAGATCTCTGTAAYGCTGGGCAGAGCAGGAACACTATTTTGTGTGTCTTGCTGGTGATACTTCTGTCTAGACTCTCCTGTTTGTCATTTTTCACAGCAACTTGACATCTCTGATTCTCATTCACACAGTGATCAAAAATGAGCCCCAGTCTTTTCTGCAGGATTGCTGCCTAGTCAACTGTATTTCTGCATCCTGCATGTGAACAGTTCATTATTCCTGCCTAGATGTAGAATCCAGTACTTATCTCTATTAAATTGCATCCTATTTATTCCAAACCATTTCTCCAATTTGTCAAAATCATTTTGAGAGAAACAGATTGCTAAGGTCCCTTGGAAAATACGTAGCGTAGTAAGACGGCCCTGAATTTCAGCTTGAACTTTGCCAGGTTGAATGTTTCCCTTGGATCTACGCCTGTCTCACCTTGCTCTGCAACACCTAAAAGCAAAATGTGGCACCTGTGAGGGACATTTTCACAAGCTGAGACACAGGCTGCCTCTTCAAAGCATGCAGATGGGCAAATAAGTACTGAACACCAGGAAAGATACTGCTATGGTTGCAGAACCACTGCTCAGGCTGCTCGCTCTGCATGCAAACCTCAGTCCGTATCAAAGTCCTTGCATGGTATTGCAACATCCCTCTCCAGCTTGGCCAAAGTACCAAAACCTGTGAGCACTGCAAGCAAAAGCAAAGACTCCAAAATTGGACCAACGACTTAGGAAATAGCTGCTCAAATGGACTCCTAAACTGACAGTCAGGATCTGCTGAATGGGTTACCTGCCAGCCTGTCTGCTGGTACTTCTCCTGATGGGTTCACTTTTCTGTGTACAACAGGTAGCAGCAGTACAGCTGCAGCTGAGAGCCTCTATGGATATGGGTAAGACAAAGGAGGGGGAGTCTTTTATTAGATCTGCTTTGGAGTACACAAATCTTTGCATTAGGAAAAGGAACATCAGATTCCAGGTGAATGAAGGCTGAGGTCACGTATTGTCTGTCCCCTTGTTTGCACCCTCCTTTGCTCTAAAAATGCCAAGTGCCCCTCTGCTGCACTGTCCAGTTCATAACATACATTTAAAAAGGAGCAGCCTGGCTGGAACAGACTCTGCTAACTCCAAGCTCTGAGGAAGCACATAGTGCTCAAATGCTTCTCTCTTGCGTTTGGACCTGCTGGCTGATCTAATAGAAGCCATTTCCTTCTCTGTGAGTTTTCTCATGTGCACATAAGAAATGCACCAGCTGCGAGCAGTGTCACCAGCAGCAGTGACCGCACAGACCAAGCTGAGCACATATGGGCTGTGGCCCTTGCTGGAAGCATCTGAATGCATCACATTTTTTGTTTTCCTGACACCCCTCTGAAGGTGGGAGGAGAAATATTSCCACCTCACAAGCTGGAAAACTTGGGCAGAAAGAGATTTAACAATCCACCCATGGTTAGTCATAAGCAGGAGGCCACTTGGGGAACTAATACTATTTCTTAGTCAGGGGAGATTTTCAGTGTCGATGATCTGTGAAATGTTTGCCTTGAATTTCCTTTGGACCCAGCACAGAGCAGTATCTTATTCAAAAGCTGTATTTAAGAATGGCAATGAACTTTATTAGGTGTGTGCCGACAGCTTCACGGACACTTTCAATAAGAAAAGCAATTGGATTCTGAGCAATACGATACCTTGTGCATAGCAACAAGCCAGCTGGCTCTGAAAACCGTTTTCTCATGCAGACCTCATCAAAAAATGAAATGAGAAAATAAGTAGGCAGGACTAGGCAGGGAATTCTCCTGCCCTTCTGCCCCAAGGGGAGTATATCCAAATTATTAGTCCTTTTCCACTGCTAATGACTCAGTGAAGATCTGGGAGACACAGACCACATCATCAGCTGGTGTAAATCAGTGTGTAGTTGGAGATATTGCAGGAACAACATCAGATTACATTCACCTTAGCGTACAGCCCGTCTTACCAGGGAGCCCACCTTCCCACAGCACTGGGTTAAGCCAAAACCWACTCAGGAGTCCCTGGGCCCTACCTGGCTGTCTGCTGGGAGGTATGCATAAGCGTAGGGATGCTATTCAAAGCCTCCAGTTCCAAAGCCACACAGTGTTGTATTGCTWCTGGTAAAATCCTTACCAACGCCAAATCATCTGGCATCGGGACTTCCATGCTCCTCTCTTGGGTTCAGCAATTCCTTGGAGAAAAGCTGAATTGAGTCTGGCAGAGAAGAGATGCACGAGGGAAAAACAAGTGGTGTGATGGGATCAGCAGGCTGGAAGGGACTGAGAAAAGGTGCAAAGGGACCCTGAGGTGTGCACAGGGGGGGRAAAAGACAGATGTATGGGTGCAGGAGAGAAAAGTGAGAGATAAACAAGTGATATGAAGTTTTCATGTCAGACTCCTCCGTGCGGGCAGAGTTACCTGCCTTCTTTCTCTAGCAAATTCATCAGGCATTTGTGCCTCCCTCTTCTCCCTGGCAACGTGCTCTAGCTTTGTCCAGGAACGAAACAGTAATTCATGCCCATGYACTTTCCTCTCCCAACAACTGTGAAACAATACAGCATCCTCCCAGCCCAGCTCTGCTCTTCACCTCAGGCTTCTGCAAGGGGCTGATGGGGACCAGCATCCTGGGAGTCTGCAGATATTCCTTGAGGAATTTGCAGGACAAATAGCAGAAACTCTCTGGTCACACCACAGGTTGGTGTGAGATCTGACCCGTGGGTGAGCAGCATAAGTACTTCCCTGGGAACAAGAGGTTAGAGGCTCCAGGAGCAGGGCATGCTCTCYAGTTAGCTTGGCTAATGTATCTATAACTCAAGCTAAAGGAGATTGAAGTGGTCTTTACCAACATTGCTTAATTTGCCGATGAACTGGCTATCGAAAGAGATAAGAAATAAGGTCTGAAATTTTAAAATAAGCCATTAGGAAAATACAGACTTGAAGACCAGCTGAAATAAAGCCAAATGCATGTTTGTGAGCCGATAAGATTCTGAACACTTCTTTCAGCAGCTGATAGCCAGAGGTATCAACAAGGTAGACAGATTAAATTCCTACAGGCATTAATTAAAAGAAGTCTGTTGCAGAGAGAAACCAAGGCCCAAACACTGAGCAGAAATAACTGTTGTTTTTCCTCTTCAGAGAATGTTTAGCTCCAAACAACTGCTATGKGGGGAAAAAAAGCTTGTGGATGTAAGGTGTGAGATGCAGATGGGAGATGTGGAAACAYATCRTGAAAKGATAAGGGCAACAAGCTAGCTGAAACAAAAATAATATTGGGATKAATCTGRTGGTGGTGAAACAGTAATGAAGAAAGAYGAGAAGCTGACCACTGTGGGCAGCCTACAAAAATATGAATGTAGAAAATGCAGTGAAATCCCAAAAATTTCAGTGGCCAGGGTATGAGATTCCCAAGACAAAAGAGAGTTCAGCAAAGCACCTCCTGGTGTTCAGCTCCTCTGTGGGAAGAGATGGAGGAAGGCACAAGCGTGGTRGGAGTATAGCTGAAACAGAAGAACAGGAACCTGCTGCGATCGGTCACACAGCCCTATGTGTACAGAGCTCAGGAGAAAGGAAAAAAATCTCTGTTTATGAAATCTCACCTGCTTATAAAATTGGCTGCAGGGAGCCAGTGTGTGCTTTGTGCATAGCTAGCCAAGCAGGGATGTGTGGAGCAGATGTCCCATGGACCAGAAGACATCTCTAGGCAGTGCTACTCCATGACTACTCAGCCAGAGAGACCTGARAGGAGGAATAACCTTGTGATTAAGGCATGAGCTCGGGGATCGGCACATCCTGAGCAGACTCCTGGTTCTCCCACAGAAGCCAGGTAGAAGAAAGGACTTGGGGGAAGTCGTTTGCCCTAGTTTCTTTTCCTAATGARATAAAAGTGCCCTTCTCCTACCCTTCGTCCTATTAATTTTCTTTCATACCAAAAATTCTTTGTCTCTTAGTTGGTACATGCACAGTGCCAGGATGTCTCTGGACCCTACGCTGAAGCAAACAGGGCTTACTAYACCTGAGAGATTTGTGGCTGCCAAATTTATTGTTCCACCTGCTGCAACGGCACAGGAGGGTAGCGATTTTGTCTCTGCTTCCCTCACATTCGTGTGGGTGAGTGCTTTTCCRTCAGAAAACCCAGCTTGTGTGGAAGTGTGTTGATTCACGTTTAGCTGCAATCCTGTTTCCTCTGGAAGACACATCTAGCTGAAGCCAGACCGATTCCACCCACCACAACGCGGCACAACTGACGTCTTGTGGCAGTCCCTTGAGAACACGTCTCCAGAAAAAGAATCACACAGCTGCTCCTCTCAGCTCCCAAAGTCACCACTTTTCTCCCTTCTTTTTTTTGTCTTTTTTGCTTTGCTTTATTTACATCATTTTTCCCCCRACAGGTTGACAGAACAGCGAACGCTTTGTGGCAGGGAGGGATGGTACGGCAAARGACTCACAGAACACTCGAGTGTCTCAGAAACACCCACGCTTTGCAGCTACGGCGCTGAACCCATGATCGCATTATAATGCAGCTGCAATGTGCTACAGATTAAACACCAACTTCGAAGTTCACATGAGTGAAATGTCAGCTCAGGGGTTGATTTCATTCACCTGACATTCCTGTTAATAACAATGCCTAATTAGAAAGGCTTTTAAGCATCCGTTACATTAATTTAACGTGAAAATCTCATGGAGCTTTATTGGAATTTTTTTCCCCTGTAAAATTAACCCTGCAGGCTTGTTACACATGTTTTCATTAGGGACTGTGAGCAGTGGGGATATTTGATGAATTAGAATCAGCCCCTTAGTCTTTGAGTTTAACTTTGTATTCCGAGTTC
>JASVER010000060.1:5750039-5793936 GCA_030449065.1 Oceanodroma leucorhoa | reverse complement strand
CCCCCCCCCCCCCATTAGTTTTAATGCATGTTACAGACTCCTCACACAGTGGTCGAGGGCTAGAAATCCAAATTCACCGCTGCCAATTTCCATGCAATGCAGAACAAAAGCCTGTGTAGTTCACAGCCTTTGATACCAGCTGGTGCTAAATTCTGGTCTGCAGACCTGCTCTGCTTCACGGAGCACTTGCCGCTCACATGGCTTTTCTTTCACACTTCCAGCTGCCAAACCTTCTTTAAAGGAGCTGAAAAGCCATGATAGGGTTGCCCCAGTATTATTTTCCTTTCTAAGTGTGATAGATGCCATCTTAACCAGGACTGAGGCTTCGGCCGCTAATGGCACAGAGTGCTCCAGCAGGAGCTAAAATATCACTGTCCTTTGCAGGGAGGGGAAGAACAGAGGCTACTAGAGATCATACGCTCCACGGCTCAGCGGAGAAAGGGACTAGCAGTCCTAATGGCCTCCACATTACACAGACCACTCATGCTCCTGCCACAGTCTCAAACTGACTGCAATTACGCACGGCTTGGCCAAGTGCCCGCGGGACAAGTCTAATGCAAGTCCCCTTTGAAAGCTCTTCTATACCTTGAGAGCCTAGACCTTTGAAGAACGTCCTRGGCTATTTCTAGCACTGGGATTCATTAAACTGTGTTATTATGTTAAAGTTTGGACTTCCATTGAACCTCCCAGCTTGCTAGAACACAGAATATGCTAGAATGATTTTAATGATGGATCCACTCGGGGATTTGAGGGAGAAAAGTTGGAGGAACAGGAACAAATACTTGACTGGCATAAATCTATGGAATTGTTTGACATCCAGTGGAAATCTGACATGAAGCCAACTCCCCTGTCACACCGACTGTGTTACTGAAATTGAACCTAAATGGCAAAAGAATCACACTGTCACAGAGATGGAGGGGAACATACACACCACCTTGTTCTCTAGCACACCACCAGAGGATGGTTTCCCTCGTTATATTTTATACTGCTGCAGCTTCACCAGATCGACAATTCCCAGCTGATTTCACCTCTCTCCACAGTAAACTACCCTATTGCCTAATGCAACAGATGTAAGAACATTTTCCTGACAACCACAGAGATTTCTCCTCTTATTAAGACTTTCCCTTGAGCCACTGAACATTAATATTACCCATCTGTGGTATTTATTCTATTTCAATATGCAGACGCTTATCATGTCCCTCCTGGTTGTCACTTTGCCAAGCTGCACATAATTAGATTTTTTTAATCCTTCCTCATTAATCAGACCCTTTGAACTCCCCCTACCCCCAATAATTTTGTTGCTCTTTCTTGAACTTCCTAAGTTTGTCAATACCCATCTCATAATGAGGTGTGCAGAACTGAATGCAATATTACAGCTGTCTCACAGAGAAAGGGACTATGACCCCTGCCTCTATACATATAGTGCCATCAGTCTTTCTCTGCAGCCATAGCACATCTAATCTTTTCCCCTCTACAATCCCCAGATCCCTTCTGATCATCTTCTGGCTCCGACGTCCTCCAAGGCTCTGCTGAAGATGACGGAGATCTTTTCTGCCAGCTCAGTGTCCTGCTACCTCCCTCCTACCACTCATCATACAGATCAAATTATTAACTCAGAACCCAGTTGGCAGAAAAAGGGATATACAAGGATAGGAAATGAAAGGCAAGCAGAGATTTTGTATGCAAGTTTAGCTCCTCTGTACGCTATTGCATTGGCATTGCCTAAGAAACTAGTTCAGCTTGCTCCCTGCTGAGAATTTGTTTCTGGAAACCTGTCCTGCCTAATTTCCTAGACTTTCCAAAGCTTTACCCTTTGAAAAGCAGCTCAGCTCCCCTCTGTCTCGAACTGCCCTCTACAAAACAGCTTTTCCTTGATCCCTCCCAGCTGCTCAGTAACTGCTTCCTGGGTTAACCTCTTTCTTGCTGGCATGGGGCAAAATCCACCCACTGCTCTACATAGGAGCAGGCTTGGGCCAAGAACCATCAAATCTGATGTGAAACCTCTGTTTGGATTGAGACAGTGAGTGAGATTTCAGCTGAATAAGATCTGACTGTGATTTCCTATTAGGAGGGTGTTGGCATCTGCTGAGAAAATTTGGCACACACACCCCCCCCCCTCTGCCTCTCCCCCAACTGGTCTGACAAAGGCCACCAGAACTGGAGCTCCCTCTTGCTAAGAGCAGACAGAGGCTGTAGAAGGATTAGGAGTGGTCTGGAAATTCTGCTATTAGAATAGCTTTGGAGTCTAGAATTGGATAAAAAGCACTGAAACTCGGGCTGGCTGGGTTTCCCTGTCATTTACATCCTTCTGATGATGCCATCTCTCATCCCCGCTGTGGATGCTCTATGTTGAGATTTCTTAGAGGCTGAATCTCACCACCTGAGCTGACAATGCTTTATCTCAGCAGCTCAGCCAAGCAAGAGGACTCGGAGCAGGTGACAAAGGCTGAGATGTGCCTGCTAATTGCGTGCATGCTGCTTTTCCATAGGATGGCAGGGCCTGAAAAGTGACAGACTAAAAAAAGCTTAAGCCTAAAAAAAAACCTGACTCACAAATTACCTAACACGTCTTCAGTCATTTGGAAGGGGAAAGGAAGCCCATTTCTGAGAATTTCCCCCAAATCAGGGAAGAGGTGTAAGGGCATGTCGGAAGCAAAAGGTGATGAGAGATGAGAGAGCAGGAATAATCCAGAGGCTGAGCTTCTCATCTGGGACATAAACCTCTGAGTTCAACTCCTGGCACAGCCATTCCCTGCCTGTAGAACAGGGATGCTGATACTACCGTAGGACAAATCCACCTAAGATGGAAGAAGATGGCTTAGCAAAACCTCCCACTCACTAACAACAGAAGGTAGAAGGACATCCTTCCCCCAGGGACTCCCAAAGCCTTCCCAGCTCCTGCACAGCCAAGCAAGGCTGGCTTTGAGGGAGACAAAAAGGCAATTCACTGCCTGCTTGCCAAGGGGCTGGAGGTCTGCAAGGCGAAGGATTAGTGCTATGGGAAGCTCAGTGATCTGAGAGCAGCGAGGGGCTGCAAAAGGCTTTTTGCTCTTGCTGCACTGAAGAACGGGGTAATGATAGTGCGGCTTCTCGTGTTTGTCAGCTAGCACAGCGGCAGCCCTGGCCTGGGTTTTCTAAGGCCTGTCTTCTCCCAGCAGGCTGTGAAGGGATTTACATAATAATATGCCTATTTTAACTTTGCTTCATTGACTCCTGACAAGATACAATATTTTTGATTAAACAGCTTCCTAGGAAGGAGCTGCTGCCTTAAACCACTCACACTCTCTCTGACCCCATGCGATCTTGTTAGCCGTCCCCTCAGACACCATCTGACAGCATCTTAAATTCCTCTTTTCCTTCTTCCTCTAAACGAGCTCTTCAGGGCAGGGCCCTCCTTACCACCACGCAGCATCCAGCTCTGCGGGACTTAACCCTGACCAGGGCATCCTGTCACTACCGTGGCATCAGCCCTTCTGCCTCTCYGACCCCACTAGTCCTGAGACTGGCTTCCTCTCCAGCTGTTTTCCTCGCTCAGCCCTTCTTCTCCTCCTTTTCTTCCCCTATCAATATTTGATCTGCCTTTTCAGTTTCTCTTTATCTCATACCATCTGTCTCTTTCCTTTCTGCCTTCTGTTTTATCTTCCTCTACTGACCAGATCAACAGAGACAGATAAATCTCTCAAGCCAAGGAGACCACGTCCTCCATATATATTTGTGCGACAGTCAGATGCTACAGCGACAAAGATCAAATCACCAGCTAGCTCGACAGAGAGATTCAATAAAAGTAGAGAGTTATATTGATAGGAACAAGGCAAATGGATAGTTTTGATTGTAGTAGATTATTGACTGCTCAATAGAGGCAAAAAAAGGCTTCCCAACAGCACAGCTTAGCGAGCAACTCTTCCTGATGCAACGTGGCCAAACAAGAGGAGTGAAATATGAGACAGGGAGCACTCTGTGGCATGTCTGACAGTCCCATCATCTGTGTGAGGAATGGTCCTCCCTGCCAGATGAACCACACATAATACATATGAAAAAAGATGGGATCTGCTTTCAGCTAAGCCTGAAGCGAGCTGTGCTGTGCAGAGTATCAGGGCACACTCCCATGTAACTCCCCTGCTACATTTGGGCAATAAAGAAAGACTCCCCATCTCTCAGAAGAGTCCTGTCAGTGTGGATACGGCTGGTCTAAGCCGATGCAGAACTATACAGGAGGCAGGGTGGTGTTTCTCTTCAATCTGACTCTAAATACAGTGCGTGTCTGATACTTACACGGCACTCATGAATCACCGTGGTCTCCGAATGGCTGATACTCTGCAGTGAACATATCCTCACCGTTCTTCTGCCTATTTAATGTTGGGAACCTATGGGATGTGCACATGGTTCCCAGAGGAATCTGGGTCAGAGCAAGAAATCATCTTTGGTTATGGCTCTTTACTGTCCAAATCACTCAGWGCAGCTAACTCCGCATTCCCCCATGATCACATTTTGCACACRGATTATTTGCTTACAGTCCTTCTGTAAGAGAGGAAGAAATTCAGATGCAAAGCTCAGACAGCAAGAGTTTACCTGCAAACACATCCCTGGAGGAGGCTCACGCRCACAGTGAAAGTTGGGGAGGTACGGTCTCCATAAGGGAACATCAGGTATGAGGCTACGGGYAGCATCAAACCCCACAATCCACATCAGACCTGGAGAACCAAGAGCCAGGAAGACCTTTCTTACTGTGACGTTTCCCCTAAAACATTCATGGGAAAGTTGGTGCATTTCAYCTCTTCCCCATCAACCAGTGTCAACTGCAGTAACCTACTGGGCAGCAGATCCAGTGCCCAGCAGGCTTTCAGACCCTCCAGCCTCTCCAGCTCTCTTCCAGCCTCCCCTCCCCATCAGCCTGGCAGCCCAGCCGAGCACAGACCCACGCCTCTTGCTGAGGGACGGGACAGAAGGGAGCGGATAGAGGAAAGGAGTCGATTCATCCTCACCTGTGTAGATAGGCCTGGGTCAGCAGGCAGCTAATGGGACATGGGTGCCCTGTTCCCATCTTASGGGGCTGCTGGCCAGCAGATACCTCTGGGCATTTGGCTGTGTCTCCTCTCACCGAGTGCCACCACGTGGGCTGCGCTCAGCCCTGGGAGACAACGTCACAGCGGGACAGTGAGTGTGGTCACCAAGAAAGCGGACACCTTGAGCTTTTCCAGCCAYGCAAACCAGATTAGCAGCTCAGCTCCAGCCAAGTCCCTGGATGTCCCCCGAGCACCCGTGGGGCCTGCTGAAAACAGCCAGGAAATCACAGGAGAGGCTTCAAATTTGTATTGTGCATCAGACCAGGTTTCATGCTAGGGAATGGCCTGGCAGAAGGATGCGGGTTGGCCTCCAAACGCAGCTGCTCACCCAGCCCTGAGCACGAGCAACCATAACAGAGGAGCAAGGATCAAATCACTTCACCCCAAGACCAGCAAGAAGCGGCAGCATTTAGGGAATATTAAATAAACAAAAATGACAGGGGGTTGCTAAAGCGTCTCTCCGAGAGCCTGGAAGACTGCAGATGGGGTCAGGAGTGATGCGGAGCCATCTAGTGCATTGAACAGGATTAACTGAAGCACCAGCAGGCTGAAAAGCTGGGAAGGGGCATGAGTAAAGGGCGTGAAGGGTATTTAATCTCGCTCTGATTAATTTTAGCCAACTAGCACTCATCCGAGGAAGGGGGGAAACCGTTAAGCACTAAATAACAAGAGCGTGAGCTCAAGTGTGAATGGGTACAAGCAGGAACAGAGACCGCCACTTTCAGCAGCATCTATGTCAATATTCAGAAAGGGAAAACACCATGAAATTATTTCTTCTGCATTATGGGAAAGGAAGGGAATCTTACAGTACAAACACACTAATGGGCTGCGCAGGGATCTGAAGGAGGATTGTTGAGGTATTAGAGGAGGCTGCATTAGGGAAAAAAAGAGTAAGAAAAGAAACAAGATTTTCAGGGAGATTTCATCCAAATCGATTAAGTGAGAAATGTAAAGGGGCAGCATTCCACGGGGATGGAGCCAGTAATTGGCCCACGCAACTCCCAACAGAGAAAAGCACTCAAAATGCATGGTGGAAGGTAAGCACATGGCTGACACRTTTCCTTCGGTCAGAAGCCAGAAGAGACCATGGAGAGAAAAGTTTCTCCTATGCTAATCCTCTGCACAAATCTATGAAGCCTCCCTTATCTTCCTTCACATCCCTCCTTAAAAATCACTGCTTCTGCWATGCCTATAAAACACCGACAGTGCCTAAGCAGCTGGTGCAGCAGGACCAAAGCTTATCACAGTAATCAGATATTGGGTATCACTGTTCCCGCGTGCAAGTCCATGCGTTCTTTGTGATGACTTGCCTGTCATCTCAAACTAAGCTCTTTGGGATGAAAACTGTCTTTATGTTCAAACTGTGGTACAGGAGGAGGGTTCACGTCCCCAAGGTGAGGCGAGGAAACACAGCACATGAGCTCTCCGAAGACAAGGGAGGGACGCTGCCACAAACAGAATGCAGAATGCAAAATTGTGGCCAGGATGAAAGTAGGTCCGGAGGGAAACAGACAGCACACAAGGCCTCTGAAAGCATCAGACAGAGACTGTCACTCAAATTCTGCGTGTTTCTCTTGCACCAAGATATTTCTGATTTCTTCCCCCAGGAAAAGCAATCAAAACAYTTGTCCCTGTTTTTATATTTCCCTCTTTTTAGAAAAGAAATGAAAACTCCAGGAGAGGAAAAAAGCATCTGAAATGGCCAAATCCAGTTTTTTAAAATGCATTACTAAAAAAACCACATGTGAGTCAGGGGGGAAGGTTCATKAAAAGCAGCTCCTGACTGCTCCCAACTAACCTCAGTGGACAAACTTTTGAATAAGATGGGACAGAGATGAGGAAGCTGCACTCTGGAAAGTGGCTTCATCTGTCTCCATGGGTCCACGGGTAACACTGGCTCGGTTTACAGCTGAAGGTCTGGACAMGATTATAACCATGGGCCTAAGGAAAAAAAAATCCTTCTTTCTCACTTTGTATTTTCAATACAAAATTCTCTGAAAAGTGCAAAACAGACTGGGAGTCAGCTCCCACTGTCCTCTGTCCCATGTAGATGTGCAGAACCAGCACCTCTCATGTGAATAAAATGGCAGGTCTGCAGGGATCCCGATTCTGCCTATGCATAACTTACTGCCACYGTGCAGAACAGCGAGGTCTCTGCAGAGGTCTTGTCAGGATTAGGGTTGTATTTTGGCACCTCTGGCTCTGAAATCTCTCAGGACTGACTATGGAAGAAAGCACTATTTTTACGTGTACTATTTCTGGTTGTGTTTTCTGTCAAGTATTCACAAAACAGGTGATAGAAGGTTTGTAAATGATTAATAGGTGTTTTAATGAATGACTAATCAATGCTTACAGATTACTATAAAGCCCAARCAGTCAATAGGTTGCTTATAATATTCCATAATACCTTCTCCTGACATGCTTATAATCACCTGCTAAATTATGCTACTCATATCTATAATGCCTATTAATCATTTATTAATCTTTTATAAGCCGCTTGCTAATGAAAGCATAATATAAACCATGAGATCCTTTTCCTTCTGCCGTCCGTGAGCATCATACTTTCTGGGGGTTTAGGGAAGTATCAGTCAAGAAGAGACATGATTTGTGCCAAAAACTAAGTCTTTGCAGCACTGCTGGACTATGGGTAATTCAGCACCTTCTGCAGGATTTGAGGGGAGAGCGGGAATGGCAAGGCCAGCTATAGTTTTGTGGTTCAGATGATGTCAAAGTGGTGTTCAGAAAAGATGAAATAGTCACGCACACAAAAGCTGCAGGAAGAAAATCCTCAGAGAGAGAGAGGGAGGAATTAACTTCAAGGCTTAAAGCAAGGAAAGGAAAAAAATATCATATCTGTAAGGACAGAGGATTGAAGCAAATGGACCACAGGTAGGTGAAAATAACTGAAAATCGTTCCAAGTAATCACAGCAAAATCAAAATCAAAAGATTCTCTGCCACAAAGCAAGTAYGAGAAAAAGAATTGGTAACACAACAGTCACATATTTCTCCCCTCAGATAGGACCAATTTTTATAAAAATATATATGTATTCACAAGAGCACACCAGGTTAGTTGAAGCCATGAGAAGCTGCCCCTGCTTCGTCACTAGATCCCCAGAGCTGACAGCTAGAGGCTGCCATTAAATTCTCTTTCCAATTACATACAAGTGCAATTACTTACAACAACCCATTTTTAACCACTTCCAGTGCAAAGCTCTACACGATGTGTTACAACAGGATTCACCTCAACCATCTCACCATCTACTCAGGACCACCCTGTGGAAATCTCTCCTGTCCCATGCCTGTGGAGGCAGTCCAGAGGACACAGAGCCAGCGGCTGCAGGTTGAATCAGGCAATTTATCCAAACAGCCCCAGTGACGAGGCTTTAAGCAGTGCCTGGGCTGTTAAACTGCCCTGCCTGGGCTCTTTTTGCCTGTCTGCCTGMAGACAGCTATTGCCTCTTGGCTGTTTCGTGTTACATCTTTGTACAGCACCTAGCACYGCCTGACCCCACCAAGCTGGGACTGCTCAGTGCAACTGGAAGGAYTGAAGAACCCTCAGGAAAGGCAGCAACACAGAAAAACCAACTGAGGGGTAGAAGAAACCATTGAACCTGCTTTTATGTGGCTCCCTGTGTGCAAATTTTCAAGGGTCTAATAATGTGGTTTAGCTCCAAAGACTGCCTTTTCTTCAACAGGACACTAATTTAGATCTTTCCCTTCTGCCCATTTTCGCCAAACGTGCAGGAATTTCACCTCTCTCAGCTCTTCAGCACTCTTTCAGATTTGTTCGAAAMCCAGCAGGTTCTAAAAATTTGTATACGTGGGGTGTGCCAAAGTTGTGCACACAAAGTTGATTTTAAACCCTCCTTTCCTTTGGGCAAAACCTACAGCCTGCCCCCAGCCTTGGGGAGCTGTCTCACTTTCAGACCAATGCCCTCAAAACTGTGCAAGAAGCCACCAAATTCTCTTATTTCTTGCTGGGCAGCAGAGAAGGTTCATTAAGTAGGTGTCATCATGTGCCACTCCTTCYTGATCCAAAACATCCCTGTGGTATGAAATACCCTAATTACCTCGCATTAATTTAATTCCCTCGTTTCATGCCCTGCTCCTTTCTATCCCGCAGSATGGCTTTGGGTGCTCTGCTGTGTCACCTACTGGAGGCAAGYGCTTGCAGCAGCAAGTATTGTCAGGAGGAAAAGAAATCTGAGTGAGTCTAAATTAAAAACAAAATAAAAATAATAAAATACAATCCCCTTGATCAGTATGCCTGTCATTTTAGCGTCACTAAATACATTAAAATAGGATCTGCACACCAACTTAATTAAACGAGCCAATTGAAACTTGCTGCCAAGTATTAGTTTAAGGTAGAAAATACACTTATTTTGGAGCTTATGCAGATTGAATTTTTGGGCCTTGTGGGAAATGCTAAGCATTTTTTTTGGAAGACTCACAGTTTGGAAATTTATTGCAGTGATCTGAATTTTGTTTCATTACGGGTGTCAAGCACAATCACAGTTAGAAGAAGTCTCTTGGCTGCTTCCCAGGTTACAATTTCCCTTTTAAATTGATCTTTTCTTCAAAAGTACTGCTGTAACGTATCCCGCTATCAGCACCCAGGGGCAGATGATGCGGATTTGCCCACCCAAGAGGCATTTCAGGCTCTGAAAACAGAGCAATTACGGTATTAAATGTGAGATGGTATTTCGTGTCCAGTACCATTGTTTGATCTTCGCTCTTAGGTGACATGTGGCCAGCTGCAATGTGATTACTGAAATGGAGTGCCTGGAACATGTAGCAAAGCTCGTAATTTATTCTGGGCCTTTCTTATCCCTGTAACACTGCAATCAAGAATTAGTTGAATAGCAGAACAATTGATTTGAAACTATTTCCGTAAATCAAACCACCAATTTCAGCTCACTGTCGGTCTTACCCGGAGATGTGGCACCTCATTGTCAGTTGTCTGGAGGCGCAGCAGGAACCAAGGCTGCCTCAGCTGGGTTTAAAAGTCGGGGAAAAAGGTGATTTTAGAGGCGGACCTGTGCAATCAGGGTTTCAAGCAAGCCGTTGGAAGAAACACTTTTTTAGCTGGGCTAAGACTTTTCCTCTAACAAAATTAAACCACTTTGCCTCTGTGTTTTCTTACTGAAACATTTCTTTGACCCAGAATTAAAGTGGTTATTATTTTTGAGTTATATATTTTAAGATTTGAGCGTGGTTTTCTTAATGGGAAATTTTAGCAAGCCTTTAAATACAAATGTTGTTCCAAACCGATGAGTGGAAATGTTTCACTTCACAAATATCAGATGCYTTCATTTTTTTCTGATGTTTCATTTCCACTCCACTCTGAAAAGAATGATTTGGGGTGTTGAGCATGGATTCAAACATTTTACTAAAGTCCTCATGTGATGACATTTTTCTCAACTTTCAGTATTTTGATAAAATTTCAAAACTAGGARGCTGGTAGATGGAAATCAAGGGAAAAATCTCTCTGATGCTTTTTTTCCTATGTTCTTCATTAGGCAGCAGCTTGCAGTTTTCACTTTAAGAATGTTTTGAATGAAAACTTCACTTGGCTCTTAGCTACCTTGCCTGAGACAAGCAAGTGAGGTGATCTCCACTTTAGACACCCAGACAAAGATCCACGGAAATTAGGAATGGCTCAGCTCCTCGGAGCAATGCGCAGCCCCAAAGAGAGCACAAAGTTGAGGGGTGGTTTCCAACGCAGATTTCAGCAGATCTGTGCTGTCTGCAGTCATCCGACRAGGAGGAGACCAGGGAGGCATCTCAGGGACAGCCTTCCCCAGAGGTCACAAACACCTTGTCAGGCAGAGAAAATCACAGCTAATGATTATTTTGTGAGGAATAACTCACACACTTTGGTCCTGCCCGCCCTGCTCTTCTAGCATCACTTCCAGCTTCTGTTCAGCTTCGCCTGATTCAAATCAGACACCTAGAGGTTAGCRAGTTCTGCTGCTCCTAATTAATCACCTCCTGAGCCGAGTTGTCTCTGCTACCCYGGAGATCATTTAACGAGCACAGCTCACTTAGCCGATTCGCAGCACAGTACCAGTAGAGTAATCGTCCAAATGCCAGGTAGCCAAGCCAGGCAGCGTTTAGAGGATGGCTGGTCTGAGGATGTCGCAGTCCACCAGCCTGGTCAGCACTGGCCGCACGCTGGCAAAGGTTGGCTGCTCAGATTGCCGTCGGGAAGCTCAGGGGTGATCCCTGCTGCTGAGGGCCGTGAGGGTGCTGTAGGCTGAGGTCTCCACCAGAATGGGATACTTGAAAGGTCAAAACTGAGCTCCAGACACCCTCAAGCCAGCCCCATGGCCATGCAGATMATGGTGAGTGCTGGGCTTTAGCTGACCTCACTCCATCTTCTTTCCATTAGGCAGTTGAGACATCACATCGCGGCAGAGCCAGATGAGAGATCTCTGCTGCCTCTGAGCAAACCTCTACTCAGAGTTTGCCTCTCACCTCATTCACAGGAACTAGGCCCAGATTGCCTCATTCTCCCCTAACTGCTAAAAAATATCCACGCCGCAATGAAGACTTGCCTCRAAGGGATGACGTGAAGGCCAGCAGTGCACCCAGCCGCCCCGCTCGTGGGAGCCAGGGAAAGCAGACGTCAGCCAAGCAGGGCTGCTGTTGGGCGAAGTGCGTTGCTCGCGCAGGGACAAGCCATCCACCGCAAGGGACAYGCTGTCCCGCTGGCTTCCCACTGCTCACCAAAGCTTATACGTCGCGGTTGGCTAAGTGGCTCTCTAGCTCTCTCACTTTTTGTCTTACAGTGCTCTGTCAGATGCATAGACATACCATCTATTCATGCTGCAGGACACTGTTTATAAAGAAATATGAAGAATTTCCATTTGTGACATCTCCCTGTCCCTACCTCTTCAACCATTCATCTCTTCTTCCAGCTGGATAGGAGTTATCAGGCTAAACACAGGTTTCTACAGGGTAAATGTTTACCCTGCTCAAATCACTTTGGGAGTCACAAAAGCGCCTGTCATTGCTAGAAGAGATGGGAGAGTGCTTGCTCTCCTCTAAAGTGGGCATCTGCAATTGGGCACATGAATCGGACCCCAAAAGTGCCCATTTTTCTCTCCAGAGTACCCAGGGAGTGTGAGCAGATGGATCAGAGGGAGATGCTGACACTGCAAGGGTCTGAGGTTGTGTGTGATGTATCCCACCTTCTGCCCTTACCATCTCCCATGTCTACTGCCGTGTCTGCCACTAGCTGCCCGTGAAAAAGCAACTGGGCATAGTCTTGGAAGACAAAATCCATCATGGGCTACCAAGAACCGGGGGAAGCTCCAGCTCGGCACATCCTGCAAATCACTGGAGCCTGGGAGAGCCTCCTGGGTGGACCTTCTGTGCTCTCCCCAGAGCAGCTGCTGCTGGCCACCGGCAGGAAGGGCGTATGGCGGGACTCAGTAGGTCCCTTCTCATGCTCTGCCATGCAGGTCCCCTGGCTCACCAGTGATCTGTGCCTGCATCCTCAGMACTACACCCGTCTCTCTCCACGCCTGATCCCTTTTCTTCTTCCCTTTTTTTGTGTAAAGTAGAAGTTATTCAGGAGTCTCAGAACTGTTCTCTAGCCCCCCCACACACTGTGTTCAAACACCATGAGGGCAGGGTTCAGGCACACCGACGGTACAAAACAAGTATTGTTCAGTACAGCCTTCAAACTCTCTGCAGTTCCGGGAAAAGTTCAGGATCCCTCCACGAAATACAGGTGATCTCTCAGGCTAGGATGTGGCACCAGGACCAGTGCAGCAGCAATGCAGAGAAGCTCTTCTGGACAAARAGCTCCTCACACCATGGGATAGGGAAGGCACGTGTAACCTGCTTAGTGCTGGCTTTAGAAAATGAGCAACCTGGAGAGTTGCACAAAGCCTCCAGACATGAGGATCCTCCCTACCCAGGTTAGATAAAGTACCACAAGGGCTGACCCAGCTCCAGCCAAGTCAAAGGAGTCCCATGTATCCTAGAAGTCTAACAAGYTTGCTCCTACATTACCAGGACAGCCAACAATGAAATGATGGACAAGGGGAAGAATTAGAGAGTCAAGAAGGTTATGCAAAAGAAACCCAGGGCAAGGCACAGTAAAATCCCCTATCTGTGTCCTTTCACCCTGTTCTTTACCTCTCTCAGGTCTCTGCCAGTCCTTTCTTTCCTTCTTTGCTCCTCTTTTACCTGACTAAGCCCCACTAGACCCGCACCCTCACTAGACCCTCAGTGCTGGGAGGTAAGTTATCTTCACTCCATTGTCTGCTGATCCCTCAAGGGAAAAGCCAACTTCAAGTCAGGTACAAAACCAGAAGTAGCTCCTTTAATCCCACCTCTACTGTCTGGGTTTAGTCCTCCAACCAGCTCAGCATATTTGTTTTAACTACTTACTGCTGATAAATGGTTTCTCTGCTTGCCACAGGTGAGTGAGCACAACTGCTCATTCCAGGCCCAAAGAAAACGTGCAGAGAAACTGTAAGATTGTGTACTGACCTTTCAGACAATATGCATGCTAGTAAACACCAGCCAGCCTCTCGAATATTAAACAAGTCACAGTCAGCCCTGCATTTCCTATTACCCCAAAGTCCTTCAGACTGCATCTTGAGTCCAGCCCTGCATATGCAATGACCTGCCATTTCTTATACTTCTCTTTCACGTTGGACTTCGGGGGGTTGTCCAGCCCTGACGCAGTGACTTTCTGAATTGACTCCCGTCACAACAGTTCCACCACAGTGGTGAACAGTGCAGAACAGACGCTAGCAGCATGAAACCTCTGGGAGATCCTGTCCGTATTGTCCGACGTCACTCAACATTGTGTAGTTGTCCGAGACTTGCCGTAAGGCTCAGGACTCTACTCTCTTTCCTGGAAAACCCTTCAATGGCTGCCCAAAATCTTCATTGTATTTTCCCATCATTACCTCAGAGAATTAGGTTAATATGGACCAACATGAGCATCACAGAGAGGGGAACTTCGCAGAATACATCTTCCCAACTTTTGTACTTTGAGAGCGTTAGACAATCCTCCCATGTGGAGTCATTATAACAGGATCTATCCTCACTACAGAGTCACAGTCCACCCCAGGACACCTGCAGGTCTCTTCTAGACCTGCATGTTATGCCATGTGTCATGCTATACCCATGCCATGCTATATACCAGGTGTCATTTCTACCCACGCCTGCTCCCTCTGCAGTGAGCTTACTGTAGCCAAGAAATGGCTTGACATCCACAAATGAAACAAGTCCACTCAGAGTAGAGTTGGCACTGAAATTTGTTGCAGCTTTTTTAAACTCTAGTTAGTCTTTTTTCCCAGTTGTGCTCTCTGATTTCTGTGCTTTGTGCAATCAGGTAGGCTGGAAAACAGAAAACAGAACTGAAGCTGAGGATTAGCCTTGGGGAGATGGCTCCCCCATTTGCCCATATGACCTCTTTGTGGCTTCCCAGACACCTGTTGCTGTTCCCTGTAATTTGTTGCAGATAATGTTTTATTGATGAGYGTCAGCATCTCCTCCTTGCTGGCGCCGACGGATGCTGTGCCATCTCATCGGTATGCCAGGCACCCCTTAGCCCATGAGCAATCTCACACACAGCCTCCCTCTCACGGTTGGTCCTGACCTTCCCCACGTGGGACTGAATAACAATTACACAGGGGTAGGAGGCTCTCCTGAGAGCAAGCTAATTTCTACAAAGGGTGGACATGGACTTGGAGAGAGCCCCCCGCCACCTCCTCCTCTCCGCTCTGTCCGCCGGTGTGTGGCTGCCCCAGCATTCAACAGCAAGGAATGCACACGCAGAGGGAAGGGCAGCTCTGCTGACTGGTGATACAACCTGCGGAAACAGCCTCGGATCTGGGACACGCAACATGCTCCCAGGGAAAACAAAAGYAAACAGCAACTCCCAGTGCCCAGCGCAGATCTCAGCCAGAGATCTCCACTCGCCAATTAGATTTCCTCCACCAATTTGTACGGGGAAAGACGAAGAGGAAATGCCAGATGCTGCTGGGCACGCRGAACAGATTTGATGCGTGTGTTTAAAGCACTAATAACTCCCYTCCTGCTGAAAGAGGGAAAAGACTTTCTCTTAATCCCTCCTTGCATCAGTAATCAGAGAGAGGAGCAGATGGTGCCAGAGATACAGTAATATGCCCATTAAAATAACCTCAGTAGCTGATGAGTTAGCACCAGACCCCATGCAGCAACCACCTTTATGAGAGCCTCGCTCCAGCAGAAAACAGTGGCTCAYGCAACGAGGCTGAGGAAATAAAAACTCACTAGGAATAACCTAGCTACATTTCAACAGTAAGGCCCGAGCTCTCGCCCATAAACTCTTTGCTAGCAGGTGTGCKCAGCAAGATTTGCCCTCCAGGCACGTCTACACAAGGTGCACGTCCCATTCTCCCCCTCATTGACTCTAGTCTGTGCCCAGATGGACTCTGTGTCTCCCAGCTGAGCGGTGAGCACCTCCAGCACTGCTGCTGGGCTTTCCAGAGTCCGTTCATCCCTCAAGAGGAACAAGCAGATGGACAAGAGGCTTTCCAATGATGGATTTCTCTTCTACAATTCCCAGCATAAGATCCATACATAAGCAACACTCTTTCAATCAGATACAAGTCATATCATTAATTTCTCAGTGGATTTGCAAGTTTTTGTCCTACTGCATCTGTCCAGAAATTATATTCTCCTACATGAGCCTTTTGAGCATTTTCCTGCAAGTTTTCTACGGCACTTATAAAGAAAAATGGAATTGTCAGCAGTCACCACGTTGCTGACCTTTCAATCTTGTATGAGCAACCTATCTGTTCCTGGACACACAGTAATGATGTTTAAATCACACCACCCATTTTGGCTGCAATGGACATAGGAACCAGCAACTACTGGGGCGAAAACACTTTTACTATTCAAGGTCTTCATTCACAGTGGCAGTGCTGCCATTTCCTAAACCAGTATTTGAAAAGCAGCATCCTACAGTCCAGGTAACAGCCTGCATTCTTCTTTCTCTGACCTCATAAATCTTCCCGGCAAAATTTCCATCCAAATAGATGTGCTCCCACAAACATTTATGCCAAGTCACACTTGTGCCAAGCAGTGTGTCTCAACAGAAAAGCACTGCATCCAAAATATTGCATCAACTCCAGCTCCGTGCCTCTAGAAGGGTGAACATTTCTTTATCATTAATTAACTCTTCATATGACATGACATTTATTTCATTATCCCACTGAATGTCACCGTCCAATTAGCTCATCCCCAAGGAATGGGACCTAATTAACCAAGACAAGTAAACTGAACTTTAGCAACCTCCCTCTCCTGTAAATAAGTTGCTAGTATGTAATTACTCAGCAATAACTACCTCATTAAAGCTTGAATAAAGATTCATTTCTCCCTTCTTTGGCTTTATTTTTAAAGAAATTTCTAACTCATCTATTTCCATTTTGCTTGTCACAATGACTCAGAAATCTGTAGGGTCAAAGCACGTTGCCTCCCAGCATCAACCGTATGGAAGTGATCATACATAACAATACCTCTCCCTCCATGGCTAACGGACACCAATTTKCTCATGGGGCAATGGAAGCTCTCCAGTGGCTGAAGAAAAGGAGTGCTAGCCTAAATTTGTGTCTATAATGCAGGTGATGCCCCACTGACCTGCTGGATAGACTCACAACTACCTCATTTCCCGGATCAGCTGAATTCAGCTGCAAGAGGTAATAACTGCACAGAAAGCAGGAGGTTTCTTTTCAGCTCACTGTCTGCCCCCTGAGAGTCTGATTTGGTTGAGCATGTTAGAAATCTGAAAATATCCCTCCTTTCCTTCATTGTGTCTTTCCCAATTGCATATTTTAGCTTTTTCAGTAGCAAAAGACCCCCTTCGCCCTTACCGAACCGCAGAAGGTCAGGAGCAGAGCTGTATCTCCATCAGCTGACACATCCCTTCTCCGAACTGCGCTGCTCTAGGATGTGACTCTAGGCCACCCTGGCACAACCACCCGTGCATCTACAAAGGACAGAGGGAAAACGAGTAACTCTCCCCAAGCCGATGCAGTGCGCAGCCCTTCACTTGCAAACAGGTTATTTTCTTTGATACTTTTTTCCACATGTAGCATGCTAGGGGCTATATTTTACACGGTACCTGATTTGAAACACAGAGATGAAGGGTCGTGAGATGAAAGGGAAGCATTAATCTCGCATGTTGCCTCAGCTTCACAATAAATTTCATCCCTTGATTGCTTTTGCTCTTGGCTGGAGGTCAGCATTCTCAGGGAGGAATTCTCCCAAAAAAGACATTKTACGGGTACAGGAGTACTAACGTACCACTGCCCAAACCTGCAYCCTGCCTGCTGTGCAAGGGTTTTCGCATGCCGGTGCAGACACACTTGAGAGACATCCCAYAGGCTTTGGAGCAAGCTTTCCACAAACCGAGGCTGCAAATCCCAAATTTCCCATTATTACGTTTGGCTTTACAGGGAACTGTACTTTTAAGCGGCTTTGCCATGAGCCATCTGAAACTGGCTGCTGCAATACACGGAGGCTCACACATGGCATTGCTGAGCAGACAYGACTCGGGCACGGGCCTGGCCGGGTCTCTCCTGGCTCCCAGCTCTGAGCGATCGCTGAACGCCGCAGCTCTCCCCTCTTAGCACAATGCGAGGCAGCCTGGAGCCATCACGGACAGAGCAGTCTCATGAACATCCCGGCCTTCCTCACGCATGCCACGCTGAGCTCCCGGTTAATGGGATTCAGAATAAATCATCAAAGACCATTTAGTATCTGCCTTAAAAACCACCTCTCTACCTGTTTGGAACTTAAGGAGGCCAACGGCGCAAGATGATTCTTAGCAGGCATCAAGCAGCAACAAGAGGAAGATCTGCCTAAACCCCCTTTCGGGTCACCTCACAGCCCGGGGRTATGCTGCTGACGTGTAGCGTGCCCAGAGCCCCACTGCCCAGCGGAGCCGTTGGGAGTGAGCGCTGCAGGCAGCAGGATCAGACCCCGCTTGGCACTGCTGGCAGTGGAGGTCACTGGTTGCCTGGAGCACAAAAGTGTGTGATCTCAGAGCAGGATCCACAGAAGACAGAAAAAGACCATTTAGACAGTGCTGCTATCTAGCAATGACTAATGAATGAACAGTGCTCTTGGGCAGGGGCACAAAGGGAGGAGGTACCAGTTCCCCTCCTAATTCCATTTATTTATTATTATTTTGTTATAKATTTTCTCCTGGTGGGAAGCACAGTTATCTATGATGATGTAAAGCACGTGCATGATGGTTGCTAGCGTCGCTGGGATGGCAGGGTCAGCGTGATCAAATCCCTACATATGTTATTTCCTTGTTCTCYGGCTTAATGGGGCGTTCCACTTTATTATTGTCTTTTTTTTAATTTTATAAGACATGTTTCATTAAATCTGAATTATGGCAATTCAGGGAAAGAAATTAGCCCATTAAAATTACAATGAAAACATCTTATAAAAAAGGCTGTCAACTGCCATTTCTGCTCTGCTGGGTGGGGAAATAAGGAGGAGAGAGAAACATGTTGTCTCTGAGCAGGGACAGCACCTGCAAAAGGGGGATCTGTCTGCCAGGTGCTCTGGAAGAGGARCCCCTGTCAGGGGGAGCGAAACGGCTCCTGGGAGCCAACTGATTTTTTTTCCATCAAAAGGTCTATTTCAGGTCTTTCAAAAGAGCTAAGAGAAAAGAGGAGTGTTGTCCTACATCCATGTTTGGTCTCACTTCCTTCTGACCAGCCAGACAGCAGAAACCAGCGGGCAATTTCTGCTTGGATTTCCCTCCTGCAAASCCCCAGCAAGGCTTGAAGATGTGCACTAGAACTACAGCACCCTGGGGTTTTATGGAAGGGAGAAAGTTTTGTGCTGGAGAACAAGCACAGGTCCTGGCAGACAGGGATCTGGAAGCAAGGAGTATTCCCAAAGCCTCATTTAGGAAGGTTTTGCACTTTTCTTTGAAACAGATTGCTCTTCCTGTTGTCGGAGACAGCTTGTACCACTGGGCCCAGGCTCAGGTGCTCCCATACATTGCTCTGTTCCTTCTGCAGCAATGACATTCTCAGAGGAGGAAAGAGATTTTGTTAGAAATAAAAGTGGAAAGAAAAATAAAACCCCTTAAGCTTACTTATTTATGGTTATATGGGGTAGAAAGCTCATCTATTCTCTAGCCCTGTTGCTGTGTGATTCCTGCTGCTGTCCTAAACTCTCCGCACCCTCTGAGCAAAACAGTGCTGCACCTCTTCGTGCTTTTCAGCAATGTAGCAAAGGTATCTGCTGGAGAAAAAAACAGGTCTGCCTGCAAGGGAATAAAGGTCAGTTCTGCTGAAATTAAATAGATTTTGAGACTGCATGTCAATTAGACACATACAAAAGAAACTAATAAAGTTAATTCTCTAAACTGGAAAGCTGTGATAAAGCAGCCCTGTAAGATACATAGAAAAGAATGTGGGGAGGGCTGGTAAACAGAAAGAGAAGAGAGGAATGGAATAAAAGAAAGTACAGAAGAAGAAATAATGAGTAAAGGAGACGGAGATAAATGTGATATTCATTCCTGAAAAGGTAAAAGCAAATGAAATGAGATCGGGATGAAAGGCAGAACCCAAATAATCCAAAACACACAGTTCTGCTGTGTCGAACATCAGAAGGGAGAAGGTTTCTTCTTCAAAGACAAGATAATTGTCGTAAGAGTCCAGGAGAGCGGATCTGTGTTTGAAAAAGAGCGCAATGGCAGGGGCAAGAGGAGGAGGGGACGCCTGGGTGGAGAGAGAACAGCCTGACCTCCTGCATCCCGGGTACCTGTGCACCCACTCGGGCAAAGAGCAACCACCACACCAGCAGCCATCAGGTGAGATACACCTGCTGAGGCTGGGGTCCATCCGTTAGCGATGCAGCCTTGTCTGACAGGCTGCACAGGACAGAAATGGGCAGATCCAGTAGTGCAGGTGCTCCTTTCCAGTGCAGTGCTGTACAGACACTGGCAACAATCTCCAGTCTCATGGACGGTCTTCGGTGAAGCAACGATCTGTACAACCCACAGATTGGACCCATATGACCCATTCAACAGGGATCATTGCAGTGGCTGATCTTCMACCATCCCACAAGGAGCTGCTGAGGACACCAGAAAATCTAGCTCTGATCAAAATGTTAACATGGGAAGCTGAAAATCTGGCTCTGGTTTTACTACTGGTGCCTTTGAAGCTCGGCAAATGCTTCTTTGAAAATCTGCCCTCTCTGTTACCTTGTCTTCCAATTCTTTGATTTTGTTAAAGTGAAGATGACGCACTTAGACTCTAAGAGCACTTAGTCCTTGAAAGTCTGTTTCACAGTGGTAACTGCCTTTGTCCATTTGATCACCGATATGCAATAAAATTCAGCAGCAGTTTACATGCATTGGGGAAATATGCTTGTAAAAGTCCCATTACAGTTTATTGGATGCTTTTTGCTTCCTTCTGTGGTTGAGAAAGAGTGGAAATTGTTCTGTTTAATGCATACACAGTGGACACGGGGTATGACAAGAGAGTTCAGCCACATCTTGGACACCACTCATGCAAGCAAACCTTCTACCAGCTGAAATGGTCTGAACTGAGAAACATCACGGTCTGAATTGTCAACCTGGTTGACGATAAAACTGGTTGCTCCACCGAGGCATTGGATCAGACCTGAGGGCAACTTAGATGGATCTTAGCCCRATATGGTCATGGATGCAGCATGGATCTTAATGCAGCACGGAGAGAACTTAAGGGAATGACTGAACAGTGTAGGACAAGACTTCAGATGTCACAGAAAAGCTGCTGTTACATGACACAGCCCCATAGCAGCCCTCAGTCTATATATCATACTTCTGAGTGAAACCATGGAGCTGGCTCCAGCTAGGAGTTGACCTAAGATGGACCTAAGACGGCAACCTAAGTCAACCCTTAGATCAACTTTAATTTCTTCTACCTATTTTATCTTTCCACAAAACTGGCCCTGAAAAAACTCTCCATCATTTCCTTTAGAGGAGTCTAGATTTGAAGAGGCAAACAGTTCACTCATGTTTCCTCCAACCCTTAAAAGCTGCCTCYGGCCCAGATCCTACCCTTGATTTGGCAATGCTTCTGGACAAAGGCCAGAATATGGAGGTACGGTTCGCCCAGTGAATGGATACCCCACCTTGCCTTTCCACTGCTATTTTACTGTTGCAATTGTTACTGTTCTGCAGGGCATTTCCTGGGTTTAATGAACATCAGGCGGGCCTTCCGCCTTACGGTTCATTAGTGCCTTCCAACAGAGAGAGCACCACACTGAAGTCATTATTGAGTTGTTACATGCACCACTGAAGGATTTCCATAYGGAGAGGTAGTCAGTTGAGGTGACCCTGAAAACATGGAGTCTCACATCAAACGYCAAACAGAAGATGTATGAAAGAGCATCAGGGAATTTGGTACCTTTAGCCTGGTGTCTCTGATTCAGCTTCAAGGATGGAGTGRAGGCCATGTAGCAATGCTGTCCTGAGATTGCAGGACCCTCACAGAGGCCGCTGCATTGAATCGATTGTGTTTCTCAAATAGTTTTTACCCCCAGCACAGCCAAGRCTCCTCCAGCTGTGGTCAGCAAAGAGCCTCCTGGGTACGTCTGCCCAGATGCAAGAACTGAGGGGATAAGGGATTCTTTTAGTGAGATCCTAAATGTGGATTTCCAATAGAAGAAAGAGAAGGAGAGTATAACACTTCACTGCAAGAGGCAAACATCTCTCTGAGTGGCTCATTAGGAGAAAAGAAGGTCGATTAAAGCTGGAACCAAAGAACTGCAATACTAATGTTATAAATATAAGTGCAAAGTGGTCCTCTAGCCTCACTCTCACATTCTCACGCACCGAGTTTCTGTTCTCCCTTGCCTCTTTTAAAAGTAGAGAGAGGAACAGACTGATTAATAAGGCTACAAAAAACAGAGAACCATCTCCAGAGAAAGAAATAAATTTTGTGTAAACTCATTTCCCTATTTTTCTTCCCCCCCCCCCAATGAATTTTGACACTGATCTTTTCCCTTGTTCCTGTTTATTGTTTTAAATAGAAAGTTTCTGCTTTCAAAACACCTTCTTTCCGTTTCCCCCCTCTCCTTTTTATTAATCTCAAAACAAGGGAGCAAGCAGGTTCTCAGCTCCTCCAGTGAGGGAAATGTTCAGTTTGAATTTTCTCATCAAAACCTGGTAGGTGTTTATCTGATTTTTGTCACACACACTACGTAGGCCAAAGCATGTCTGAGGAGGCATATTCATGATGTACATTAATATATGTTTATTGCAATGGCTTCCTCACCCTATATTACTTTGTTCTTCTCTCTGGAAGAACTTTATTCAGCTTTACCCACTGTTGCAAGCACTGTATCAACCCCAGGTTCAAATCAGAGCAGCACAGATGTGTAAAAGGCACTTGCTAGAAGGGAGCTGAAAGGGAGCCCTTGGGTACCAAACACCCGAGGTGCCTTGTACCTGAGCGGGAGCATCCTGGTTTGGCGCAGTGAAGGAGCGGTGCTGGCAAAGCGAGCCTGGCGCTTCCAGCCAGGCCCAAAGCAGGAGGAGAGGACGTGCCAGGCAGCCCCCTGAAGGGCAGTGCTTTAACAACGACGCAGAGTCATGTACGCTGTTGGGCAAAGGAAAAACAGAGAGGAATGTAGTTTCTATTTGTTCCYGGAGAGGCACACTGCAAAACTACAAATGCCATTACTTTGCCCTGCACCTGTATCTCACAGACAGAAATACACACACATATCCCGATAGGAAATTGGTGCTACACTTATTACTTGCCATCGGCAAATGGCACCATGTGTCTTAGCAGGTAGTGGTGTGCATCTGGCATGCAGCATCCAAACATCCCCCTGGCCTGAGACTTCAAGGCATGATCAGATCCAGCTGCGTTGGGAAGATGCACCAGAAAGGATGGGAGGGGTGTGGAAAGGAAACACACAACTACGYCGTATGCCCTAGCATCTGTACCCACCCCAGGGTGGGGTGTGGGGAAGCCCTGACACCCCTTTCCTGGTAAACCTGCACCTGTAATGGATGCTCTGGCAAGGCAGTATCTCACAGCAAACAGACAGCACYGAAATCTGGAATTTAGCCTGAATCTAAAATATATATATTTAACACCCCAAATGCAAAAGCATGACCCATTATTTACTAACTCGGGCCATGTTAATAAAGGTAATACATAATTATTGCTGAAATAGTTCAATGCAAAAGTTCCCTCAGCTATAAACATATCACATTTCTCCTCTGTTTGATGTCCTAATTACAAGTATCACCGTCCATCTGAGTTAGAACTAGATTAAGGCTCTGCTTGCATTTAAAGTAGCTGTTAGCACTGCTTAATAGTGAGAGATGACTAATTGGCCATCATGTTGGTGATGAATGAAGCTGAGACGCAAGGCAGTGCATGAAAATTACATATGATTATTGCCAAAAATTATATTGAAGAAAAAAACCCATGTACACCCCCCTCCCCCTATCCTGTTTGAACACCAAGGTTGATCTGAAACCCACCAACAGCTCTGAATACAGGTGGAGATGGGTTCATACTGTAGCAGGCAGCTGAGTCCGTGTTCGTCCCTGGGCTGAACTCATGCACCTCCACCCTCTTCACACATGGTCGGGTGTGCTTGTCATTGCTGGTGTGAAAGAAGCTGTTTGTCACACTGCAGCTGGTTCCTTCCCCACCATCGCCACAGAGTAATAATCTTGTCACATCTCGCAAGTTAAATGTGGTTTATCCGACTCTCCGTGCGGCACTGGCAGCACAGCGGGCGTCCCTCTTCCCTTCCAGGCCGTGGTGAAGTAGCTCCCCTGTGTGCTGTTAGGGCGCGCGTGGTGTTGCAGGTGCTACTTTTCAGTGGAAACAGAAAAAACAAGACCCTGCCTGCATCAGCTCATTAAAGGCTCAGTGCTGTGGGGGGCTAAGGGTATCAGCAAGGCAAGGAGTGGTGAGMGAAGAAATCTCTTTCATTAACCTAGTGAGAAAGCTAACGAGCCTACAGGCACGTGAGGCAGATACGGAGAAACCAGCCTGCTGCTTCTCACAGTGGTATCAGCTCCTCTGATGAAATYTGTAAGCACTCTTCACAAAGGAGGTGGAAGGGGCTTTTAAGGCTATTGTGTGTATAAGATACTTAGACTCACTTCTTCCCAACCTGTTACTTCTAAGGCTACATCCACCTCTTCGGCCACCAACAGTCAGTGCTCGGCTGTTAAAGCACCTTTGTGTTCAGTCCTCGAGGTGGCTGCGTTTCAGCTCAGGCTGGACTCACTTCTGTACAGTTTTGAAGGCTTTTTACTGTGAAATGTTCACAAGTGCAAGTAGTACTCAGCACAGTGAAGCCTGCCTTTTTTACTGGAGCACAGGCTATGCAATAAATTGGTAATAATAATACACTTTTCTGTCTCACCTACTTTCTCACCCCCTCCAAAACAAGCAGCAGCACTTCCTCCCGTCTCTCTCAGTTTCCTGATACAAATCTGCTTCAGATTAAACTTAAAGAACTTGCTACTGAAGCTAAGAAAAGACTTTGCTCTACCTTGGTCTCGTTGGGACACTGGTGATTGCAGATATCCCTGATTAAGGTGGGAAGCCGGGACTGGACTACTCCATGCAAAATGTAAGATAAAGTTTGCTACCTGTTCAGAAGATGAAAACAACAAAATCTTCTTGGGAAATTTCTAAGCTGACTCCTAGCTTGGACCTTCAGCMACGCAAATCTGGGATGTGTGATAAGAACCCGTAGCCTAAATTTTCACCTACTCCAGCAGCTCATGAAGAGAAGTTACCAAAATGCATCACGGGAGGTAAAGTTTGCATGGCAGGAGTCTTAATTCTCTCTGGTGCATTGGCTCAATATGACCAACCAGTGGAAACTGATATTTCCCAAATAAAATTAYGGACACTTGGCCAGGTTTGTTTCAGTTAATTTTTGGAATCAAGATGTGCATTTTTGCTGAGGGACATCCCCCTTGTTAATGGTTTTTGACATCTTTCCACAGCAAACCCTASGTTCAGAAAGGGATGGGGAAAGAGGTCAGTTTTCTTATTAGAGTTCCTGCAAATACTTTCCACAGGAGAAAGGGCTTTGGGTTGAGAAATCAACAAGTGAGCCCATTAAACATTCCACATAATGCAACTGTTGATATAACGGGGCCCAAGATGCCTGAGACTGTCCTGGCGCTCCTCCTCACCCATGTGTCACGCTGCTCCTGGTTGAAGTCTCACACATCAGCGCACAGCCCAGCGCTGGATGCGTGCCATCCTCCCACACAGCGTGCCGCTCTCTTAAATGTCTTGAGCCCATGCCTGGGCAAGGTTTTAGGAGTGCTGTCAGCACTGCAGGGTTGCCCATGTTTCAGTTTGAGGCAACTAGTTTGCTGTGACCACCCAGAGTTGATTTAGAGAGGATGCAGAGGTACAGCGGAGTCTCCTGTGCTACATGCAAGTCTTTGTATCTACGTGGGGTCCTTTTTGCTGTTCTGTGCAAGTGGGAAAGAAAAATGGTCATGGTACCAGTATCCCTGGGGGGCTGCGACAGTCCATGCTAGATGCCAGCCCACGTGAGATGCACTTAACAGTCCCCAGTTGTCTGAAAATTCATAAATCTCCAAAATTATCCTAATGGCAACAATAAATCTTAAAAAAGCCCTCTCTTCTCACAGTCCTTTCGTGCATTGCTTGGCAGTCAGCTTGTCCCCAGGATATGGGGAAGCATCTGTGTTTGTAGGGTGGGTGTGGGAGGAAACTGGCTTACCCACGAAAATATTGCCAAYTGCACCTTTTATTTCACACATTTAGCCACTGAGATGAAACAAAACTGTGTAGAAAAACTAATTTCATCTGCTGCACAATACCATTATTACCATAATCTAGTATAAAAGGGTGAACTTCACAGCACTGGTAAATACATTATGAGAGTCATTTAAGATCCCGGCTCAACAGCTGAGCATACAGAGAGGCTCGCATTTTTGCAAACAAGGGCTTACAAAGCTACCACCTTCCTGCTATATGATCTATACACTTTAGCTCAGAGTTACTTGAGGAATAATGAAACACCTAAGCGCACTGTTCCTTTTTTTCCAGTCTTGATTTTAAAAATTTCTGCCTCTCCACTCTACCTATAGCCTGGAACTGCATCTTCAGTATAGCGGCAAGGAAACTGCAGGAGGGTAACAGAGAAGACCTTGTCTATTCCTGCCTCTGCCACCAGTTGCCTTGCCAGACTTGAGAAAAACACTTTACTGTGTCTGCCTAGCTACRCAGCACCCCAGGGCTCTCTGCTCTCTGTTTGTACAACATGTAGTGCAGGGGGTAAAGCACTGTCAAAAGGTGCCTGCAGCTGAAAGCATGCCAGTAATTAGTAATAGCCCACAGCCCCCCGGCTCCAGGCTCGGCACATCATCTGTCAGCTCAGCAGCCAGGGTGCACTTCTCTGGCCAGACAGTCTCTCTTCCAGCACAAGAACCAGAACTGCAAGATACGGGGCAAGATGTGACAACTGGATGGAGATGTGTAAGCACACACCAGTTTATCCAGGGGCTACTTTTTTCCTCACTGTTTCAAATGAAATAGTAAGTTTCAGGCAAAAGCCTTTATACAGAAACATTTTTCACCGCCCTCCCACCAGCCAGTATCACACCATATTTTCCTTATTCTCTGCGCTGTTTCCAGGGGGTATTTTCCACGCGTCCTGCACTCAGTCAGCGGTTATGCCTCCGCGCGCCACAGACTGACTGGTGAACCGTGCATGTCTGATACCTTGTACCTCACACTGAGCTTATAGTTTCCCTACAGTTTCCCTACATCTTTTCTCCAACTCAATAGGGAATCCTTATCAATCATGCTTTCTGCAGGGGTCAGTTCCTGACCCATCCGAGCTCAGCCACCGGCCATGTGATAGCACATTAACACTGCTGTTCGGGGTGGTGCCCCGAAGGGCTCCCGAGACCRAAGCAGACTTGTGCGCTCACCAGAGTAACTCTTAGATTAAAAGCAGAATTCAAACTAGCTGGATTTGGGCCTGGTTACAGACGCTGGTCACTCCTGCAGAATGTATTAAAGGCCTGATTGCTTGGTGGAGTTAAACTTTTTGCCCCCAACTCAAAATCTTCCAGGAGGGGTGTGAACTCCTCTGAAAATGTCACCTCTGGAGGTTGCAGTACAGCACAGGTGAACTTGCTTTTCTTAAGTACCTTTTATGTACACTGCAGGAGCACACAGCCCTCCAGGAGACTGCAGCACACAGCRAAAGCCACTGGGTCTTAGTGATCTGACTTCACTGAATATTGTCCCCAGTTAATCTTGTGCTGAAGATGATCTTTGAAGCACCAATCATGCMAAAATCGACTTTATGTTTGAAGGACAAATGCAAAGTCTCTCTTACTGCCCTTTTATAACACACACTCCATCACACCTGACACAACCACTCCTGTCAAATATTGTAGTTTAAATAGCTCTGTTGGTAAATGATAAATACAAGAGCATACATTTGGATAACCTTCCACCCTGGAGAGAAGAGGGTGCCCTGGATTTATTGTTACAATGTTTAATATTGCTTCATTTTGTCCACAGAGAAATACTGGAGTTGTTCATAAAGGTGAACCCTGTAAATCAATAAAGACATTCTTGGTAAATCTGATTTTTAGCTGGGAAAGATTTTAGCTGCATCGCTAAGAGGTACAGAGCAGGGGAAGCTGTTTTTTTTCCAAAAATGGAAAAAGAGCATGGCATGGAGAGAAGTGCTTTCCGCTTCAGGTGCCAAGAGATAGGAAGTCTGCTGGTCTGGAATATCTTCCCACAGGTTGTCAAACCCCCACGGTGTTCAGAGGCAGCAGCGCGCAGCGAAAAGCACCAGAAGCAGGGGAATCCTTCCAGAACATACCTCTGAGCTTGTCGGAATGTCTCTAACAGCAGCACTGAGTTTCATCGCTCTACGCTCAGGAGTCTGACCCGCTCRCAGCTGTAGCTCAAGCCAGGACGCTCTAACGCTGGTGCAGCACCCAGGTCCTGCTTTCCAAAYGTCTCGCGTTGGCTGCATTAACGGAACAGAGGCCTCTGCACGTAAGCCCTGCCAGCAGGCAAGCTCCGGGGGATGTGTGGTCCGTGAGAGAAGCATTCATATGCTGGTTTCCTCTCCTCAAGAGGAAGGCAGCGGGCCAGGATCTCGCCACGGGCACCAGTGGGAAGCATCTCACAAGCTGAGCATTCCCACCCAGATTCTACCTTGCAGGGCAGGATGTCCGTTGCTATTCGGTTCAGAGGGTGAAAACATGAAWGTAAACCCAGGCTTCAGTATTTGATGACCTAGGGAGCAGAGGCTGTTGATAAGTTTATCGTGGAAACTAGTGGGAGAGTTTCTAATTGTATTCCTACAGCTTGTTTATGTTGAGCTTCGCTGCTTGCTTCTTTGAACTGCCTTGATTTTGAAGGTTTGTTTGGGGGTTTTTTGTTGTTTTTCTAATCAGCTATGTACTGCAATTTATTCTGTATCACAGAAACCAGAGAAACGTCTCCGAGAGAAAGACAACTCATGCAAAGAATGACTCAGACATACATCCCATCCTGCAGAGAAGAACAATGMTCGTGACAGTGCAGCAGAGGCTGCTAAAATCTGTAACAAGGCTGCTGGAAAACAAGAAGGTGGTTGGACGAGTTATAGAAACTAAAGCCAATCCCCCTGATCAAAGAATCACATTAGAGACAAGAAAGGAAGAGAGAACTGGCTGACAGTCAACCAGACGCCCTGCGGGACTTGAAGAACACAATTTAATCTCTCTTTGCTTCAGTTCCCCGTCCATAAAATGGCTGTTGGCCACCTTATCTGTTTAGTCTATGGGAGGCTGGGGTCAGAGATGGTCTCTCATTATATGTCTGCACACTTCCTAGCCAAGTGAACCCCATATTTCTTTATTTCCCATATAGGTAAAGAAGAAATTCTTGAACACCAGGACAGTTAAATCAAGTTTCTAAATGATTTTGTGTTTCACTGTTAACTGCCTGTGAGCTCTTACTGAAGCTTCTTCAAGTGGGGAGACATTCTGGACCTCTTTTTCCCATGAGACACACTGATGAAGTTGGAGCTGGGGCCTTTGGCCCTTCCAAAATCCCCTTCCTCTTCCTCACCCCTACTTCTGTGAAACTTGCATGGGCATCATCCCTTTTAAGACCATTACCCCTCCATCAAACAGGGCTGAAATTGGCTGAGATGTGCAGAAGTTGGTGAGTCAAAGGACATGCAGCTGCACAACCTATTTCCAGGGAAAACGAACTCAAAATCAAGCTGTTTGGAGCAAAGCCAAACCAACTCTCCCATCTCAATCAGCAGATCAGTTTATGTCCTCTAAACAGTCCTGTCTCCTTTCCCATACAGTTTAAGTCCAAGGGGAATTATATCACCAGGCAAATGAGAAGACAATCTGGTTTTGATTYTCATTCAGTCTCCATTGCCTCAGCTGTTTTAACACACCAAGGACCCAGTGGCTGTAAGCTGAGACTGAAATATTTAAATGRCATCTGAAACACAAATATTAACAAGGAGAGGAACTATTCCCTGGAAGAGCTGACCAAAGAGCAGTGCTAATTCTCCATCACTTAGATCCAAACCAGAAGAGCATAGGAGGAACCACAACTTATTAGACTCAGTGCAGAGGTCAGTCATTGAGCTTTTCTGAGCTTGACGAGTGCCAAAGACCAGAGCAGAGCAACACACAGGTTATTTCTGACTGGATAACCTACAGGACTGACTCTTACTCACACAGAGTCTCTGTTGCACTAGTACCAACCCTGGGAGATGGACTCGCACCACTCTTGGAGGCCACGAGAGAAATACACAGTAGAAAACCACATGAGACCCACAATTAGGATTTCAAGCCAAAACTTCATCATTTATGGCAACACATCCAGTCTGACCACAGGGTTTTCCAGATAACAAAAGAGTTCATCTCCAGCTGAATCCTCCCCCAGGCTGCCCAGCTTCCCCAAGCTGCCTCCTCAGACGGGCAGCCCATTCCAGGGACACAGAAGCCCTGCTGCCCTGGCCGCAGTCTCAGGGTGATGGGCTCTGTCTCTGACATGGGGGTGTTTGGTTTGACACAGCCGCTGTACATACCAGGGAGCCTAGCACTCAACACATTAATGCAGATCCCTGCTGGAGACYATTCATCGATGTTGATAGCAGTCCACAAGATTCTTAACCTCTGTCTAATACTGTCACGCTGAATAGATGGTTTGCCCTCGTGTTTGCAGCTTTCACTGCCTTGTCACGTAATATCTTCAGGGGCCAGAGGCCACACCACTGCTTCTATCAATCCAGCTGCGTGCCCTGCCTTATTGCATTAGTCCTTTACATCTCTGTCAGACTCTGGTAGGCAGTCAAGGATGTTTACTGATATCCACTGCACAGTCAATCTCCGAGTGATCTCGGTATCTATGACCCCTCTCTTTACAAATCACATTGGTTGAAGGCTATAATTATGGGATATAATTAGAAGTGGAGTTTCATTTAATGGAGGCAGCAACATGTCAAGCGCCCCAAGAGTCCACCAAGCTGCAAGCTATGATTCCTCCTCACTCCCCTCTGCTGCTGCTACTATTTTGGAGCACATAAAATGCCTGTTGCACTGAGGATGACCTAGATGATGCTGATGATCTTGCTTCAGATGTTGTTTCTCCAGCTAAGAAATAAAGCTCTAAACATGAATTTAGCCCATCATTACACCTATCAGATCTTACAAGACAGCAACAGACCTTACAGGCCCATGGATTGAATCTGTTCGCTTTCAACTATTCCCATGGCAGGATCCTTCCCTTTTCCAGGCAGGCCTGTCCAACCCCAATGCACACTCAGTGCATGCACTTTTACTCCCTTCCCAGATAGCGAATGCAAGTAGAAATGAATACGGCAGCAGAGAAAAGTCCCCTGTATATGAAGGCATGGAAGATGATCCAGTCTTTGTTACATTAATTGTCTTGAGAGAGGTTTGTTCTACCTCTTGACAATCCTCCAGTAGCAAACAAACTCTGGAGAAGATTCAGGGTACCTACGAATTTAGTTGTAAAATGTCTTTGGAAAGATGGAGTGCAGTCTTCATCTCTTCATCAACCTAAACCTTTTATGTCCTGGTAGATTCTAAAGCCAATCTTTTCTGGACTATCAGCACTACAAAAAGAAGACATTACCATGGAGCAGGAGCAAAATCCAAAGCAGAAAAGAATAAAAAGTACCTGTAAGAAAGGTGACAACAAACCAACCTAGTCAACATATATTCCTCCTGCACTGCACCACCCAAGTGTCCAGCCCTGCATCACCAGGGCGTAGTGAAAGGCCTCGGCAGCTTTTTGGGTGTAGACAATCTTTGGCCTTTCTGCTGCAGCAGGCAGTAACAAGCCCTACGCTGACTGAGATGTGAGCCCTTGTCAGCCACTGGGATGAGAGTAGCAACGACTCTTGCACCACCTGGGAAACAGCAGTGAGTCCTTTCAACAGCACCACTGGTAACTGCTAGAAGAACGAACTCATCACCAGGCATTGTGCCACCCAGGTCCTGGGACCCAGTTCCTCTCTGGGTATGGGAGCCAACACAACTCAGCTGTCCACAGCTGCCTGGGAACCAACATGTGCCAGCACAGGGCTCAAAAGTGCTGAGGCAACTCTGATGGGAAATGGCAGCAGTCACGACTATGGAAAAAGCCAGTAGGGTCTTTGTTCCGAGATGACTGGAGGACACAAGGAGCCAAGATCATTTCTCATCAAGTAAAAGAAGTGAAGAGCACATTCCTAATTCAATCAGTGTCAACAGGAATTCAGCTCCTAGTCAGGCATTTGAAGTGGTGAAACTGCACCAGGAATTTGCTTTGCAGGCTGGGCAAGGAGCAGACGGACATGACATATTTAGGTCCCAAGTGCAACAAAGACGGACATGCGAATACCATTCTCATTGGAGAAAGACAATGAGAGAAATCCAAAAGACAGCACTGACTGCACCTTCGAGTGGCATTTGTTTACTTTTGTGCCTCTGAATAAAAAACACCAAGAGAAGAAATACAACCACCACTGAMCACTGCCAAAGAGAGATTCCCAAGGGCTGACTCMTWAKGAGTTTGGGTGGTACAACCTGAAAMGRAGAACAGCAAGCTGCAAAGAACCAACCCCAGCAAAGGTGTTTCTTGAGAGACCTGTCTTGCTCTGATGAAATCRTTCCAGCCAACACTGGGCTCCAATCAAAGGGGAATTTTGGAAGCAGCTTCCCAACCATCTTGTGTGATAATCCAGCTCTCTTCCTTTCACCCTGACAGAGCAGAGAGTGGAGAAAATGATGAGGATTTTATAGCTCTCTGCGGTAAGCAGTTAATAACTCTCTGAGGCTATAGATCTGGGCTCCACTGCAGGGCTGGAATAATTCACAATAAAATATGACTTTTCATTTATCACTCTGACACTTAATAAATACTTCCTGGTGAAGCCCAGGAAAAAGGAAGAGAATGAGAGAGAGGGACATCCCATGCTTGTGGTCACCAGGTGCTTTCAGTGAACATGGCACATGGTGAAGGATGGTGAGAGACCAACCAGGAAACATAGGCCTGGGACCTTTGGAGTTATGAGGCCTCAGCTTAACAGGGATTTTTTTTGTCCATAACCATCATAAGAGACCCCTTTGGAGCTCAGGCAAGGCCCCTGTGGACACTGATGCTGTATAATACTGATAATGGTGGATGAAGGGTGCAAATACCAAAGCAAAATGGTGTGYGGCCCTTTCTCCTCTCTTGTGCTGCCATCACCCCACTGCCACCACACGAGGAGGGCTGGTGCATCCCGCAGTCTGTGTGCCGATGGCCCTGTGGGCCAACCTGCTTCTGCAGCCACCTTTRCTTGGGTATGGAAGTGCCTCATGGACAAACATTGTCATGTCGCTGCAGAGAGGCAGGAAAATGTTGGTGGTGTTCTTCAGGAAGGGAAATAAACCTGAGGCAGAAACTTGCCCTGAGAGAAGCAACGGCAATTTGCCTGGGGCATCTCTCAAAGTCCTCCAGCAGACGGGCTAGCCTTGCCAAGAATATGTCTCTGCTTCCCCTGCAGGCATGAGCGATTCCCACTGATGTGCAACCTGAGATCTGGGCAGGGATCAGATCCTGGTGCCTCCAAATCCCTCCTAGCCTAGAAAGAAGTAGGAGCTCACCCTCAGGGAATGGAAAGTAAGCCAGCAAGTATCTCTGGCAGGAGCTGCTGTTTGCTMGCAGCCCTGGCTCCCTTGGAAATCACAGCTGCCTCCGAGGTGAGCAGCAGTACTCCCATGCTGCCCACGTGCCGCAGGGCTGCTGGCAGGTTTGCTCCCAGGGCAGGTGCTTGCTACATGGGAGAAGCCTGCATCCGCTTGTAGTTTCTCTCTGCTGGATTCCCTTTGCCTTGAGCTGTCCGTGGAAAGAGCACAGACACCAGCCTTTGTAAATCAGATAGTGAGGCATGGTTTACTATGCCATATAAAGCAAAGGATATTGATGGGAACTAGATTTGCCTGTGGCTCTTTTATGTGGTTTCTTTGCAGATGGTCTGTCCACTGCCTCACATCTTCTTGAAGGCCTTTTTATCTACATAGATGCAATTTCCTTTTCAGTTCCTTGCATCTACACACTTTATCAGATGATCAATGGAAGAGACTTTCATCTTCCCAGACCCTGAAGAGGCCTGTAGCAGCTGCTGCKGTATTCACACAAAACCCTGAAGGACCACAGAGCTGTGGAGGTCCCCGGTTCCCTCTTCCCACCCCTGGCTGTTCCTCTCAGAGAGATGGTGTCCTGGTTTAGCTGAAGAGCTCATCCGTACAGGGGGGGAGGCGAGGATATTGCTGTATTGCTCTAAACACTCTGGAAGTGTTTTAGCAACAGAGACAAACAACAAACATTATCCTGTGCACAATATCAACTCAGTTAATTGGCAAGTGAGGTGTTGGACTGGCCTCCTGCTTGGCTTAAATTGTATATGCACCGAACACTGTCTCCGCTCATCATGCTGTCAGTGGGAAAGGCTCCATGCAGGGTAATCACATGCTGCTGCAAACTCAGTGCTCGGTAAAGCTGCAAATCAAAAGCAAATAGCAGACAAACAAAGAGGGGAGATGGAAGGAGGGGTGGAGGGGGCCAAACTGGAGAACACAAGCAAACTCRCAGCTGCAACTGTAGCTGCCCCTTCCGGGAGCTCAAGGATTCCTGAGAAACTTCTTCGGGTTGGTCTGAGGTTCACGTATGGTGGCTACAGGCAGACCCAGCAGAAATGAACAGGAAGGAAAGAGCTGGGGAGCTGCATGAGTGAGTCTCATATCTTGCAGCCCTGGTGCTAACGGGAGAGAGGAGAGCTGGCACTGGGGAGTAGTGTAATGGAAGAAAGGGGATGTTCTGCCACTGCCTTCTCGCATAACCTTGGGAAAGTCACAGGCACGCACTTTRCCACAATTCCCACATGGCAAATGAGCATTGCAGTCCTTCCTGTGTCTCTCCCTGCTGCTTATTGCTTAAGGACCAGGTTTTCTAAGACAATATAGACCCCTAAGGATGCATCTGTGTGCCCAGAAGTATTTAAAATTGTTCTAAGTAATTATGTGCCTAACTCACTTGGGACTTGCCCCATTTCAGTGCAGCCTCGGGCATCCAAATGCCTCTCCAAATCTGGCCCTTAGATTCTTTGAGGCAGCAAATYGTCTCTTACTATAACTGTCTATATAAGTGTCTGCGTACGCATGCACACGCACATTGCTGTCTTAYGCTATGGAACAAGTAACCAAAGAGCTACAGAGGTCTAAAACTAAAACCTGTCTCCCAGGAGGTCTCAGGCCTTGCAGATTCTTACTGCAGGTGCAGTATTGCATCTTGGCTACAAAACTGTGGATCTGAGTCTCTTCCCACTTTGCACCCAGGCCACATGAGACCTCGCCTGTTCCTGCCTGCCAGCGGTCAGGAGCTGGGCAGAGCCACACTGATGGCCTTGGCRGTTGTTGACTTTCTAGAAGGGTTACTGAGTGCTCTTAGCCAGCAGACACTTCTCTGGAGCTAGAGTCACACAGAAGCACAAGCAGATCGAGGGGAGGCAAATCAGCTTGTAACCTCTTCAGCCCCGAACTGGGAGAAACAAAACAAAACCCCCACACAACCCACATGGATTAGCAGTAAGGATGGTGGCTGTCAGAGGGGGTTAATGAAGCAGCTGCTCAGTTCCTTGCAGACAGGCATTTAATTGATAGCTGCCAGAAAATCCCACACATTTGGAGATCACATCCTTGGTGGAAGTGGTGTCACATCAGAGAAGCACAGGGCAATCTGGCCACTGGSGACAAGGCTGCTCTCCACGATATCAACTCCATTAAACTCCTCTCCCCCAGCTCTGTACGTGCCAGAAAGTGTAGGGAGTTCAGGGCAGTGAAAATTTACACTCTCAGCTCTGACAGCCGCTTTGGCTAGGGTTTAGGCAAGTTTGCTAGGGAGGCACTTGGACAAGAGTGTTAGCCTTTCTGTTAAGCTCATGTTCAGAAAGGATGACAAAGAGGGGGAAAAAGCATGTGGGTGAGAGCAATCCAGAATGCTGGAGCCAGGCCACGGCCGGCAGGCGTATTTAATGTACAGATTAGTTCTTCACTTGAATGCTGCAAACTTAATTTGTTAGTACAGGACTTATTCTCTGCCTTTGTGTATACTGTGTCTAACCCCAGTTCCCAAGTTCAYGTGGAAAGCAGACGTTTCCATTAGCAGCACTTAAAAACTCGACTCTGTCAGCACTTCCACTACGAGTTTGGAGGAGTTAACTCCCCATAAAGCATCCGCTCCCAGCTGGAACACAGCATACAACAGGGGGAGATATATCTGCATAAGTCCCATTAGCGCTTAACGTTYGTTATCTCCTGAGCCCTGTAGTTGGAAAACACCTCCTGAGCTCAGTGCAGGAGCCAACATCCTTACCAGATTTACTTTGCAGACATTTGGCTGGGGATTTTACTTAAGGTTTAACTCCATTGGCAGACATTGTTTTTCCGGGCGGCTTCTGTTCCAGCTCTAGGTTTCTGTAAAGCAAGTATGAGATGCATTGGCAGAGCGTGCTGAGTGTTAATTACCAGCTACAAGCACACCCTAAAATGCAATAGGATTTTTCATTCACAATCTGGAATGCAATAACGATGCAAGCAGAGCACCAGGTTGTGGAGAGGGGTGTTTTCTTCATACCTGCCATCAAATCGGATGAGAGTTTGGGAGCCAGGTGGGGGGAGCAGAGGAAAGGCTATTTAGCATCAGTACGGCAGGGAGGAATAGATTTAGGAGAACACATGAGTCAAACTAAACACACAGTTTCATGTGTGTRATCACCTGCTGCAGAGTGAGGTGCACACTGGTATCCTATGAAAACCCGCCCAGGAAAGCAGGGGATGCTACAAATCCATGCAGATTCACTGCAGATGTTCTAAGATTCTGGCTCCCCAACAGCCCTGCTATTCCTCACAGCCCTTTATTTTGCTTTGTTTTGTGTTTTCCAGTTCGATGAGGAACAAGGACATGAACTATAGCCCACAGTGCATACATTCCTTAGATCCACTGCCTGCAGGCCAGGCAAATTTGGGAAGGCAGTACCTTAGATGAACTTCTGCGAGAAGAAACAGGGGATCCATCCATACAGGAGCAATATGAAAGCTCAGACTGGTTCACAGCAGAGAGGGAGCTGCTTCAATTCCAGGCAGAGAGAGGAAAGCAAGGAACAACCACAGCACTTTATCTACCAAACATTTCTGTGTCTCACATTAAATTGAATTTTTTCAGAGTCTGCATCTCCCTCCCTAGGAGTCAAGGTTGGAAACATCCTTCTGAGAAACGCCAACAGAGGCAAAGAGAAACCCAGAGATATTTCAGCATCACTGGTGGGGTTTCAAGGCTGCAGCAGAATTTCTCTCTCCTCTCCCTCCTACCCTTACCTCTAAAGCTCTTCATGTTGTGTAGAGCCTGGACCTTGTGAATCCTAGAGCAGAAAATGAATAGGGAGCATCGCCAGCAGCAAGACTCTTATTAAAGATCCCACGTGTCCACATCCTGGAGCACGCAGAGACAAATCTCTGGGAGCCTGCCAGCACACGGGGCAGGCTTTCCTTGAGATCCTGACTGGATGTTGAACTTCTCCCTTTGCCAGCATGATTACTGCTTGAGAGCACAGAACACACTTCTCTCTGCCTTGCTTTTGGGAGGTCTCTTCCCAAGGGCAGCAATGGAGAGAGGTAGAGGGGGAGAATTGGCTATTTATTTTGGCTCACACAAAGCCTCCCAGAACCTTTGTCCAGGCCAGAGGGAATGAGCCTTCTGTGATCTTGCTAAGTACTCAGAACTAAGTTTGAAGTCTTGGTGCTTAGAGCTGGACATTAAGTTGGATAAAGCAAAGGACAAGGAACTGGAGCTCCAGAAGCAAATACGGTGTGTGTCTTACAGCGGTGCCTCAGAAATAAGCAGGCTGAAGTGAAGGCACTTCCAYGGTGCTAGGAGCTGTACAAAAGACAAGCTCTGCTCCAAAGAACKTGCAATCAAAACAGATGAGACAGGGCAGGGGGACAAGCAATAGGAAACCACAGAAATCAGGAAGGTCACTTAGGTGCTGCAAAGCGTATCACGAGSCTCTGAATGATCCGCTCCAGCCATGCACACAGGGTGACTCACGAGCCCAAGCAGGATTTAAGCCAGTCCRTTACCAGGAAGAGAAACCTTTAAGAAGAAATTTATCAATTGCTATTAACTCATTAGACAATCCTCTTCGAGACACARGTGTTAGAAGATGCGGAATATAATTTTTTGAGAAGAAATAAACTCAATCCCTGCCCTCAGCGTCTGTTTCTGTGCTGGGTTTTTCTTCCTGCAGCTCCAGATCTCCTGAACTTTGCTGGAGATGCTGCCTATTTTTAACCTGCCTTGGCACATATGTTAACGTTCATGTCAGAATGAGGCCAGGCATTAAATATATCTTTCCACCAAAACTGCCCAGATTTCGTTAATTTAGGCATTCTAGTGTGATGCCTACCACACTTAGGGGAGCACTCAAGAACGRAAGTCTCAGTCCTGCACTGAGACCGGACTCCTGCCTCCGAAGCAAGGGGACGTTTCCTGCACGCACGTGTACGCAGCATGTGCTATTGCGAGGGAAGCTCCTGTTCCTGCGAAGGACTATTTCTGTCACCTGCACAAGTCTCACTCCAGAACTGTGTTTCAGGGGCCTCAGTATTTATATGTCACCAATTTGTCAGCTGCCCTGTAACATCTGCTACRGGTAGTAAATCAATACATGGCATTAGCACAGCCCAGTAGCACATCTTTTCATATTAAAACCTCTCTAGATTTCAAGGCTAARAGGTACTGAGAGCTTCCAAGGAAATTCCAGGGGTCTTGTATAATACTTACCAGGCTGGCAGACTAATTGCCCTATAATTCAAACACAATTGCRATCTATACTGGAAGCGATTATATGCAGATGACTGGGGTGACTCTCATTTCCTCTACAATTTCTTCTGAGYCTTTTTTTCCGGTATCAATTCCATTGAAAAAAAAGGCTTGGAAATTATTAACACACAAAATCACATTTTATTAAAGCTTATTTTAGGAACTGAGTGTTAAATCCACATATAGATACAAAGGCTCACGAGGTATCGYTCCTCCTGTTTAAGGTCTCAATACAAAAGCCTTCCTGCATTGCCTTTTGGGAATCATGCCAGCCAAGAGCCTGAGAAATGGTGTAGTAATAAAAATGTAACACGATGTATCGTAAATTATACACAGGATGGGACTGATGAGGGAGGTGGTGAGTGTATTTGTCTTTCACCCCTTGCAATGAGCTCAAACACTACCTAAGGTCTCTTGCCTACAAGAACYTGGGAGGAGACTTCTTACTCTGCTTTGCACCTGCGAGACTTCTCTGCAGAGGCGTAGGCCGAGTCTTCCCCACACCGGCGAAGCAATGCTAACGGGGAGCAGCCCTTCGCCTGTGGCTGGAAATTCCCTCCAGGGTGAACGACCGCACGCCAAGCACCAGCCCGCCCGAAGCCGCACGTGACACAGAGCTCCGCTCATCTCCTCCCGTGCCATCTCCTGGATGGTGACCTGCCACAGCTCAGCAGAGGACACAYGCCTTGTCCCATCCGCTCTGCTACGGGGGAGATGCCCTGCAGCAGRCAGACTGGATGAACACCCCAATGTACTCGACGCATGAGGCAGCCCTCTGCGCCTGCCTTTCACACAAGTGTTCCCCTGGGAGGAGGATGCCAGGACCCCCCGGCCGTGCACACACAGGCACACACACACCCCCCCCGCCTATCTGCCAGAGAATTGCTCAGCAGCGAGATAACCCAGCTGTACACAGAAAGGAGACAATTAGAAATGTCTAGCAAAAAGGATTTGTCTCTAAATTATTATTTACAAAATATGCCAATCCCTCGCAGCTTAATTTAGTTCTTCTATTTATTTTGCAGGAAAGATGAGGCTCTAGCATAGTCAGCAATCCTGTAATAAGGACATTTGCCTACTCCCTTGCAGGTAGGAGAAAAGCTAACGAGGGATTTAAGAGCCTTCCCTCTCCTCCATGCCGCAACTTCTCCAGACTCTCGTAGGCTTGCTGTCTCTCATTTTTACAAAAACAGTTGCAGTATCATAGTTACAGCCATACGGAGATCAGCTCTAAAAATCTCAGCTGTTTTGGAAAAGAAAATTTCCCTATTCTAGCCGTCCAGACTGTCCCACAGCCCAACGCTGTGTGCCGAACCTCCCTTCTGCCTTGCCTGCTGACTCCAGGGGCAGCTGAGGAGACCTRTCCCATGTGTGAGGCTACGGCCTCCCGCATTGTGCATCTTCCCTAGATTCATATTCCCACATTTCTTTGGCATTTCCCTGCTATGAGGATACCAAGAAGCAGTTTATTGCTGGACATCGTGCATTTTAGTGACCTGAGGACAGGAGGACACATTATAATTTCGCAAAGGCCTGCCTGGTGCCAAGGAAGCAGTAGGTCTCGCTGCATGGTCTGACAGAGGGATATGAAGGGCCTTTAATCAGATCTCAGCAAGCAGAAAGCAAAAACAGAGCATATTTTTTTGGAAAAAGAACAAATATCTTGAAAGACAGATTTTTGGGGGTACTATTTCTCTCCCAAATGTGGGAAAGTTCTTTTCTTCTTGTTTCAGAAATGCCAAACCATTTTATTGCACCAGTTCCTAAGAGCAATCCAGCACTTTGCTTCRAGGCTGCCATTTTCAGTTTTACTGAACAGCCTAAGGAAAGTTATAGGGAGCAAAATGTTCTTTCAGTTTTCAATTTTGAYTCAAATAAAAGGTTTTTGGTTTGCACACCTTGCTTGGCTCCAAAAATAGCCTGTTCCTTGTTTTTTTGTCTGACTCCTAAAGTACCTCCTAACCCTATTGCAAAAATAAAAGCRAAGCCAGAGACCAGGCTTTGGTGGAAACTTGGTTCGTTGGTCTCCACTGCAAGTCATGCGTGCAATGAGGAACACCAGCTGAGCTCTCAGGCCAGGTGGATAGCAGATAGCATCACTGATCTCAGCAATGACTGAAATTTCACTGCCCCCCCATATGTAATTCCTTCTCCTGGAACCATCCCCTCTATTTCATCGCCCTCCACTTGCTGCACTTCTGGAGCCAGCCAGCAGCCTAAGGCTGGAGGTCCTGCACCCCTAGGGAAGGGTGGCACAGAGCCCTCACACTGGAGCGGATTAATTGAACCACCCCACACAGGCAGCCTTCAGGATACTGGGATTTAATTTATTTTGTTCTTTTTATAATCATGACCTCGGTTTATTCACTTGAGAAACACAAAAAGACAAAGCAATAACATGAGCTATTTGAGGAACTGGTCACATCCTGACTCGTTACTTTGTCCTTCTTTGGCTTTTATGCGCTGTGGCGCTGCTCTTTCGTGTCCATTTTAAAATGGTTGTACTGAATTTCTATTAAAAAGCAGCAGTTCCAAATGGAGCGTTAGGAGAAAAGCTGACTCCCTGCAGCAGGCAGGGACTGCAGACTGGCTCGTCTCTGCCTGCAGAACCGGAGCCTGCTCTTCTGCGTGGACAAAAATCCCTGCAGCCTACTACGGCACGCAGAAAGAGCTTCTCGAAGGAGATAACTAAGAGGCTGTGCCTGTGGGACCAGGTAGGAAGGAGTCTAAGATGAGCCATCAACCCAGAAGTCAAGGAGAGAGAGGTGGGAGGCAGATCAGATCATCATGGGTCAAATGCAGCATATAACGAGGGAGAAGTGAAGGAAGGAAGACAACTCAAGCACATCTCACCTCTCAGCAGAGAACTTGGGAAAGGCCATTCCTCTGGGCCTCCATTTCCCTCCTCGATAAAGGAAGGGGAATGGTAATTCTCCTGCCTTACAAGGATGTTATGGAAAATCTATCCTGCATCATGTCAGTGGAATTGGTTTCAGTCCCCGCTTTYATATCCCCCCTGTACAGAGGGTGTTCTGCCCTGCAAAAGCCAGTGTAGGGTGGTATTCACGCCGCATAACTTGCCATGAAAAGGGTGGGTTTTTGCTCTAGGCTCCTTTTAATATATTAGATTGATCAGCAGGAGCTGGATTTGAGCTCTGCACCATTCTCTGAAGAAATCTCTCTCCTTCTAGCCTGGGATGTCAAACACCTATGGTAAGTGGTACAGACACCCCTTCCCTCTATGTGCCGCCCATCTGCGGCCCTSTTTGAGATGGAAGGAGAATGCCATATAGAAATGCAGAGCTATTTTGCAGACCCACACTGCATGGCAGATTGGACGGGTTTCACCAGCTCCCACTCAGAAGCACAAAAGGATGATTTTTTCCAAAACAAAAGCTATGAAAGCAGACATACCATCCGGTAGGAAACGAGAATCAGCCTTTCCAGTTTGGACTGAGATTTTTCTTTACAAGCACTGTAGGGGTCTGGCAATTACAATTAAAGGCAAGTCCCCTAAAACGGGTGAGGCTTTGGCCACTGCCCAGCTACGCCAGYATTACAGGGCAGCACAGAGGCCCTGCACGTTCACAGGGCCAGTGCCACCCTCGTGTCCACCCCAGCCCTGCCCCCCTCGCTGCAGGCAGGAATCTGCYCGCTGCTGCTGACATGCAGCAGTCTCCAAGGGGGACAACTGCAGCTGCTCAACAAGGCAGAGCCACACCACATCCGAGCTCAGGACAGACACGAGGAAAGAAACCGTCTCCTGCTGCAGCGGCAGTAAAAGTCCTTCGCAATTGTTAAAGCCAGATGGAAACTAATTTTTCTCTTTCTTTACAGCCTCTCATCCTCTCCCCTCCTTCCCTGGCTGGTACAAGACTGCACAAGACTGAGAAAAGCCAATTGCAATTAAACGTTTCACTCCTAAACGAACGGCTCRGTTTGTAAACAACAATAGCGACAAAAAAAACGCAGCTCTCGGCAAAAGCAGCTTTCTTKGCAAAATACCACAGGTCTCCAGCGAGAAATTGCTCCTCTCGACGTCATTCTGAGCTTTCCCGGGGCGCTCCCTTGCCCCCTCCAACCCCTCTTTGCCCCAGATTTAGAGCCTGTCAAAGCTAATATGAAGAAGTGGATGCAGGCACTGAGACATCCTGGCCTGGAAGCCTTTCTTCTGAAAAAGCACTGCAAACCTGCTCCTTTAGATAAATAAATAGCACATCCCCTGTGAGACATCATCTGCAAAGCACTATCGTACGATGCCTCCACTGTCATAATTCCCCATGTCCTTATTGCCCGACAGCCTCCATAAAGAGCCGGCAGGTTTATGTGCCACTTAAAACCAACCTATTACTAGCAGCAAACTTCCTTCAACAAGTTTCTGTGTGCTCTGACTCAAAAGCAAAAGAATCGTGTCTTAGTGTGATTAGCTAGCGCTACCCACGCACCCTGCCAGTACCCTCAGAGACAGGGGGGTTACTGGTCCCAGAATAGGGTCTGATCCTCCCCTGCTGTCTCTTGGGCAGCCACACTAAACCAAGTACAATTACACCAGAAGAAGATCGAACCCAGCATGCACAATTTATAAACTGCAAGACATGAATGATTCTTCCCTATAGGCTATGCATGAAGGGAAGCAGGTTTTCTGTAGATAGAAAGAGACGTTGATATCAATGCGGTAAATGGGTGTTGCATCACTCCACGATTTGATTCAGTGGGCACGTTCAGAGGCTGCCGTGCCTGAGGGACACKAAGAATGCCAGCGTGGTTTGCAGCCTTATAGATAAAAGTTTCGACCTTCATTTGGGATTAAATTGGAGGAGCTACACTAATTTGCATGCTGCTTTATGCTAGCTTGCAAAAACAAGCAGGTCCTGCAATATGCAGTGATCTCTGAACAGTAAGGGGAAACGGGACCTAAAATCTCCTGAGCCTTTCCAGCCTCCCTATACATAGGTCTGTGGTTAAACACAGTAATTTTTATTTTAAGATACTGAGAAGTGTTTTYTTCCTGTCAAACGAGATTAAAACATAAAACACAGGGCCAAGCCAATTGCCCCAAACTGTCCCATCTGTTTCATGATCAGATTTTATGCGACAAAAGCTAGAGTATTTGTTTTATTTTCAAAGAGCATATGGTTTGATTTTTAAAAGCTCAGCCACTCACCACCAGGCCCAGCCTTCCAGAAAAGCCTGATGCATAGCAGCTCCTCCGGTGACACATGGGGCTTTCTGAAAGAGCCCATCACCCAAGCTGGGCATTTGAAGTCCCTGGAAAAGCTGCCATTGTTTGGGAGAGCTGAACAGCAGAAAAGCAAGCTGCCTGGTGCAGGAATGTAATCCATCTACCCAAAAAGCAAGGAAGACTTTAAACC
>JASVER010000060.1:5572770-5750002 GCA_030449065.1 Oceanodroma leucorhoa | reverse complement strand
AAGCAGAAATATAATAAAACAGAAAGGGAAAAAAAAAAAAGGCAGGAAAGGGTTGAATAAATTTCCCCTTTGGTTTTAGACTAGTAACACCATAAATGCTACTGAATAAATCACCCACAGACCAGAGAGCTGAAATAATACAGGGGAAAACCTGACTTCCCATTCATCACACTCCCCCGACATATAATAAATGCTTCTCATTCAGCCAAAATGAATTAGCATAGTCGACACAGCACGCTTCCATACCGATGCCCACAGATTACCCTGCTCTTTGCTCTCTGAAGCCTTCTTTCCTGCCACCTCCTGCCCTATGCCCCCTGCCCCCTGGGAAAGCAAAACAGCCCCAGCTAGACTGAGGGGTCCTTGCTGCCACCAGTCCCCAGGACACCAGGGTCTCTCTGCTCTCATCTGGAGCTCCTATAAGCCCCAGGGAGTATGAACTATAAAGTCTGGTATGAAAATACAGGCCATGAGAGATGCTAATCACCATTTCCTCCCTGAGGAAGGGAGCTGGCAGGTGAGCAGCAGAACTGGAAATGGCATTTCTGAGTTCCACTACAGTGTTTCAGAGCCCAGACAGCGATGTCTCACTGGCACCCTACTTTGCAAGATAGGATGAGCCACTCGCTTGGTACCACAATACACAGGTCCAAGCCAGCCCAGAGAATGGTGAATGTGCRGTCGTGGAGCGGAGTCACCCTCACACAACTCACAGGGAGTCCTTCACACCAACCACAGACAAACTGCAGTCCCGACGCCAGCCTGGAAGGACATTCAAGACCTTGGGCCATAGCAGGAGAGTTATGGGAAGCCAGGTTTATCCTAGGAAACCCAAGCCAGCACCTGCCACAAATGTTATCATGGAAACACTGCTTTTCTGTGATGGAAACCGGCTCCAGTCAACATGGACTCAACTGTGGCTGCAATRGGGGCGGACACTTACAGCCAACACTGGGGCCAAGACGTGACAGGCAACCTCTACCAGCAAAGATTCTATCTCAAGACCACCCGTGCATAGGCACCGTGGGTGAGGGTGTGATGGGAAACGACTCCAGCCCACAGCAAACTGCATGTGGCAGGGGCAGGCAATGGGCAGCCAAYGGCTAAAGAGCTGTTTTAAAGCCAACTGGAAACAACCTTTACTGATGCTCTGAAGGTTTGAAACCATCATTGGTGGATTAAATCCATTTCAGGGGGAAGCATCATGCCAGGTCTGAGTGATTGCCCAGAGTGAAAATGGGTGATAAATATTAAGAGATGGAGATGAGAGACATATAATGGAATGTCTGACAAAACCTTAATTAGAGCCTTGTATATACTCTGAGACAATATATTTAGCCGATAGCAGCACTGGGGGTTTGAGGCTTTCTACAATGTGCTTAGGTTAAAATAAACACTTATTTTAAGCACAAGCAAGTAATTCAACTAGTTAGTTTAAAGTTGAGGTAGGTGAATAGCTTACAGTAAATAATCTACTACATGCATTTATTCAAGCTTCTTTTTAACCTAGATTTCCTAAGAAAGAAAAAAAAGGCCTGTTACTGCTCTGCATTAGTCATTTCCTCCTAACAACTCTTGAATCGCCTGGCCGATTTCTCTGAGATTCACCACAGGAATAAAGGGCTTGGAAATGCTACGGTCCTCCAAGTGTGGTGGAAATAGGTTGCTGATGATCCCCACTCCTGGAACAGCTGCCAGAAAATCCAGACTGGATGCCTTTGAGTTTCTTAAACTCATCTTTGGTTGTTTATAACTCTYCTGACTCCCAAGACAAATAACTGCTCCCTCAGATAGCCCAGCACTGATCCTAGATGAATTTTGGTCAAGACATCATTTTCATGGTAGTTTTTCATGACTCCTTTTCRCTCTTGCTCTTGGCTATTTAAAGGCAGGAACTCCTCAGAGTGATCCCTGACTCAAATACATCCCAAATACCCCCAACAACCATTGCTGTTAATTAACTGTATAACCAGYTCTTCCCATCACAGCTTCTGTGGGGAAAAGGGAGGGAGCTCTGTGTGTAACCGGTCCCTGCTCTGAATCACAGGTTCAAACTTGGCTCTCTGAAAGCAGACAGCAATTCCAAAGAGCTCATGTAACAGCTTCAGCAGCTCCTCACCCACCTCTGCCTCCAAAATAGCCTGCAGAGCAGCTCACATCCCCTCAATGGATGTGGGATCACCCTCAGACAGCCATCAGTACAYAGAGCTGGGCTCCACTCTCTCTGGGCAGACAAATTACCCTGAATAATTTATTGCCCCGGATGAATCCTGCTTTCTGGCAGGATGAGGAAGGGCCTCGGTGTGTAAGTGCCCACTCCTGCAGCGTCAATCACAGGCGGTAGCAGGCAGGGCTGGGAAGGACTTGAGAGACATCCTGTCCATTCCACTTGCTCCAAGGCAGGAGTCTTARCACCTCACACGTTTGTCAGAGTTGTCTAATCTGTTCTTAAACACCTCTGGTGACAGAGCTGCCACACTGCCCTTGTGTGCCCTCTTCCTGGCRTTCATATTGTCACCTGCTGCCAGAGTCCTGTAAGACTAACGGTGTTTTTCCTGCTGAATGAGTCAATCCGTGATGGGGTTTTCAATCCTCTGGTGTGTCAGGAAAAGTCATACTCAATTTGTCTGCAAATGCTGCTCCCTCTGTGATCTCTTCCAGGCTCCAACTGTGTCCACCATGGGGCATCACAGACTGGGCCCCGAATACACACTTTTGTTTCCCCCCAAACTTTCAGAGCTTTTATAGAGGCCTGGTGAGACCATTATGTTCCTCTTCAGACCATCAAAGCAGCAAAGGCAGGGAATTCCCTTCTCTCCTCCTTCCAAAGGCCTCGCACCCAGCCCCATGATACAGCAGGTTTTGCAAGAGGTTCATGCATTATTAGCAGGTCCATCTTTTCACCAACACCAGCTGGTTGCAACCCAAAGAGCTCAAGATACCGGGTTCCCAATGGCAGATCCAGCTTTCAACACAAGCACAGAGCCTGGGGAGGCAGCTGGCGTGCTCAGCCAYACGCCAGCGTTCAGCAGGGCCAGTGTCAGCCCAGGCAGCGGAGAGCCCGGAGATTGATTGCGTTGTCGCCTTTGCCTACTGCTCCCTGGTTGCCAACCAGCAGAACGGATGTCCTGCTTTGCATAATGCTTGTACTGCGAATATTATTAACCTCATATATCACTGGGGAATGCACACAGCTCCCGTGCACAGGGAGCACCAGGGCTAGCCCTATTCAATCTATTTCTATAAACAGAAACAAGGACCATTTAATAAGCAGGAGGCAGCTGCTGTCTGTAGAGGTTAGGGTTGTGTGTTGATTTTTTTCCCCTTTACGAAAGATAAATATGCTCAGGAAATTTTCTGCTATGGATTTTCATCTTGTYGACCTCTCATAAACTAAGCGGGGTCAAGCATTGGTCAGTACTTGGATGGGAGATCTCAGGGGAAAGCAAAATCCACAGTAGTAGATGAAGAGAAATACTTGCGACTTGGCTTTTTAGGCAGTAATGCTCTCCTCTCTGAGCCAGCCCTGAATCCCCATTGCAGGCAGGGTTAAAAAGGCAATCACAGCTGCAGAAGGTTCCTTCTCGCCATGGAATGTGAAACTGGGGTGGGCTGGCATCTTCAAAGGTACCAAAGGGAGTTAGGAACCAGAATTTAATGATAGTCAAGCATTTGAGCTCCTTTAAGAAAATACCAGCCTTGATCATAAAATCTCCTATCTGTCTCGCTCCAACAACATGTATTAGCCAAGGGGTAGCTGTTTAATGCTCCACATAAAAGGCATTCTAGCCTGCTTCTTCCCCTAAATTTAGGCAGCAATTTTGTTTGAATCCAGTATGTTTGCTCCCCCTACTGAACTGTCCCGCGTGCTCAGTGTATGTTTTCCAACAGTTCCCCACATACCATTCCTGCACTGGCTGAATTTCCCTGGTGAGTAAAATGATTTCTATGTTCAGTAGCCTGTAAAGCACTTGGAAATCTTTCAGATGAAAGGCCCTTATCGAAAAGTGTATAATAAGATTTTATTATTGTATCATTTATTCTCATTATCGCTAATAGCAGTGGTTGTATAAAATGTTCTTCCTGTGATCAGAACCGACTATCTAGCAAACACCCCAGCCCACAGAAGCTAAGGACAAAGAAGGCATCAGGGAATAGGCATCCAGAGTTCACTCGGCTGTTCTCAGCTCCCCATATGTCCTGTCTGCTTCTTTGAAGATTTTAATTAGAAGCCTACGGAACGGTGTTCCAGGACCTGGAAAAGATCCAGAGGTATAAAGGACAACAGTCAAACTGGGAGCCTCCGCTTGTTGGCAAGCATAAGGCTTTTTAGAACTGAAATGCACAAGGCGCTCACAAAGGAAGCCRGAGACCAGTGCGGAGGTCTGGGGACACACAGCACATCCAGCAAGGAAAAGGGGATGGTTTGGATTTGTCAGGCTCTGTTTTCGGGGGGCAGGTTACCCACAAGCAAACAGGCTAGCTAACATCTAGGGTTCAAGKTGGGCTGGGGAGCAGAGGCAGCATTTCAATGAGAAATTGAGTGTGTAGGAAAAAGAGGATTCTGAATTTAGCAGCAATAAAATAGGCCAGAAAGAAAATTGGGCAAGACAGCATGGAGAGGGAATACAAAAAGAAGGGGGAAAGAGAATGAAAAGCACTGCTAACTCAGGCTGACCTAGGAAGCAGTGTTCGGAGCTGTAGAACTAATTGCCCTAAATAAATATATGAACTAAGGGTAGGATTTATAAGCAAGAGAGATACAAGAAACAGCTGGCTGAATGGTGTTCGAATGGGTAATGGAAAGTATTTACGACATTGGCAAAGCAACTTGACAGGCAAGAGAAGCCTAGTCATCATTTAGGGCAAGAAATAAAAGAGGTGACAGCTGTAAGATCTCTCACCACCTAGAGAGATTGAGAACGAGGGGTTTCTACACCATTCCTGCTCTTCCCCTGTGTGTCCCAGATGCTGTAACTTCAGTGACTTGTATTCCATTCAGACGCTCGTAGCCTTACACATGTCAAACAGTGTAGTGACAAAGAAGAGAGCTTCATCCAGGGGCTGGAGAAAACAGATGGGCAGGAAGGCATTTCAGACCTCTGTCATTCCAGGGTGATCAAGACCAGGAAMAAGCAATTAAAGCTGGATTTGCTGCAGGAGCCTGGGGACCCTTCAGGCAGTGGCAATGTTTGGAGATAGTCCAGTATGAATGGAGAAGCCAGTTTTCAAATTGAAGGGGAAGAAAGACATGGGACAGTCGAGATTTGACTGCAGATCCAAGGGCACAGATAAGATACAGAGAAGAGAGTGGTGCTGTGGTACCCCGTATTTAGTGAGAACGGGAAAACTAATATCCAGTTTCACAAGTTGCTGAAAATTCATTTTACTTGAACGTTAAATGATAGCAAAGAGCATGAGTTGTGTTTTCATTCCAGATCGTGGCTTGTCTCCAAATGAAAGGAGGAACCATTTTAGGCTTGGGAGATGCAGAAATTTCTTGTCAATTCCTCTTCACCAGAATCATTCAAAGATGACCCATTTTTCAAAGCTTAGCTCCAGTTCCAGTAGCCAGACAAAAGGTACGATGTATGTGGCATCCCCACTGTTAGGCCAGATGAGATCGAAGAAAGAGGAGGATGCTCTGCTCAGCTATGAGCTGACAGGTATCCTCTTCCCAGCGTGACAGATCCAAGCACCCCAATGGAAATTTAAAAAAAATACCTCAAGATCTTGTCAGAGCTGTTCATCAGAACTGCTCTGATTAACAAGCATTACTGAACAGCAGCTACTTTGTCCCTTTGATCACAACTGGTCCTCAAGTCACGGATGAATTAAATATTTAATAGCCTGTGTGACAGCTCAGGACAGCTGCTGTGTCAAAATGGTCCTGGAAGGCCCCCGCGTACCTTGGAGCAGTCAGCAGASACAGGAACGCAGCAACGGTGAGAGTTAGCAGCATCCTTGGCTGGTCTCCAGAGAAGAACTGGAGCCACAGGCTCTGAGGTTGGAGGAACCAGGACCTGGCAGCCAAAAGGATGGATGTGAGCAGAATGGGAGRATTTTAACACCAGGATTTGTGCTTTTCCAGAATGTACAATATYTTCTGGGCTGACACCACGCTGACAAAGGAGGTTCTTGCAAGACTTACCCAGTATTTATTCCATCGTGTATGTCTCCATACAGTCCTGGACCATGAGAGCTCAGGGCCATGAGAAACAATTCAGAGGCTGCAAGTCACACAGAAGAGCTAGCATGGTGACTAATTCCCGACTCACACATGAAGAAATGCTGCACTGCACAAGCAAGAAAACACACTCTGCTTTGTACATGCAAGGAATGGTCTTGCTTATACACCGCATCCTAACTCTGCATCATATGCACTCTGTAGGTTGGATATGTCTGGTGTTGAACCTTAGACATTGAACCTTGGGGTGCTGAACATTAGAGAAGTCCAAGGAAAGGACTAGCACAGGTGGAGCTGGGGAGGATTTGTGAATATGATGATCTGAAATCCCTTTGGTACCTGCTGTTTGACAGCTCTCTGATTCTGGATATGGTCTTCTGGCTCACCCTCAAAAATCGAACAAATGACAGTGACTTTGGTTACAAAACAGTAGCACTTTAATTACAACAAGGGCCCCTGCTAATTTAGCAGAAACCCTTTTAGCTCAGATAACTGCTCTGCTAATGAAATCAGAGCCATCACCACTTCTGGCTCCCCATGGTAAAACCTCTGTCCTTTCCAGGGAGTGAATCTCACCATAGCTTCAGACAGAAGTTTTAATGGGCTTTAGCAGCCTCCAAGAGAAAGTGCTTGAAGGACAAAATAAATCACCTCTCTGTGCTGTCACAAAGTCCCCCTTCCCCTTAATATTCTTCTTGCATCAACTTCTAGTTTTGCCACTTTCTCTCTTGCAAAGCTTAGACTTAACTTGAAAGAGCAGATCTAACCCAAGGGGAATAAAAAAGACACCCCCCCTCCAAAGTTTCCATTCCTCAGGTCCAGGATTTGGGAGAGCAAAATAGCACCAGAACTCTAATCAACAAACTCATCTTTCCTAATGCAATGGGGAAACTGCTGTGACACCTCTCCATGGGGAACATTTAGGGAAACCAGCTCCCTCTCCTCCTCTTAACACTCTCTGCTGCTTTGGTGGGACACTCCGTGGGTTATTTTGAATTGTCTTTGGCAAAGGTTTTAGTCTTCTATGACTGGGGGAATCTCCAGCCAGCACAGGGGCAGCATAGATAGCTGTATAACAGTGCTCTGCAGAGGCCATCTCCGGGACAAGTCCTTGGAYGGATCAAGCTGGGCTGTTCCTAGACCTCAAGTACTGCAAGGCATAGGAAAATCTGTGGATATCCAGTGCAGTCCATGCCAGACTGTAGGAAAGACAAGAATAAGGCAGCAAAGCCACCTCTGCATCTCAGCTTTTCTTCCAGCACCAACAACAGAGCTAAACTAGATCCCAAGTGTTGGCTCATATTTCCAAACACTTTCTAACCATTGCAAAAAACAAGTGCTTAAGGGCTTGGCTGTATTTATGCTTTTGCTTGTCTTTAATAAAAGCTGCATTTATAATGCATGATTAATTATTTTGCACAAGCCTCCCTTTTATGGGAACCTGTGAAATGTAAGTGATTTTTAATACCACGTCACAGATATCACTCCTTCTTCCCACCCCCATTACCATTAATCCATGTTGTAGAAAGATGTAACATTTGTCACTGGTTTATTATGAAGTGCAATGTTGSGAGTTATTTATAAGCTTGCTATTTATTGAAGTATTTGCGGGTAGTTTTAGCACTTCAACTCTAGGGTGAGAATCAGCTACRTTTTACCCACTGCCTGGCAGAACCCTGTGCTGTTTAACTACTTCACTCCCACTCGCTGGCTCGTCGCTCAGGGATGTGTTTTAGGGCAGCCTCTCAGCTTTGTCACTTTCCAGGGACCAGAAAAGTAAGTTCAATTACCTCTTGTTCTCATTAGATGGAACGTGATGTTTGGAAAGGACCCAGAGGCAACGGGCAGAAACAAGCAAGGAATGGAGACATTACTGGATTCTGATCACTGGAAAGATGGCAGTCTGGGGGTCTCACAGCATAGGAGTGAAGCAACTGGCCAGACCACAGATCAAGCCAGTCCACTATTCAATGCCTAATAAAAGATACCCAAAAAACAGCATTAGAACAGGACAAACACATAGCAACCCTTCCCCAGAGTATTTCCCCTGCAATCTGCCACACAGGAGATTTTTATTCCTTGACAGTGTCCAATCCCTCCTCAAATCCACATAGGCTTTTTCGTACCACAATGTCCTGAAGGCAAGGAGTACCACAGCTTAAATTACACGTTGCCTAAGAAGTATTTCCTTTTGCTTGGTTTGAACCTGCCATCGCCTCTTTTCACTTGATGCTTCCCTGTGTGTCTGAAGCTGCCTCTGCACCGCATGTCCAACAGGACAACCCCTGTCTCTGTTGCACTTCAAGCCTGAAAGGAAGAAGGTGGCAGATATGCCAAACAGATGGAGAGAACGGGAGATAACGGTGTGACGATTAAGTGAGAGGGTAACAAAGAGCAGTCAAGAAAAGCATCTGCGAGCCCCTGTGTTCCTGCCACCCAGAGAACAACTATCTCCAAGCCCATGCTCTGCTCTGCCTTGCACCTAATTGCAAGAAAGCCCCTAAAACCTACTGAGCCACGTCACTCATGCCTACCTGGGATCTCTGTCTATTCGTGGCTGGCACAACCCAGGAGATCAGGAGGACGGGAGACCTTAAGCAGTTTGTACAGAACAACTCCCAGCAGAACATCGGTGTCACCACCGCAGAGGCCTTGGCAGTTGTGCTGCATTCACCTCTTCGGCCGGGAGCAGTACAACAGGGGGGTAAGCAAATTTAAGGCATAACCCTGGAGTAAAATTGCTCTACAGCAGCTTGGCCCCATGTTTGAAAGTATGCTCTGAATTTAACCAGCTGTGAATGCAATGCAATTGTGGGGTTCCCTTGGGTATCTGGACTCCATGTTTCAACTATTGCTTTGTAAAAATTCAGGGTAGCTTGATTTGCCACAAGTGAACCTGCTCATATGACCATGATCATAACCTCTGTTGCCCTTCTGAGCTTCGCACTTCCAGCACATAAATGAAAGGTGCAAGATCCCAAGCACTTACTCTGCCCCAGCCAGTCCCATGAGAGCAGACGTGAGCAAGAACAACCACAAATTTACTGCTGAGACCTTGTGAAAATCTGGCTTCTTCTCTGAACATGCCCTGCTGTCTTTCAGTCACCCGTTTGACCTTGGCATTCAAGGATTAACACTTTAGGAAACTGGCCATACAGTGAAATTAAGAGCAACAGTGGTTGTTGCTTCTTATCAACAGCCCAAATTGTACAATACTATAGCTGTATAGCAAATACCTGCTGCAGCCAGAACAGCTAGTCCTAGGTCAGTCCCTGATTTTTACCTCTACATTACATACCATTTCAATAAGAGAAAAGAAAGAACAGGAGCCAGTGTACAGCACTATGGCTTTCCATGAAGGAACAGAAATGAATCTCCTCCACTTAAAAGTGCAGAAAATGAAATACATTGAAGTGTACACTGTGGGGTTTAGACACGCAAGCTGTGGAAACTTAACCAGTCGGTTACCCTGCATTATCCTAGCCACACTAATCATCTACAGAAGTGCTCCTAGTCCATGGCAAACACGGAATGAACTCATGTCATTCCTCAACGAACAGAAGAAATTCGTCGAAGCTCAGACTGCTGACAAAGTGGGCTAAGCAAAGAGACCCCATGCCTAGGACTAAATGCTCAAAGGACGGCTGTTAACTTATAGAGATAACTCACGGACAGATTATGAGCTGAAGTCACTGGTCACACAGCTGACTCTGGTCAGCCAGAGGGATTTGAGCACAAAACTCCATGGAAAGCAGAATATTGCCTTTACTGAGCTCAGTGAGAAGGCTTCTGCTTTTATGTTTGCCTTTTATCAACTGCAGCTACCTAAGTGCACCTGAAATGTCTTGCTGAAAACTGTTTACAACACTTAGCACTTTGTGCTGAGATCACTTGCTAAAATGAAAGCCCGTATTTTACTAAAAAGAGCAGACACTTTGCAGGAACAATTTTATTTCACTCTAACACCAAGCGCTCCCCAGCACTAGCAGGGTACAGAGATGCTGTACTGGTATGTAGTTTGCTGCAGGTAGAGCATTTGAAGGATGTGAATTAGAGGGCCACAAAGTCTGTTCAAAACGTTTAGTAGCCATCAGCAGGCGGGTCTGAATGCATTTCCTCTCATTCCATACATTTTTGTTCTAATCCTGCTGTGTCTGTGAGTGCTTCTGTTGTGTTAGCTATAGTTAAATTTCCCTACAACCCCTTTTCTGACCGAAAATGCTATTCCATCAAAACAAGCCAACTTGATTTTGATAAAAATATCATGTTTTAAGAGAATTCTGCTGATTGGAAGCATTTTGTAAAAATCAAAACAAATCTGGGAACTTTGAGGTTTGGCTTCCAACTACCTTTTATAATAAATAATTTGGGGGGGGTGGGGGGACCCACACTCCTATTGCATTTTTCAGAGCAAAGCACAGTCACCTGTAATTTCTGAACACTAAACACTCTGAAACGCTGTGGCAGAGCATTTCGATATGGCTCAGTGATTGTTCCAAAGAGAAMGCGAGACAGAAAACCACTCGAAGTCTTTTAACTAGCTTTTAGCAGACCTGTTCCCACCTGATGCAGCTGGCTCCTAGACCCCCTTCAGAGGGTCAAATGACATAAAACCTTCAGTCACTAGCATTTCATCCTGTGCCACGCACTAGGCCTGATTCTGCCAATGTGAAGTCAGAGTAATTTCAAAGTCATCAGAGCTAGTACAAATCTACTGAGGCATGAATGAAGACGATGTTTGATTCAGACTCTGCGGTTGCGTGGCCTCCAACTGGGGTTCAGTAAAGCAAGTTTTCCACAGTGCAAGTAAGGACCAGCTTCTCTGCATCAAAAGGTGGGTGTCAGYCCTGCTTCCACTCTTCGAACCTGGCCACTTTTAAGTTTCACACTGTGCCTCAGTTTCCCTCTCTGCAAATCACAGCTCACTAACCCTAACAGTTAAGCATCGCTACAGCTCCCTGGTGTGGCTGAGGTCCAGAGCCGAACCACAAGCTCCAGGGCCTCTTTCCCCATTTCTCCTGAGAGCCAAAGTGGAGAGGCAGGGTGGGATGCTGGGCAGATTGCCATGTGTTAGACCTTCTGGGAGAATTTTTCACCAGCAAAGGACAAACTGGATTGTCAGGAGCTGGTCGGAGTGGGGTAATGGGGTGAACAGCTTTGTGAAGAACAAACAGGATAATAAACCCACCTTAATGCCTACAGAGGGACACAATCTGACCTTATCTATATGCAAATTGTGGTGCCTTCTTCCTCCTCTTTGAGGGCAAGTGAGCTGGCTATAATGTGCCTGATAACAGCAGTACATTTGCATTCCACCAGAAGCTGTTAGGAACTTCTCTCTGCTTTGTTCAGTGACTTAGGCTGTATTTAAAAAAAAAAAAAAAAATCCCTTCTGATTAGAAAGCAGCTCCATTTGGCTGCCACCTGTTACACAGTCACCAGAGCCTCGGGAAACTTTCAGTCACCAGCTCCCACACCCTTTGTCAGCAGTGTTTGCCTCCTTGTTCTTTGTCGTCAGGCTGTATTTGCATGGAAACCAGCCTCTGGTGCTGAGGAATCCATCTGTTCCTGCTGTTCCCTCCTCACCTGAGGTCAGACAGTCCTACTTACAGTGATTTGGGTGCCTGTAAGTTGAAAGGACCTAAGAAGTTAGAGACTGGGAGAAAAAATAAAGTAAAAGTGAACAGCGGATGTTCTTCCATCATGCAGGAAGCTCAGGACGGTTCCCTGCAGAAGGAGACCTCAAGTAATCCAAAAGCAGTGTGCCACACTATTTTTCTTTCCAAAATTAGAGGTGAAATACAGCAGGAACTCGGCACGATCTGCCCTTACAAACTAATATATTCTCCAAGGTTTTGCAGAAACCAATACGTTCATATAGGCATATGTATACCAACCCACAGTAAAATCCACATCCTCCGTAAATCTACACAGCTCCCTTGCCCAGCATCTCTTTCCCAATTTYTTTGAAGCTATTCCATCTCCTACTGAGGACCAGTTACCCTGTCCCAAATGCCACCAGCAATGCAATCATGCTTGCTCCTATCTCAACCAGTCTGCAGTTAGATGAAGTTTGGATGAACTTCCAAATCTGAGGCATTCTGCTCCTCCACAGTCTGACATTAGTCTTACACACTGGCCCACAGCTTTCAGGGGAAGAAAGTAAAAAGAAAGAGTAGTTGGATTTTTACAGGAAAAAAATGAACATCATGTTTTTATGCAAATAGCCTTAAACTTTGRGTAGGGGCAAGAGAGAAAATGGGGGAAGAAATCCATTTAAAAACCTTTCTGCTTCTATTCTTTTCTCCTTTATGTTTTCAATGTGGCTTTAGTGGCTCTTTAAAGATGTTCTACAAAGCTTTTAATAAAAGCCAGAATGAAAGGCAGAATCCTCTTTAAGATCCTAAATCAGTCTTGCAATACGTGTCTAGACTCACACGTTACCAATACATTAACTTTTTAGAAGTGAGATATTGTAACACCCAGTAACCCCTTCAGCTTCTGCTAAATTCCCCGTCAAGGAGGCTGTGTGTTTCTGTTTAGATGGGAAGCAGCAACATTAACAATGACCCCTTCCAGAGAACATTTAATAGGCAAGTAGACCCCTCAAAGTACTTTTCATTTCTGCCTCTCATTCATTTAGCAGTCCTTTCCACCATTCTATGAGCATTGAGGGTATGACTGCTTTGCATCATGCAACCGCTGCACGCACTCACAAATATGCAGGAGCTTGGTCCTAGTGCTGGGAGCAATGTGCTGGTTTTGGCACTGATCCTACCAAACCTAGCGTTACACTTTCACAGCAATAGCTATTCCATCTTCACCRAGCAGTAGCAATTTCCTCTGGTCACAACTACCCAGTTTCTTTTCTCCAGGAATTCAATTTTCAGTGCTGCTGGCTTTCAAAAATGTGAGTCCAAGTAAGCTTTTATCAGCCACTGTAAGCATATWCTCCTATAATTTGCAGTTGTGAGAYATATGATAGTTTCCAGTTTGCTTCCAGGCCTAAATGTGGCATGTACAAGTTGTTTATTGAGAAAAGGTAACAAGCAGTGTCTAAATGAAGTGTGGATTTTTTTTTTTTCCTTAAAAAGACACAACATTTTTCAGTCAGAAACAGTGGCTGTACTGCATCTGTTTTCAGTGGAGATGCTAACCCACTGATTCTTTTGCTGGGGAATGCCAAGGGCAAAACAACAGGTCACTGAAAAATCACCTGGTTTGTCTGGAGCTACAGAAAGAAACTGGTTTTGAACTCAGATCYCCTCAGACCCAGCTCCGTACCCGGCCTCCTCACTTCCCGTACAACCACAGGCAAATCACTTCATCTCACCGAACTCCAGTTACCCAGCTGTRAAGCGAGGATAAGAGGAGCTTTGTTCATCCAGGCCCTTGTTTGACTTTCCTGTACAGACTGCAAGCCCTGTGGGGCACAGACTCTTGCTCTTCCCAAGTATGTAGAACAGCTTTTCTTTTTTTTAAATAACCACCAAATGCACCACACGAATCYGCGAGCCCCAAAGACTTAAGACAGGTACCTGGAAATACAACAGAGCAAGTGTGTTACTCTCCTGTGTTGCCTGCAGCCTTTGGATGCAGATTCAACTTCTAATCTACACAATTCTGCGAGCAACTGCCCCAGCAGTCACAAACCTCAGGAGTCCCAGGCAGGCTGCRGCTAAATTTAGATCCTCTCTTCCATGCTTCAGCTGAGATTTTCACAGATTGATTTTCTTTCTCCAGTGTAGTCAGGGCTGCTCAGAGGGATCCCTTGTTTCTCTAGTTAGTTATTACCCTCCTGCAGGGAGAAGGGGCCCTGTTTGCACTACGAACACCAGACAAGCTGTTCTGAGCAAAACGGTCAATGCCGAGTCCCTTCATCAAAGCATCAAGGCTAGAAACACCCCTGCGTGACAGTGACTATGAGGAACAACATGAAACTGTCGCTTCTACTGCCGCTGCTGAGACAGCCTCCATGCAGGGCAAGGGGAAGGGCCTGAGAGAGCAGAAATCCTGATCCAGCAATGGAAGAACTCCTCAGGTGCTCCGGGGTGCTTTGTGCAAAGTCCAGCCATCTCCGTTCCCCAAGGCCACACAAGCCATTCGTAACCCACACACATGCGCAACCCCATCCACTCCCTGAGGTTCCCCTGCGGCATCACTTTCTGTAGGACTCAARATTATCAAACCAAAGATGTGTCCCTTGCCAGATCAAAAAAAGCTCAATGAAACCAAAACATCTTTGCCCTGGGGCCACTTGATGCTTGCTTTAACTGCATCACTCCATTAGGGATGATAAGATTTAAGTCTGAACGTCTGGTTTGCATTAAGATTAATAGCAGTTGGTTAGCCATATTCCTTGGATATTAACGGCAGAGCTTTTTCCTGGTGATTTCTTATTGCTTCTAACAAGATGAAGGACTCCAGTCTCAGCAAGCAGAAAACTAAGTTTGACAGCAATTAAATGGTCAAAAGGAAGAAAAGATAACCCTGCATCACTGTTAAGCAGCCAGATACCAATTAGATGCGTTGCTTTTCAGGATCACCGTGTGCGTCACTTCACCCAGGTTTCAACCTAAGCTGTGAAACAGTATTTCAAAGACAATTAAAACATCATAAGCAATCATGTGTGAATATTCCTGTATGCAGCTACTAAATAAGAAACAATGACAGATCAGCAAAGGAAGAAATCATAGTTTAATCTAACGTTTAATGGGTGTTTATTAACTAAATGATTACCCCAATTTAGAACAAGCCACTTGTTACAGACTGGAACTATATCACAGCTTTTTCCGTGTTGAAGCCMAGGCTCAATGGAGATAGCATTCAACAGCGTGCTGCCCATTTATGGGCAGTGAAAATGCGATACCCTTACAGACTGAACACGCCTGATCCCGCTAGATCATCCTGTGCCCACTAAATGATCTGGGCGGAAGGCCACTGGCATATACTGGAAACTAGGGCAGCAAACCAGGGGGTCATTGTAAAACGTGGTYAATATCAGAGCACAGAAGTGAAAAAGCTTCATCCAGCCTCACATGCTGCAGAAGAGACAGAAGCATCTAAAAAAGCACTCCCTGGAGGAAGAAGAGTGGCTGTCTCTGGGAGAGGACCAAGGGAGCCAAGGTCTTGTGGGTTGCTGGCAACACGTTCAAGTTGCTCAGGCTGAGAAGGCAGAGTAGGGCAGGAACTAGTGGGTGGAAGCTGGGCGCATTCACTGCGAGAAACAGTGAAAAACGTTAACCTGTCAAAGTTAACCATCAGCACGAGTTAGTTTTGCTGTTGCCTGCAGCCTTTAAATCAAGGCTGGACACCCTTGTGAGAGAGATGGTACTCAGCCTGCAGCTGCCGGGGTGACGTTTTACATTGCGTTGCAGGAGGCTTGACCAGCTCAGCGGCCGCCCAGCCTTCCTGCCGCTGGAGCACTGCCGGCTGGGGACAGCGCCGGGCAGCCTCCCCCTGCCCACCAAACTCCCGACTGGAAGAGCTGCAGGCCCACCTTAAACAGCAGCAGCCAAATATCTCTGACCACACTCTTGCAGCCCCTGAGACAACCAGGGTGGCCTTCTTTGCCCTCAGAYTTATAAGCCCAAGGCCCTACTCAGTGATGGAGTTGATTAGCTTCAATTTATCTGCAACAAAGCCATAAGGAGAGGAGCACAGCAATGGCTCCGGCAGGTCTGGCCAGCTCTGGATCCTGCTCTCTAATTGTGGCTGTAAGCATTGGCCTGGGAGAGGATATACGGTAGTGCTTAAGTTTGTATTAGAGTGGGTAAGGGCTGAATAGGAAAGGGTCTAATCTTGCATCCAAACACTGCAGTGATAGGGGAGGAATTTAACTGAGGAGAAAGGGCAGTGTTCACCCACCTTTCACCCTCCTCTAATATGCTCTGTCTTCCCAGACAACTAATTCTGTTCTCTCAGGGATAAGCCAACATCTTGCTCAGCTATTTTTTCTCCTCCTCAGCTGCCAGGGTGGATGCCTGTATTTGCGGCTAGTTCCCCTGGCAGTCTGAAACTCACTCAGTTACCGAATCCTTAGGTCTTGGACTCTGCCACCTGCTTCTTCAGAAGGAACCCCATCGCTCCTCCCTCAGGGCCTCTGACCTGACACACACTTCTTCTTACTGAAGCTCACTTCATGAACCGAGCGGTATCTAATTCTCATTTTATTGCTTCCCTCTTTGCTTCTTTGGGTTTAAGGTTTTCTAATGCTAAGGGTTTTATCAAAGCAGATAGTCTGCAGCTGATGTTAGTGCTGCAACAAAACGGTCTACTAATTGCCCAGCCATCTGGAATTAAGCTTTCGGTCTCAGACATGTCCAACAGTGTCTCTGCACAAGGCAAAGTCAGTTCCTTTGTGTCATTGTCTTGACATTGGCCTGAAGTCTGAGACTGGGGGGCCTCAGTCCTGTCCTCTGTTGATGGAAGAAGGATAGAAGGGAGACACATCTCATTTGCATGAGTAACCACCCACCATGCCAGGCGAAATATTGTCATTGTTTTCTTTAGAAGATTAATTTGTGCTTGGAAAGAAAAGATTAAAGTGAGTTGCCTTTAAGGCTCAGACAGGGRAAGGAAGAAAATTACATTCGTTGTGTCTTCAGCAATGGATTCACCCACCCGTATCCCAGTGGTACACCACTAACTCATGGTATTTGGACACAAACAGGACACCCTGGGATAACAAACAGTCCCAGATGGCCTGCTTCTGCAATATAGCTCATGTCACAAYTCGATGGATTGTTTTCCACTCAAATTTGTCTCCCAAAAGGAAAATAGTTAATATATAATATTCTGGGGCACTTTTTTCATTTAAAGAAAAAATAGGTGATTTRTATTAGGTGGAAAAGTCTGGAAGGGCACTAGTTTCTTTTTACGATTGTACATCCAGGGACATGATCAAGCACTGGTGTTGGTTAAGGCATTATGGCTGCTCTAGCTCCCATCAGTCCTGTAGTACAGCAGGTACCCAGAGCAACTTCCAGGCCACTCCAGCATGAKGGAGTCACTTTGGGGTTCGCATATGCTTCCTTTATCCTCTCAAACAAGTGGGCTGTGTAGCAAAATCCCTGTCCCCATCACCTACTGCAGAAAGTTAAAATACAGACACATGGAAGAACAGAAATGAACTTCTTTGGTTTTAGCTCTAACTACCAGGGAGGGCTACCCACATATATTTTCCCTTTGTTTCCCCTGTCTTGTCAATACAGTGTCCGAGTAGCCACATACTACCTACAAGGATGCTCCAAACCAGAAGTTGATCTCATCTACACATTCTACACCATCCAAGACAATCTCAGGAGGTTCTGAGAGTCCATAATCCTTGACAATACAGGGCAGAAACTTCATGGTTTGCTTGAGCCCCCTGAACTCCAAAACCCCTTCCACCTAAATGACCACCATTACAAAGGTTTGTTAAGCCTCTGCTTCTTTTCCCAGTGGGAAAAAATACGTGATCTGTGCACTTATTTTACAACAGAGATTTTTTTTTTTTTGGTATGTATATCTGATGAGATCCAAGAGATACTCCCACCACTCAGCCCAGAAGGTGGAGAAGTTTGCATCAATCTTTTGGTCATGGCGGAGTCCATCATAAATCCCATTGTATGACATGAGCTACAAGAAGTTTCACCCCAAGGCCAGCACTGCATGTGATACTCTGACCCTTAGCCTTAATGTGCATATTAACACATCCTGCATGCCTTTGTAAAAGGCTACTAAGAAGTAAAGGACATTTGAAACTGCTGTACGTTTGCAAGAAATAGACATTTGCTGGTGTGTGACTTGCAATGCATTCTAATAATCACATAATTATAGCTACAATCCACTCACTCTGCCAGAGAGAAGAGGTGAAATTGTTTAAGAGAATTCCCTCCCTGAGGATCCTCACAGCTACCATATGGTGACACCACAACATGGCTCCCAAAGCCAGCAGAGGAATGTGGGGCTCTGCTCAGGAATACCTGTTTGTGTTCACCAACAACCAACGAACCACCAAGCACAAGCAAACGACAGACGTCCAAGGATGAGACCCTCTCCTATGGCACAGTGCTGTCAGGGGATCACCCTCTGGAACTGAGTCCTCAACCTAGGTATCTCTTAGGAAAATACAAAGAAAATCAGAGCTTCATATGAGCTTCTAGGAAACAGATTTATTGCCAGTTGCTTTTCTTGGMCTCATGTTTTCCTTCTTGCTGTAGTCCCAGTATTGCAGAGAGGAACGTAACCCTTTGCTTTACTGGAAAAGGATGCTTTGTCCTTTTCCCAGTGACTGCAGCAAGCACAAGGAAATGCAAAGCCCAAACAAACTTTCTGGGCAGCCTCAACCCAAGGCCAGTTTGGGATGTTCAAGAGTCAGAAGATGTTTTCCATGAAGGGAGTAACATCACTTTAGGGATAGGCAAGATCAAATGGCAGGACACAGGGAGAAGTGACACATACCTGTGTTTTGAAAGTACAAAAAAGAACAGCAGGCTAGAGTCTGTATTGGCAGAGCAGACAGACGGACATCTGTAGTGTAGTGCAGTGTTAAATGGAAAAGCTGAATGTTAACACACGCATCATTTGGACACTGAGGGGACAGGCACCTCAGCCTGTCTCATCAGAAGGTTCTGAAAAGCTAAAACCTTCTTTGCATGAGTATAAACAATAGACAGGGTGCATCTATTGCATAGACTCCTCTGGTGCCAAAGGACCATAGCCACTTCTCAGGGTCTTCCTGAAAGTGTTAGATGTGTTCTAGATACCCCAGATGTGAGCTCAGACAACAGCAAGAAGATCAGGACTGACATGGACTTGAACTTGAACAGCCTGGAAAGTAGAAGGAGAGAAAGCTACAGAGCTGATGAACTCAGAGCAGCCTRTGTTGCTAAGGAGACACATTACAGCATCCTTTAGCTGGAATTTCCTAAGTGATGAAGGGCTCCATGCCCAGGAATATCACTTCACTACAGCTCGGCCCAAAGAGGATGAAGACACCAATAACCAAGGTCAGGTYATCATCTGGCAGGCTGGAGCAGAATCTCCCAGCCAACTGGACATAACAGAGCAAGCCATCAGATGGCACCAAACCCAATCACAAACAGGAATTTGTTACAGCCCCTCTGCTAGATGACTTCAGAGCAAGATTTAGCGATATTACATCTTTCTCAGTGCTGAAGGTCACAAGTTCAATCCTCAGCACCTTCGTTATCACACCTGKAGACAGGACAGAGATGATGGTAGGAGAAGGGGTGTAAAAAAAACCAGCATTGGCCAGATGGTGGGGTGGTTTTATGTGACATTTCTACTGGCACAGCAAGCTGTGAATCTGTAAAGCTTCTTCCACCTACTTAGTGGCTACCTACCTTCCACCTACCATACACAGCTGGTTATTAATGCTGCTGCCAGATGGGCTTCTCAGAGGATTTGCTCATCTCCTGCAGTGGATGCTTTGTGAAAGGCTGACAGCTTTTAGGATTGCTACTGGAGACTTCCAGGAGGAAGATGAAAGGTAGAATCAGGCTATGGTGTTTCCCTGTTTATACAGCAGCTTCAGTTCTCTGCCATCAGAAGCAAGAGGCTATAGATTGATGGACAACACACCCCCAGTCTCCATGGTGCCCCACAGAGCAATTCTCCCAGGGGACACATCACACCTATGACCAAAGCCTGCCTCATCTCCTCAGCCTGGAGCCAATATGCTCTTGGCTGAAGAGAGAAGCACTGGGGGACAGTGCTTCTCCATGAAAGAAGTCAACCTTGAGGAAACGTAGCAAAGCTTGTCTCCTGCCTGACCCTCGGSGTGCAGTGGAGGTCTGGGCTCTCTCAGCTGAACCACTGCTGGGTCACATTGCTTGTCTGCARTAGTACCTAGCAGCCATGAATAGGGGTTGGACCCCTCATGGAGCTGTACAAACACAACTCTCCAAGCTGTTCCTTGCCAAACTCAGACTTAGGACTCCAAGTGGGAGACTAGACTTTTGTCAGCCTTTCTTTGGCTTAGTTGGGATTGATGCTATGGATCAGTCCCRCTCCATCTCACACTGAGATGATGCTTTAATACACCCACCACAGAGGATTTGACAGCCAAAGGGCATGAGAACTTCATCCCTACCAGTTCCATCCCTCTCCCATATGCCTCATAATCACTAACTTGCATAAGCAAAGAGAACTCAGCAAACCCTTGGGCCACAGGTGGCTGCAAGCTGCTCTGGAACTTGCCAGCTGCTGGGACAGGGAGGGGTCCCCCATAAATGTCTTTTAAAAAATAGTTTTAATGAAGGAAAGCATGCTCAGCATTCACAAACTCCAGTATTTTTGTGTTATTGGTTCCTATTTCATCTATTATTTACAGGAAAAAATCTATCTGGGAAAAAAAAGAAGCCCTCTCTTCTGAACTCTTTCCAGAACTGACTCAGCAATTTAATTTTTATGCTGGCTACTTTTTTGCTTCTCTTCTCTTTATTGCTAATTTTTTTAATTTTCCACTTAAAATCTTTATTTGCATGATAGCTCTGTCCAGCCTTAAGCAGATTTTTCTTGTATTTGACTTTTATCTCATTCTCTCTTCGCTCTTTTTTTTAAATTAAAAAAACAGCTTTGAATTAGTTCACTGAAGCATTCCTTTCTCCATCTTCCTCTCCCCCCAGAGAGCTCCTTCCACTGTAATCCTGTCGGACCCTTCYGCTATCTCAGCACATTGCCATCACAAGAGCAAGCCTTCAGCATGGAAAAGTTGATCTAGATTCACCCCTGGGAATCAACTGCTGACTGACTTCCAGGCAGATCCTAGCAGCACACTGGTGTCTTACACTGGTCGCTCTCAGAGAAACCCTGCTTTAGCTATGAACCTGCCCCAGGTCTTATCCCAGRGGGAGTGGTAGTTGCAGTGCGTTTGAGTAAATCCCTTCAACATGCAACAAAATGAGCAGTTCATGCTTTTAAGGCACTTTCACCTCTGCAGGATTAGACAGGATCRGACCATCCCAGTCCAAAGGAGCATCTACATGTTGCAGAGGAACAATTTTAACAGAAGGTATGAGCCTTTCTGTTTCCACTACCCATTCTGCCCTGGGCATAGCCTTTTAGATGGCTGGGAGGAAAGGAAAGAAATCATTGTCAAGATGGCTCCCTTGGCATTTACTAAGATCCTAATGAGACCCAGTTTCACACCTACTCTGACACGGCCTTAAGCATTGCTGCAGGGACTGTTTGCAGAAGGGAGAGTGCAAATGCCTCATGAAAACGTGTGCAAGCCAAGATGCCAGTAGCTACAAATCAGCTGGCACAAACCTGGGTAATGCTACTGATTTCAAGTGAGTTGCTCCCTGTTCACATTAGGATGAGTCAGCTCACGATACGACTTTTTAAATTTTCCAGGTAGTTACAGAAAAATGYAGAAAGAATCTACGTTGCTAATTGCTTTCTTTGCCTAATTCTGGATTGCTATAGAGACCCACTGGATCTTGGGGAAGGAGGGAACAAAGGGTTGCTCAATTTACCAACTGAAGTATCAGTGGTGTTCCTTCACTTGTTCCCACTCTTGAAATCGCTACTGTTCAGTACTAATACCAATATTTTTCAGTTCCATTTAATGCTTAGCAGGATCATGCTTGCATTGAGGCCACAGAAATGACTGCAGTGTGTTGGAGAGGGAGACCCATGTTGGCTTTTATTGGCTGTCCTGTATACCTGTATCATCCCAGCCGCAGCAGCAGAGAAAGCCACACAGATTAAAATTGATCTTGCTTTTCTGAACAGCTCTGTAATCTTGCTGCTGCTGCAGTGAGACTATTACCACTAGAACACAGGAACAGAAAAACATACAAGCATAAAGAGCAGTTGGGTCAGCCCAAACATCTGTGCAGCTCTCTCTGACAGCGGCCAAAAAGAGATACCTGGGAAAAGCACAAGAATTAATAGTGAAGATATAATCTTTCCCCAAATAGTCTCTCAGACTCCAATCTTTGTGTCTCAGGGACATTCATAGTTGGACAGTGCTTCCATGCACTTAGTAACCTGAGCAGATTTCTCTTCCATTAATCAGTCTGGCATCCCCTCGATATTGTATAAACCATCCTGCAGCAAGGAGTTCCTCAGTTACACTACCATGGCAACAACCTCCTTTTCTTTCTTTTGATCCTCCCACCTACAACGGGATGCTTCACCMGGTGCTTTCTAGTTCTTGTGCTGGAAGCGGTAGTGCACAACCAATCCCTCCCCCTCCCCTGCAGGCCTCTCACGACTCCATAGACCTTTCTGATACACCCCTGCAATCAGTACTCTTTCAGACGGAGGAGTCAGAGCTACCTACTCACCCCTGGCACAGAGGCTATTACAGACTTCTGATCACTTGTCACCCTCCTCTGAACCTCTCCCAGTTATCCTAGATCCTTTATGAAATGGGAAGACCAGAACTGCACAATGCAGGTGGGCTGCCAAAATTAACTCACTTGGCAGTAGTTCCCACTCCCCTGATGTATACTGTGATCGTTTCTAGGGCAGTGCTACAGCTCCCGACGCGTCTTTGCTAAGAGAAGGGATGAAAGTGGAAGATGTATTTGATCTCTGCCGACTGCTGCTATTCCAGAAAAGGGGCTGAGCAAGATCTTCCTAAGCAAAGGCTAAAAAATCAGTGCCCCAGACACAAAGCACCTCCCTGCAATCCTGGGCCCATCCCCAGTCTCCATTATTTCGGGGCAGGAGAGAAGGAGAGAGACAGAAAAGGATTAGCTACGCTCCACAGAGTAACTGGTGTGATCCAATTAGTGGCCTGTTCTAGGAACATGGCCACAGCTAAGAAGAATTGAAGCCAATTGAATCCTGTCATCACTCTCCTTTCATAATAGATGCCAAGTCTGGACTCCTCAGCACAGCTGTCCATCACTTAGCTTCCCACTCGGGCACAACCGAGCGTAAAATCCTGGCTAGGGAAATGGAAAGTACTATCATTCACCAAGGACCACAAGCAGCAAGAAGCAGATGGACAAAACCTTTCCCCCATCCCCTTTCACAGGAGGCAATTGCACACAACCTGACAGGCGGCCACGCAACGCCAGCGCAGAGCAGGCACTTCGCTACCCGTCTCCCGCGTAGCCCACCGCCTTCAGCTTCCCACTATCGCTGTACCGCCTCTGCAGCGCTTTGTGGAAAGCTGGTGTTTGGCCAAATGCAAGAGGCTCTCAGAGGAGAATCAGCCATGCAGCATTATCAGCTGATATCCGCAGCCTTATCTAGTCTCTTTGGAAAGCTCCTCAACTCAGGGCAACCTCCACCTTTTTAATTTCTAAAAGGCTGATGCTAAGTAATTGTTTAATATCTCCACAGCATTTGCTCCCCTTTATCTTGGAATCCCTGCTGTAATTCATTGACAGAACCGTCTTTTCGCTTTCTCTATTCCACCGTGTATGTACTTGAAAATGCTTTCATTGTAGGCAGAGATACTTGCTGCTAATTGATGCTTATTATTCCTTTTAAGCCTGTAATTGCTTTTTCTTGTCTAAATTTACTCCTTTCTCCCCCCACCAACTCTTCCTAAAATTGCTTTGGTTTTCTCTTCTAATCAGCCCAAATCCTGGTGTTCGAAAGATTATTTGAACGTGTGCCAAAGGTTTTGCTGTGGCTTTGACATGCTGGCTTTTCACATCTGTGGAGTTTACTTCAACTTCTTGAATATTTACAGTCAAATCAGGTGGTCTGCAACTGGTAATCTCTCAACTGTCTTAATGAGGGCAGATTTCAGGTGTCAGCTTCCAAGCAGACTTTTGATTAGAAGGCTACAAAGAGTCCTTAGATTATCTCATTTCTTTCTTACACAGCATAGGTTTTCTGAGTCAATTCTCTCAGTGGATAATGAAACAAATGGAACAAGTGGAACAAAATRCAATTTTGTTTGTAACTGAAAGAGCACCTGTTCTTTCTGATGATCTCTGTTATTTCTTCCACAGGCCTTTACTGGACTGACCCAAAGGAGTTTCCAGCCCATCACTCCCTGGAGGACCATACTGCCCCTCACTGAGACCTTCCCAGACCCTCCTCTGGATTCTCACCATCGGACTATTCACATTCCCCCTCACCTGAGACAGGACCAGAGTCTCGTTTGGGCACCAACTCCCAGGGAAGAAATCTAGTCAGACAGGCAACACGCCATGGACTTTGTCATCTCAGACTTTGTGTTGCTTTTGGCAGCTGATCCAAGGCACCAGGCGAAACGAATGTAACCCCCCGCCAGCTGGAATTCACCTCCGCTGGGGAAGGCCTGTCATATCGGCTTTGCTCAGCACCAAGCAGCAAGGACTCGTACCTGGGATACATTGCCCCGCGGTCACAAGGGAAAACAGGAATTCTAGCTGTGTTGCTGAAAAAACTTGAGAGGTCTTCTCACTTCTCCTGCATCCTGTCCCGTGACGTCCAGAAAGGCCGAGTGGCCTTGGGAGGCAGTAGCTGTAACGCCAGCTCCAGTACTGACCACTTGTGCCACTTTTAGGAAGCATCTGTGCCTTTGTTTTCTCTTCCCCTTCTGTTCAGCTGTGAGTGCTCCAGCTATGCTTACGCTGCTTTACTTCTTTGAAGTTTTACAAAGCCTTCGGAGGTCTCCAGCTTCGTTCCTTAGCACAGTTGTCATGCTGTATCTACCTGATATTTAGGCCTGACCTCAGCAGTTGCTTCGAGCCACACAAGCCGTTCTTCCCAGCCTATTCAATTCCCTGCAGCCAGCACAAGAGCTGTACAGATTGCCTGGACTGGACGTGAAGCAGAGCTTTCCCAGCAATGAGTATCTGCTCTTCGTCTGGGCTTGCCTCCAGTAACTGAAATAAGAGGAGGGATGCAGAAGGGCCAGAAGGAACAGTGGAGCTGATGAGCGCAGGAAATCTTCCCACCGGGTTTATCGGAATGAGTAAACTCTAAACATCTCTCATCAGGAAGGGGGGACAGGGCTGAACTCAGACCCATTCAGCAGCACTCCCAGCTGCAGCAGAGGACTCRGTTTGCTATCAGCATGGCTTCTGGGAGTGCTTTAAATACTTCCATCCTGGAAACACCATCCATCATCTAGCTTATGTCTACATTGCAATCTGATAGCCAGTACAGCACAGCCCACCCAGGTCTCCATGGGAGAGAACCAGGGGTAGCCACGGATTTGTGAAGAACCTAGTGAGCAGCTGAATTTATWCCATTTTAGAAACTCAGCCACGAGCAGAGACACCACATAAATATCCCCTGCATCTCAAAGTACCAAGCCAGAACACGGAGGAAGAAGAACAATTACTATCATACAGGAACATTTACTGTTGGGAGTTTGTTGCATTTCATTTTAAACAAGTTTCTTTTGCAGCTCTAGTGACCTGAGGAGCCAGGAATATGAACATCAACAAAAGAAGCAAATAAATAACRCATTCCAATTGCAGCTTTAATAAGATGCAATGTGCTAGAAGTCCATGAGGATGCAACAGCAATTTCTAATTAAAAACATGCAATTAATTATTAACCTAAAAAAGTTCTAGTATTATTCCAGTGTGTTCAAATCTGAGTGCTCTCAGAGTGAATTCAGGATTATGGTTGTTAATGCTTGRGGTGTTTTTCTGTTTGTTTGTTTCTAATCTTATCAAGGGAAAAGGTAATTTTTCAGCCAGCAAAACTGTGCAGCTGATAAAAGGCCATTAGGAGCTGTTCTGATGGCTACATCACCCTCACCCTTCTCTAAGTCTGGCCTCTGTTTTCTGAGTGATACCTTTTTTAATCCCTCTCAGACACCTTTGTGAGCTGCAGTCAACAGATCAAAGTCCCTGCTAGTGGAGGAAGCCCATTCCATCTGAAGCACCCATAGGCTGTATCAGAAGACAGAGTCCAAGTGTTGCCTGGGGACATGAGCTCTTCCATACAGGAAAGTGTAACTGGTGAGACTATATAGTCCAGCCGCCAACACCACAAACTGGGAGTCCATGAGAAGAGCATGGCAAGAGAGATTGCTAAGGGCATCATGGCTATGTTGTGCATCTCTAAGAGGTTCTTTTTTTCGGGAATTAGTCAGGAAATTTGTGGCCATTCACCACYGAAGTGAACTGGGCCCACATCCAGCGTGATTCATGCCCAGTGAGAGCTTGCTACCTATCAGCTGCCTTTTCATGGAACAGAACAATGCCATCAAATTTAAATCAACCCAAATCCAGTAAGATACAAACACTAGAGGTAAGGAAGAGGATGGGTCCTGTCATCAGCAAATAAACCTATGATTTAGACACTTCCTTGAAGCCCTAACCTTCCAAGAAGCCCAACAGTAATTAGGATATTTGCTGTTAGAGCCTGAATGGGACAGCAGACAGTCAAGTAGCTTCTTCTGGCATGTATAAAATGTGTGCAAAAAATTAAAAACTAGTGGCTCTGGGCTGCTAGAATAGAAAGCACCCTCAGGAGAGGCCTGAGGCAGTGAAAGTTTGGAGTCAGACATCAAGAGCTTCACATTTTATTGCAGGGGGGCAGATTCAGCCCTCATGGAAGTGAGCAATTTCAAACTAACAGACAGCATAGGCTGATGGATCAAAGATTGGATTGAGGCTTAGGAAACCACAGCTGATTTTTCAGCTCTCTGAGTAATCTGGCTTCTCTCTGTGCTTTTGCTTCAAGCTCAATGGAACAATAGTCTCCCTCCCTATGCACGAAGTACAGCACCTGGCAGCTTGGTCCTACCATAACGCAGAGGATATTAATAGAGGAGCCGCACTTCTGTATTTAGCTCCCTATTTTGGATGAAGATGAAAATGAGCTGAACTGTGAATCCAGCTAACAATGGCCAAAAGCTCCCCGGGCGGAACRCAGAGTGATGACAATCCTCAAAATGCCTGGAGAGATCTCCTGCCAGCTGAATGGCTTTTCTGCAAGAAAAAGGACAGCTTTAGGGAAAAAAGAGAAGCCTGAACAGGAAGGAAGGCTGGAAGTAAAGAAGCTGGAGAAATAGCCAAGGGAGTCTTTCCTCCCCTYCCCTATATAGCCTGCTAGAGACCAGCACACAGGCCACTCAACAGCAACACACAAAAACGACCACTGCAGCTGCTTGTCTGGGCACAGTTAGCTGGCATCTTAATACTTGGAAGCTACTAAGAAGCCTGTCAGCACTATACACAGTGAGAAAAGCAGAGAGAAAAGAGGAGATGGGTACTCAATGTGCCCTTTATTGATTATAGTTCARTTCATCCTGCATCTCCATCTTTTGGGCACACAATCTGGAGAACTCTTGGAAATGCCTTATGCTGAGTGTGTCTGAGCTTATGAGGCATCAGTAAGGCACTTCCCAGCATTACTCAAGTCCCCGAACTTTTTTCCACGACACATGGAGTCCCAGGAGGCCCTGGGAGGCTTGTGCCTTGTTCAGCCTCTTTCTCCAGTGGAGACCTTCAACAAGATTGTGCCATCTTCACAGATTTAGCTTCTTTTCAACTGTRCTGTGTGCATACATTGTATATGTAGTACATGATGTGTTTTGTACTTCTTTGGGATAGAAAGTTGCTATGGACTTAGGAAGGCAAGTTTGAGTCCTGCTACCARTAATGGCTCTTGTATATACATCTGCTTGGGAACTTTCCTCTGAGTCACTCTATGCAAGGCACAAAAAAATATTTCCAYGCTCAATGGAAATACACACACTTCAAGAAGCAGAATTACCCAAGTTGCCCTTTGGGTATTTRAGAGTGTTCAGGAACTTCCCAGCAGCAGAGCAGCACAGAACTTTGCAGCATCTCTAATGCATTTTCCCTCTCCACCCTAGTCCTTTTCATTATGACCCATTCTATTGCTTTTTTCTTCTCTTATTCCAAGTCAAAGCATTTCAACACCCTGCCCTTTGTGAACATTGTGTGTCAGAAGATCTACAAGGATGGCAAATCGTGTTTTCTTCTGTCTAATCTACGCAGGCAGCTGGACCACTTTCATCCGTAATTGGGCGCCTCTGGGATAGTGTCACGGTTACAGCGTATCAGTGGGTGGGTACCACTATAATGCGGCAATCCAGCAGAACTCGTAGGCACGTGCAAAGTATGATAGAGGAACCAACCTAGACCTCAGTGTACATACACTTAAAAATAGGAAAAAATCAACCTGCAGGAGCTGAATTCAGTACTAGGAGAGGCCAAAAAAAAAAATCACTTTTCTTTGAAGTCAGCAAGCAAAAGTCAGACTTTGTCAAAGAAGATGTGCAGAAACTGCAGGAGAGCAAAGCTAGATTTACACCAGAAGACAGCTGGTATCAGAGTCTGCGCSACAGTAACGGGTGTTTATGGCAGGGCTACCTTTGGCTTGGAAATGGCACTTAAAAAGCAACTGGTTTGTTTTGCTTGCTTGTTTTAAACCTATATATAATCACCTTCACCTCTGCTGCCTGCCATTCTAATCTGGCAAATGAGACAAATCCAGATGTTTCAGCTTGTAAAAAGGGAGCACATAAAGCAAACCACACACTGGCTTAAATAAATACTTCTCTTAGATGCCTCAGATCTATTCATTTTTTGTTTTTTATTTCAAAAACAAGGTTCCTCCTCCCCATCTTCTCTTGCCACGTGTGGCAACTACTCAAAAACATGAGGGAAAAAAGCAKCTTTGTTTAACGCAAAACAAACAAGCATTTGCAGTTGCAAGTTSCCTTTGTACAAACCAAGGTCTGTGGGGGATTTCAGAGGGAAGGGGGGATTTACGAGGTAGGCAGGCGCTCAAAGCAGCACTAACGTGTTCTGACATTCTCGCTTCTGTCTCCCATATGACAGTCTTGTTTTACAGAGATTTAAACCACGCAGGTCTTCCCTCGCAGGAAGGGACACAGGCATGCATGGCTTTTCAAAGAGTCCTGAGGTCCTGCGTGGAGGCAGCTCACCACAGCCAGGTCATTTGGGATCTACCACCTCAATCGAGGCAGGATGGGCTCGGTGGAAAGCAGTCCCCATGTGCTGTTAGGGCAATGCAAACCAGGAGAGATGAGTTCTGCTGAGGGTCCCCCTGCTTGGGGGATGAACCAAGAAAAGGATGGGAAGAAAGTGAGGAAGGGCAGATTTCCACATTGCCTTTCGCCCCTGGTATCTGCTCGTCCTTCTTATTTTTGCTCCTGAATAGGACTGAATGGCTTTGAAGGAAGCAGAAAGTGATCACAACCCATGTGCATTAGAGCAAGAGGAACACATAAGTCCAGGATAAGTTCATCATAACAACCCATATCACACAGCACAGTTTCTTATTGCAAGTGCATAGGTACATGAAATGAAGCCTTTCTTCATACCTGCGGGCTTCACCATCCAAACAATCCCTCTTTTTCTGAGTACAGTGTTCTTAAGATGGTTTAWACCCTTGTTATTTGTCATGCACCATTATAATCCCCTTCTTTAACTCTGCATTATTGGCAGGGATTTGAAGTCTGAACACGCAGCACAGACTTCGATGCCTTGCTGAGACATCTTGCTACTTATTAAGTGAAGAGGACAGAGCGTCTGGGCCCAGACCTGTCTGTGAGGAGCCCAGTCTGGTGCCCAGGACAGGAGCCAGAGTGCTGGGACCACACGTGGTCCAAAGGAGCAGCAGCCCCATGTAGCTGGAGCCAACCCTTCCCATGGCACCACGGTGTCACCGCTCCTGTGGGCGGTGGGAGACAGTGTGGGCCCAGCTCTTTAAAAAAATCCTGTTTGGTTATTTTTCCCAAGGAAAGACAGACAAGTCCCAGGAAGAAAACTGTTATTCTTTATAAAAAAATAAAGAACTTAGCTAAAGCCAAGCAAAATTTAGCAGTAAAAAAAGATACGCAGCCTGTGAAATTCTAAAAAGGCAGAAACAGATGTGGAAGGACAGAATTGCTTCAACAAGGATATTTTTACAGTGGAATCTGTGAGGYCCCTAAACACAAGAGCCTGTTCCCTCTCCCTGTTCACACAACACCGGAGCAAAAACCACTGAAAAGTTGCTCCACTGTGAGGGCAAAAGAGGAAAAGATAGGYCAGTTTCTCAATGTAGCAATGAATGCAGGGAAAGCGAAGGAAGGGAACAGAGATCTAGTCCACGCTCAGCATGCCACAGCCCCTTGCACAGCCCAAAGCACTGATAATTTTAAAAGACGCAGATCCTGAGATGGCTACTAAACCAAGTAAGGAAGGCGCAAGCTCTCAGAGAGACAAGGGGAGAAATTGCAGCCCTGCTTCAGCTGCTCCCAGCTGCTGGGCAAGTCCTGGGGTAAAAGTGGGACTCATACCACAGAGAAGCCTCCTGCAGCCCCCCTTTGCAGTAAGCAGCATTAAAACCTGCAGAGAAACCTGGCGGGGCCACAGTGCTGACCCCCACGGAGGGCACTGCTACAAACAGCGGGGCATGCAGAGAGGCACTGCAGGGACTGCGGGCCAGGGATCCTCAGCTGATTCGCTTTTGTTTTGCGGATAAAGGAACAGRCATTGAAGAAAGGTTTTCAAAGGCCAAATGCTTGGAGCCCAAGCTCCTTCCCTGGCCCGCAAAACTATTAATTTATTTCCATTTATTGAAGAGTGCAGCCAGAGCCCCAGCTGCTGAGCGTGACCAGGAAACGTGCATGCAGGGAGAGCTGCGGCCATCACACACTTCGGCAGAGAAACAACAGAGCAGCCTTAGGGGAAGAAGAAAGGGTCTTGAGGTGCCTCCAAAGGGCTTTCTTGAGCTCCCCCTACTTTGTGTGCTCAGTAACAGGCCTCAGGTGATTTTGGGCAAGATCCATCTTTGTGATGGCCAACGAATTGCATGTCCCTGCTGGTTCCAACTGCAGAGATAATCAAAGACCGGAGAGCACAGGAGAAAGGGCTGCAGGTTCCCTGTYCCCCTGCCATTACGGCACTGGCTTGTTCAGTACATGGGTGCTCTGGACTATAATGATGAAGCAGCAAATGGTCAACCAGCTCCACTCAGCCAGCAGCTGCACCAGGGTTTGGCTGCCAGCATTTATAAACACCCAGGCTTCAGGGGGTCTCAGCGGGAATAAGATAATGGCAATGGATGTGCAGTGAGGTCACCCACCCATCCATCTCGTCCCACYCCAAAGAAATTAGCAACAAATACACCATCACTGTCAAAACAGATGCTACAGSCTGAAGATGGGCACCAAACTACCAAACTCATGGCAAGATGTAGATTTTGACAAGGAATTCGCACCAAGAACTGGAAACCGTGCAGGAAATCTGTGCTCGGGAGCAAGGCCGGAGCTCTCTTACAGCACTGMGGTGTCCATGCCTCACTGCTGAGCCTGAAGCGGGGAAGGAAGGACAAATGCACAAATCTTTGTGCATTCCTGTCCACCCTGGTTTGATCTGGAAACGTGTCAAAGCCATTAAAGGACAAACAGCAACACTGAGTCTACCTGTGCAATCAGATAGGTACCCGCCAAAGTTAAGAAAACAATACGTTGCTTCATTTTATTAGTGRCTTTTTTTCTTTTAATGAAAGCAAATTTTCAACACACATAAGCCCAAAGTTTCCTTCGCAAACAAATGAAATGCTGGGCTCTCTGAGCCTTCAGAGACTTGTGTGTACAATTAGACTCACACTGTTGACAAAGATGTTGGAATAGGAGTTTCCCAAAGAAGCTGCACATGCTGTCTTTGATTTTGCATTTATGATCTATACTCAAATTATCTATACGCTTTGTTAGAAAGAAAGAACTCAACCAACATGCCACTGATCATTTCTTATTACCCCAATACTGTGATATGAGTGAATCTGACTTTGTAATCTCAGCACTGTTAATACTGATTAAAAACAAATTATTACATATTTATATCAACCCTGGCAGCAGAGTCTCTCTTGTCCTTCAGCATTAGCAAGTGAAGCTCTGAAGCAGCTGATGCCCAGAAAAGCAGCTGATGTCCCTGGAGAATGGAAAGGAAAGCAGCCCCCCGAGAAGGGAGGCRAGAACTGCTCCTGCTGTTTCAGGGTGGGCAGTGTCTGAACTTCTGATGAGCTTATCTGTGCCTGTTGCTCACTCCTCTCCCAAGATCTTTATCCTTTGGATTCAGTCATCACTATAACACACCAGTATCACGCACAGCGGATTACAGTAATTAAAAAGCCTGCCGCACTCTTTGCTGGAGTAGGTAGCAAGGCACAGAGATGCTGTCACATACAATTCAGTCTACAGCGAAGTGATTGCTGTCTACAAAACTAATACAACAAGATGAAAGGTGCTTTGTACAGGCTGGGGATTATCTCCTACTACCCTAATCCAGCACAATTTGTTCAAATCCCCAGACCTTCTCTTCTTAGCATATCCTGGGCTATTTACATTATGTTTAGGAAAAGAAAATGTTCTTGGGAAAGCCAAATAAAATCCAAACTCTAGTATAATTCCAAGACCAGGTTAAAAACACAAATAAGGAGTTTTATAGTAGTATCAGCGTGTCCTGGCCTTGATCACAGCCCTGTTGTGCTAGGTGATATAAAAATGTGGAGTAAGACATCCCTTGCCTCAGTGACATAGATGTCTCTTAGATCTTCTAATCCTCTCTTTGATGAGACATGACGCAGCTTGACTGGAAGCCCTATGATTTAAAGTCCCGCAGAGGGGTCTAGCCAGCGAGAGCAAAGGAAAGGCCCAAATAGCTCCTAAAAAGTATTTTATTATTGAGGAAATACTGTTAAATTGTTTCATTGAACTGGTTTAAGAAATTTCAAGTTTACAAAAGAAAAACAATTTTCAAAGACTAAAACTGTTGGGAAGTGATTTAATTATTATTTTTCCAACACGGAAGAGAAAGAGTCCCGCGAAACATCCAGTCAAACAGATTCCTACAGAAAAGGGTTATTTTTGCAGAACTGTCATTTTTCCCCATTGCGAAATTCAACATTCCTTGAGAAGTCACTATCTCTTGTCAATTTTTCACCAATGAGATARGAAGAGTCAGAGCTAATGAAAGGTAAGAACTGTCTTTCCAAAAGAGTTACCCTTTCTTCCACTGAAATTTTGCTTTTAAAAGATTTCACACATTTCAAAGCTGGGAGCAGTTCTAATAACTTTTCCCCTACTCTATTTTGTTAAGTAGATAATTCTTCGAGCCAGTGACTCTTATAGTCTATGTACRGACTTTAACACAACAGAATCCCAATTTCCATCAGTGAATTAATGTTCTGGAAGTAATTAGAAAAAGTCTTGTTTTTTAAAATCCTGATTTAGGATTGTATGGTGCTAGCAATGTTTGAACTCCATCAAGAACAAACTCTGCATCTCATTTCTCAAAAAACAGCCCAACGGGGTAAGTTTTCTGCAACCCAAGGTCAATGACTCTCTTAGTACCAAAAGAAAAAAAAAAAATTACAAACCATCCAACGATACAGCTAACAYAACCTAACACATCCCAAACAGCCTTAATTCTGCCCAAGGCCACTGTTAGCCCCCTACTTTCTGCAGCTGTGGAGTAAGATCTTAAATGGAARTCGCAAAAATCTTCTACGCTTATCKCCGACACAAGCATGAGACCCACAGAGGACATTGCTCTTTCCATGTTCTACCCACCCCATGCCTCTGGCTTCCCCCCTTGGAGAGGGTCTTGCATCAATCAAAACACAACCTGTGCTCCCAGGTGGAAATGGAAGGCCTTGTGCTCAGGGCAGGACAACAGCCAGCCTTCAGGAGGCTTTTATTTAACCAGGTCCTGTTAAGTGGCTGTTTCCTCAGGTTGGAGAGGTGCTTAGGATTCACATGAGCAAGATAGCTGATCAAGAACAAAGCACTGACTGCGCTGAGAGGAATGGGAGATGAAGGGATTACTTTGTCTCCTCGTTCCCAGTTGTTGTCAGCTCAGCTTTGGTACGGGGGCAGAGGGAAGGTCGTTCAGACAGCATTAGATGGTGCCTTTGCTCATTTCCAGCGCTGCTGGCAGGTTTCCCGGCAGGCAGCACTCAGCGGCAGTCACACCATCAGAAGCCAGAAGAAAGCATCGTTCAAAAACAAGGAAAAGGGCAGGGAAATTTAGTAGAAATGAAGAGGTCTGAGGAGGTGCAACATTATTAACTCCTGTTGTGCCCACTCCAGACAGAACAGTTTTTGACATACGATCTCTGGGCATCTCACTTGGTTGACTTGACAAATGGCTCTCTCCGATTCTTAGAGGGGAAGAAAAATAATAAAAAACCCCTACCCTTGGGTCATGCTACCCATCCAACTTATAGAAATCATTTATCATTTATCTGATAGCTTAAGCATATCTGCATAATAAGTTACACACAACCAGAGAAGCTCTCTATATTTCACAAATCCTTAGCAATGCATTTTTTAATAGAAAACATCAATCCCAAGTACCCCGAAGGAATAATCCYTCTTTAATCATCCACCACACTGAGGACTAATTTTAGACAAAGGCTCAACACTCCAAGTCACCTATACCATGTAATAATGCAGATGATTCCTAAATTCACAGGGAAAGGTTCAATCATCTTTTCAAAGCTGGATTGCAGATCCTGCGTTAATTACTACGGGAAATTACATCTACAGTAATACTCAGCAAGGCTTTACAATAAATGCTGTCTGATCTATTCCTGCTCAGCCTTGAACTCTTTGTGGAATATTTGTAAATGTAATGGGTACTTCATTTTCACCACTGCTCCTGAATAATTCATACAGTGGAAGATCCTTGCATGGTTCCGTGAATCCAGAGACTTGGGGTATTTTGTTCTYTACAGTTAATGGATTAAAACAGTTTTTTTTCAGCTATGAAACCAGGTAATTTATCACCACAAAAAGAAGCCTGGTTCATACATCATTGGCTCAACCTAGAAACGCATCTGTGAGTATGGATAGCAGAACTTAACAACCAACAATTTTTAAATCATCCTATGTCGTCCAAAAAGCCAACGAAGTTGCAAAATTAAATGCTGAAGAACTGCCTTAGATCAGTCAAAATATTTTATTTCCTTTTTTTCAGGCATTTCATTCAGGCTCAGCCCTTTTTTCCCAYGAAACAGTACATTTTGAAACATCATTTTGAAAAGAGAAAAAGAAATGAATTAAAACTCCTTTCCATTCAGAGAATGTCATAACTGGAAGCTCCAGCACTTTCAAGATATTCCTCTCCAGCTCCCTTCCAAGCAGAATTGTCAAAATCAGTAAGATTGCCTGAGCAATTTCTGTTTCATCAAAATGACATTTTTCAAGACAAACCTGTTGTGACAAAAAAAAAAAATCAAAACCAAAACTCAACAAACCTGAACATCTCTGATTTTTTGTCTTTGACAAAAAGAGATGTCTCAAAGATGCAAAACCTTTCTTTGGGTGAGTCCCAGAACATCAGTATGACACATCCAGGTTGAGCATATAAGTTCCTCTTAGGTAACCACAAAAGAGAAATGAAAACAACCTGAACCCCAGGGGCCAGAGATACCTTCCAATATGTTCAGAGCCAAGCAGAGACTTTCCTAGACTGCAATTCTTACACCAACTTGCCCAGTTTAACTGAGGAAATTCCAGGTTCCAACCTTAAAACGCGGGGATGAGAATACTGACACCCTGCCAGCATCCCTTTCTGGAGGTGTGCACTGACCCCTCTGTTCTGAACCGATGCAGGATTTGGTATTATAGCTCCTTCCATGGGTGTCGGTGCAATTTGCACTTAAATCTCTGGGTTCCTGTCTGCTCTCATGTCRGCAGTTTTACCCCTCACCAGGCACTACCTCTCAGTTCCCACCTGATCACTTCAATGAGGAGTGCCCAGCCAAGTAAACAGCTGCATTGTCTATATCAAATGAAGTTAATTCATCAGAGGAAAATCCAGAGCTGTCACACATTGTTGGAGTTTTTAAAGGCTGTGTTTCCAAAGCTTTGCTGTGGGGCACCACCTCCATTTTCTCAAGGTCACCAACAAATCTGCTCAATTCACATGTTAAAAATGACTCCTCATACCCCTCTGCCAAGAGAAAATGCCCATGAACTCACTTAGGGAGATCAAATCATTTTCTCTTTGGCTCAGTCATCATCACCATCCGTTAAAAGATTCCCTAGGCCATGTTGGACACCTCCACAACCCCTTTCCTGTAAAAGGATTGCACAGCTGTAGCTCAAGGCATAGGCACAAAGTCAATCAGGATATGTAGACAGCCCTCATTTGGAGAAAAGTTCACAATTCTGTTGATTCACAAGGCAGAGAAGGCTGCTGTGCTCTCCCAGAGCAGAGCTGATTCTGCAGGGATAATAGTAAAAATAGTGAAAACCGCCTCTATTTTTTTCCTCCAGCAAAGCAAATGTGACTCAAATGCTCGCTGTTTGCTTTCAGAGGAAGAAAGGGTCATTTCTACACAGTCACTCTGCTGACCTTACGACACCTTCATCTCTCCAACAGCGTGACCTGGGTCTGGGTTTTTAAGGCGATGCTGTGTGTGCTGGGGCAGGACGGATGCTCGACCACTGAATCCCAGAGCAAAGAGGGAGATCTGAAATGGCACATTGCAACAAAGGGTCTGTCAAGCCAACAGGTGCTGCAGAGAACAAATTTTCCATGTTGAGCAGAAGAGGTCACCAGTATCGCAGGTGCCTGTGATGGAGCAGAGCAGCTGCCTGTTTCCCAAATTCACAGGGTTGGGTTTACCTTTTTAACCAAATTCCAAGCCCTTATCTTTGCCAGAAAAAATGTCTTTTTTGTCCCACACAGATTTGCAGAGTTCAGGGGCAGAGAACGCCTAATGTAGTGTCAAATCTCATTCCTTTATACCACAGATACCACATTTTTCTTGCTAAGCCCTGCAACAAACCCTCCCTGAACTGGTGCAGCACACCCTTAACCCACAGCAGCCAGCCTGAGCAACCTTTGTGTGAGCAGCTATCTGCCTACCAGAGGAAAATTTCCTTACGAATCCCAAAGCCTTTTGAAAACTCACCAGATTTTGCCAGTGATAAACAGGATAACGCCTGCCCAGCAGAAACAAGAAACTTGCCAAGACAGATAGCTCTGGAAAATGGAGCGCTCTGCTCCAATTTAATTARAAAGGTATTTGGGAAAATAAGTGTATCATGGAGCTCAGTATTATCTGGGGTAGACATGGAGCTTTGCATGCTTTAAAAAGCAATTAAGACAAGAYGAGAATCACCATTAGCCTAGGGGCAAATGCATGAAAAAGAAAACCCACACGCTATTTTCAGSCCCCAGGCAAGAAAAACAGGGGGGAAATGTCACCTCCAACCCAGAGGTCAGCGTGGCTACCAAAGCATCCTCCCCTTTGAAGCCCAGGCTGAGTCTGTTTCCTCCAAAGCAGAGCTGTTCAACGCACGGGAACACGAACAAGGACTGTCTTTTTCTGATCAAGCTCAGTCATGCTCTGCTCTTCATGGGCAGCTCAGCTCAATGCGTGACAGGACCATAATTTATTTACACAGTTTTGAAATTCTGCAGCCTAAAATGACTAARTGCAGAGAACAGGTTGCATGAAACAAGCAGGCAAGCAGCCGGGCATCCTTCCTCTGCCAGGCTCATTGGATGTCTCCAACTCCCTGATTCATCTACCAGGAAGGGATGTTCATGAAGACATGTCAACCCTGTCTCAGAGGGGCCGAAGAGGACTTTTGTGCGGCTCCAGTCCAGAAAAAAGAATCGGTCTTCACAGCTGATACTGCTTCAATCAGCAGGGATCCAAGCAACATGGGGTGCACTGTGCTGATTGGCCCCTTTGCCCAAGAGCTGTTTAGCAGGTGGAGGGAAGATATTATTTTTGTCTCCTTTCATTCTTTCCTGCTTTCCCCTCACACCATTTCACCTTTGCTGTTCTTTTTCCTCCAGGCGGGAACTTCAAAGTAGGGAGAAAAATTGTCAGACCAGTCTGGAAAGAGAGATTTCCCAAGGGATCTGCCCCAGTTCCCTATCACCCACYCATCCAAACAGCCCTGAGCACCAGTTCACAGTCTGGGCGTTCACTTCAAACAGAAGGCCACTAGGCCAGTTCAGGCCCCAGGGTAAGCACCCTTGTGCTCACAAAAAASGAAGAACAGATTCTTCATCTGGTACAGCCTATCCCACTCCAAGCTTTTGCACCAAAACTACTTCAGTTGCTGGAGCTGCACTCCCAAACTGTATGGACAGGAACCTCTTTTAGACAGAGACAACAGTACAGCATGAGATCGCAGACTGACGGACAGAAAGGGAAATTGAGGTGCAGCCATGGGCACAACCCAGCCAGACTCACCTAGCTAACCAGTGGCAAAAGGCACAGCAAAGTCCAGTATCTTACAGCAAAGTCCAATATCCTACATTAATTTCAGCAGTATTTTCACAACAGCCGCTCTGCTTGGCTGGAAAGAAATTAAAACAGTGGTGGTTAAGGTTATCATTACGTTCTGCAGCCATGTTTGACTGACAACTTAAACCAGCCCTTGCAGGGCTGGCAGGCAGAAGAGAAGGAAAAAGTCTTCCTCCTGTCTTAAGGAAAGAGACAGCTCAAGGTGGAACCAGAGGATTAATCTGCTACACCGAGATACCAGGGTCATTGCTTGACTCTTTTTTGCAGGCAAAAGTGCACCCCTCTGCCTTCTATTTTGATCATCACTTATGCCTTCAGCTTAGTATTTGATTGTTCAGAACGCAGCTAAATATTACCAAATACTCTCCACTTATAATAAAGTGAATCTTGTCTTTTGGTTTCARTTGCACCCCCAATTAAATACCCAGAGAACCCAGACTGTAAGATGGCCCCTCCAAATGTCTGCACGATTGCAGCTAAAGAAAACACACCAAGGCCAGAGGTGAGAATCTGAAATGCTGGAATTCCCACCTGTAGGTAGTTCTGGCTGAACATCAACATCTGCTTTCATCATGAACAAAAATTTGAAAATCTCTGAATAGAAATGCCAAGAATTCACTTTGGAAGCATGCAGTTCCTCATTTCTGATAATTATCCAAAAAGCAGAGACATAAATAAAAATACAGTAAATGTGTTGTTTCCTTATTGCAACGTAAAGTAAAAATTATAAGTGTCTCACTCAAATCAAAATAAAAGCATTTGTTTTGACACATTCCAGTTTAAAACGATGCTGGAAGAGACATGTTTCCATTCAATGTTTTGATTTTGACAAAAATGTTTWAAAAAAAAAAAGTTTTCCTGCAGTTTTTTCGCCAGCTCTCAGAGGGATCAGTCAAAGCCTCCTGCAGCTCAGAGTCATTAGCAAGCTGTCACATAGCTAAGACCCTAAAATGCATTTGACACATCAGATCACAGTTCTATCAGACCTGGCAAGCGTGCCAGTGCTGGATCTTCACGTCTCACTCTTGGATCAGACTCCTTTAGGATTCACTCTCTTTTCTGATAGAGCRAGAGAAAGGAAATTAGCCTAGTTCATCCCCCCCCAGCCAAAACCACAGGTTCACCTGCTGTGCAGAAAGAGAAGTTTATGGAGGATCTCSTGACATTCCCACTGTACAAAAAGCACAATCGCACGCAGATATTCAAGCCTTCAAGGTCAGGGGAGAGCAGCAGCACCCAAGACCTCAAAAAAAGAGCAGAAGAAAACATATCATGTTTTCTTTATAAGCATGATGCTTATAAAGAGACAGGCTCTTGCGGATCTAGTGGGCACACCACACTAAAAGGGCCTCTGCCTGATAATGTCACATCCTGAAGATGCCATGTAAAAGCTGCAGAGTGCAAAACATACTGGTCTTGGCAGAGCAAAGGGTTGGAGTTGACCCATCTGGCAGTTGACCTTGCATTTCCTACAGAGCTGAACTATTTTCAGATTGGCTGCTTAGATCACAAACCTCTCCGGCTGTTCTCTCTTTGAGTATCAAGATAATGACTTTCTGGGAAAAAGATTGTTCCTGCTCCAGTAAGCAAACCCAAGGCCTCCACAACATGACCCCGCACTCAGTTTTCTTGTTGTAGTTGAAATAAACATATGTTCCAACAGCACTGATGCAAGTCTAAGTCCAGGTGGTCATACAGAGCTGTTGGCGTAGGCAGATGTCCCCATTTATATACAGGCAGTTTTAGGGCATGGCTTGTTTGCCTTTTTCAGACGGGTAATCCCATCAGTGCTCTGTGTGGATTTCTTSCTGCTCTTATGGCTGTGATAGGGAGCTTGTCTGTATGTGGTGGAGCTTTTGCYTATATCCACCCCAGAACAGCATCCACCTTTTCCTGGCTTTTCTTTTCCTTCCCTGATGGACACTGGGACTCTTCCAAATGACAGTGCTCTCACAGAGATCCCCATGATGTGCAAAAGGGAGAGCCTTCCAATTGCTGTGAAGTGGCACAACTCCCATGGCACATCTGCAGTGCGCAGGAGCACTGGGAGTCCAGCTGGATCCCAAGTGCAATCTCTTATTCTTACCACTATGATCCTCCTGAAAAAGAGATCAGGTTCTCCTCAGATAGGAAGCATCATAAGGGGCATAGTGTCCTGTACCTTGGACATTAGACTAAGAGCTCAGAGCTCCAGCTCCTCGCACTGACCTTGTCCTCAATGAACTGGAGCAACCTTGGCTTTTTAGGTTGTAGACTTCTGCATGCTCTCTGGGAACATCCCACCTTCTTGTGTCCCACCTCAACTGAGACTGAAGTTATAKTAATACATAAAAGTGTCTCATCCCAGATCCAGCTAAAGCTCTCTTTTTATGAAAAGACATTTACTGTTTTTTTCCCCCTGCAGAAACTTGTTCTCTACAAAGAAAACATGGAGTAAAACGTAAATGAGGAACTGACATTCATCAGCCTTTCCAGCAATGCCAAAACTTACAGTTGGATTACCCAGACCCTCTGGATCATCATTAGCTATCAGGGTATTTCAGTCAAGTTTGCAGGATGCTTTATATCAGTCAGGAGAGATTTTCTAAACAACAGACACAGTTTAAAGCATTTTGGATGGGGAAGCACGTACATAGGAACGTGAGCCTGAGCACAGATGTATAAAATTGTAGGTGATCAAAGGTAGTGCATCCAAGGCAAGATTAAAAGACGTTTAATACAGCTTTTCCCAATAAGCCTGAGAGATGAAAGAACTGCCACAAGGCCTTGCTGGAGGCTTAGAAATTGCTCTGTGAAATCAGCTGCAATTGGTAATTAAATGGAAACCTTGGGGGTGTTCTGAAGACTCTTTTCATAGCCTGGCATAAGGGAACTCATCTTTAAATTACACAGACTTTTACCTTCCACGGAGGAAGGTGCTGTTCCTACACATCCTGCCTCAGAGCAGCTGGCTTCATGMATGAGCAGAGGTGGCTCCTCAGACCTCTCTGCGAGAGGGTCAGGGTGCACCACCCAACAGTCTGAGCCCCTCCAGACACTCCTGTCTTACCAGTGCCTGCCCTCAATTGACCTAGCTGTAAAATGGATAACTCCCCATTTACACTGAGTCTGCAGCTGTGGCCAGGTGCCGCAATAACTGTGCCCCTGCCTTGTGCAACACAAAAAATCAGCTRTGCTATAGAAGTCTCCCACCAGGTCCCAGAGGACCTCCTCCCTGGACGTGCACACAGCTCCTACACAACTTCTTCCAGCGTAGGTCTTTGCTCTGCTACAGGGAGAGCCCAAGGCAGGCAGGAGATCCCTTGGTTGACTGGCACGTGGGGAGAAAAAGGAAAATCCTGGTCCTGATAAAAGACAGGAGAATGACTGTGTTTTGTCTAACCAATTATGACAGATTGGAAMTTCTGAGTGTGCACAGGAAGATCAGGGAGGAAAACCAGACCACAGCAGAAAGCACAGCCTTGTGGGCAGAGCATCCAAATGGACCTCAGGAGATTTTGGTCAGGCTTTCAGCTCTGCTACCACTTTCCTCAGTACGGCTGAGACATAGCCCTTCACATGGCCCGTTTCCCTTCTCTTTGCAATAAAAGGGGTTGGTCTTTCTTGATCTACTTGCAAGAATGGATTATTTTACTGTTTGCTTGCAGAGATCCTAGGGTAACAAGGGCCATAAACAAAGCGAACCACCTACTTTGGATTGCACTTCTACAGTGTTTAAAATGCCTGTTTGATGCAAAGTGCTTTATTTCTTGTTGTAGCCTTTCATTTCTAGATGGCATGACACWCTTACTCTGTGACAAAGTACTCTTTTAAAAAGACAAAGCTGGATTTGCTGAAAAGTAGCACTGGATATCCCATTTTCAGCAAAACAACAAGCAGCAGGTGAGGGCAACTCAACTCCAGACAGCTTGTCAGCTGCTGAAAAACAAAGATAAAAAATGCTTGAAAAAGAATTAAAAGGAGGTTCAATTTAAAAAAAAAAAGTGCTAAATCTCTGCTGAATACAAGGCAGGTAGCCAGAAATAGCTGCCACTGGGAGAGATCGACAGCTGATATAAATAGTAGTGACTCATGGTGTAATGGGGATCCAGTTCAGGGGAACAAATCCCTATCAGTTGCTCAGACAAAGCCTCCTACAGCAAATGCCTCTGAACGGCGCAGGCCTAAATACCTCCAGGCATCTGCAAATACAGAGGTTRGGATAATACCTCAGGCAGAAAGCCCTTCGTGCCAGTCCTCTGTCCACTAACCATCCACTGCTGTGGATGGCTTTGGTTTGTGGCCCGGGACAGAAGGATTTATGCAGTGCATAGGGATACTCTCTCAGACAGATGTCAGAAAAAATCTCCATGCATCAACTGTGCTCAGCTGCTGCTGAAACCTCTCCCCCAAGAGTCCCTCCTTGAGGGCCTCACATTCAGACACATGTTCTTTTAGGTGAATGTGACCCAYACATGCATACGGGGTTTGGGAAACAAGTAAGTATCCTTTAATTTCCTAAGGACTATGCCAGCTCTGAGCAGAATGTAGCTATATGCCCTCCTAGCTGTGAACCAGAGCTCCAGGCCTTTCCACCCACTGGTTTRCAGAATTTGCCTATCTTGCATCTGCCAGCAATGGCACGCAACCACTACAAAATTTTTGCCAGGTGTATTTGGCCCTGCAAACTCATATAAAGTTCTCCTGCACGTGTAACACAGCCGCAGTGTTCAAGTGCTAAATATTCCCAGAGGACATGGCGACTCACACRCACCCCCCGTGATTCTTGCTGCTGCCTGCCTGCAGTCAGAGCCCATGGGCAAAGCCAAACCGACCAGAGAGGAAGGAAGCCAAGAGGGAGAGATGGAGATAATCATCATGAGCAGAAGTCCATTGATGGCTGGAAGGCATCTCTGGGATGCCAGGTGAAATGTTGACTATGTGGTACTTATAAAACCTTTACCTTCCTTTTACTTTTAGGRTCCTGGTAGCTAGCCCAGGAGGAGATGCCAGCTCTTTGTATCCAGCACTTCCAGCCTCTGAAATTGCTTCCTGCCCTGTGCTGATGTTGAAGTCAATCCCAGAGGCAGAGCAACCCTGAGAAATAAAGAAGTATGAGCCAGAATGGGCAGGCCAGCAGCTAGGATATTGCACAGAAATGGCAGTCTCTCCAACACAGAGATGCTTTTCTTTCAACTGCTTTAATTTTTTTGCCCCTCCATATAATTCTCTAATAATCACCCTATTAACAATGTTCCATTTGCCACACAACTCGGGATATTAATCCTATTAGTTGGTACTAATCCTCTGCAAAACAGAATAGAAATATTCACTCTCATTTTCTCAGGGTAAAAAAAGAGAGAAGAGATGGGGAAAAGGGAAGACAAAGATGCTTTCAGAGATTTGCTGTTTTGTAAGTTAATTGAATGGAACTGGGTCTCCTGTGGTGTCCATACACAATTCCATTATCACGTAATGGGGTGTCACATACAGCCTGTTGATAAGAGACAGTCTGTCAGATTAAGCATTAACTATCATATTTGGAAACCATGCATTTTTCTACCCATTGGGGCACCAAAACACAATATCCCATTTCCCTTTCCTTCCCCCAACACCTTCTTCCTTTACTACACTCTAATTAAAGAGCAGGGGGGAGACTGGTCTGTGCTGCCGAGCCCAAGATAAACTTTGCTGAGTAGGGAAAAAGAAATGAAGTGAGCATCCCAGAAAACAGAGGTCTTTCCTATAAGCTTTCATTTTTCCTCCCATCCCCTCTTGTGCTGTATTTTCTTCCTATTTCTGTGAAGAGTTGCTAGCAGTTTCCATTCTCCCCTGCTCCACAAGGTGAGACTGGCACCTACTGGAACCTGCCTGGAAAGGCTGAGACTGAGAACAAAAAAAAAAACCCTTTTCTCAGTCYAGCTTCATCTCCAGATTCACATTATTTTTCCCCCTTCATCAGACAAACAAACAGCTTAGCAGACACAGCAACAGACAGCACACGCTGGAGTAAGGATTTGACACAGGTACTTTTTTTTAAAGGTGCTCCATTTTTAAGCTGTTTTGTGGTAATTGGGGGTAACCATCATTAGTCACTTCATTTGTGCCAGCCCATACAGAGGGAACCACAGGCACAGGTCCTGATAAAGCTCCCAAGGTTATTCTGGGTCTTTGAGGCTATTCACTCTTCTCATACGTCTGAGTACCTAATGGAAGCGAGAGCAAACATCCCTCCAGGTACAATATCTATCTTCATTAGTTTCATCTCCTCTTCCCCCACACGCTCTAGCCTGGCACTGAGGATTTCCTCATGTGATGTGTTCACATGCTGGTCCATCCCCTGGGATTTAGATTTAGACCCCAAAGCGCTGCTCTTCCACGCTTCTCCCCTAGCCATAGGCTTATTCTTTGAYGTCCCCCTTCCAAAGCCTCACTGGCCAACCTCAATCAAGTGGCAGCTTGGCTTCATTCTGCCTCTCTCCCTCCTCCCATCTCTCCTTGCTGGCCCCACTCCCAGCCATAACACCAGCCTTGTTCCCACTCCAGACCTCCAACACAGCTCATACAGACCTCCAGCAAAGCCTAGCCACCCATTGCTGGTCTCCAAGCTTCTGTGAGCCCTGGAGAACACATCCTGAATCCATCACCYTCTGATCACCCAAGAGACCAGCTCTTTCAGAAAGGTTCCCTGCCAGTTTTGCTCTGTACCACACTGTGTATTTTATCATTAACTTCGATACACAGAGCARCAAGCCTACCAGCTCAGAGACTGTCACACCAAAAGCCACAAAATAGGCACCACAGATTAAGTGAAGGCACATAAAACAGGAGAGAGGAAGGGCTGCATGCCACAGCATGATGTGGAAAGATCAAGGGAGAGTAAGAGAAGAAAAGCCAGAGAACAGAGCAAATCCAGCAGGAAGCTGGGAACATCTCACAGACTGGAGCTGCCTCAATTATAGGGCTGCAGCTCTCATTAAGGGAAAGTACTCTCTATTTACACTCTGTCTACCCCCAAGGCTGCTAACCTGAGCACGCATGACTCACCGGTATGAATAAAGCTGTCCCAACACAGGGCACCAGACACCTCCTGATTAGCAAGTCTCATCCTCCCTCTCGCAACATCTCCATTAGGGAGCTCTGGCTCAATAGACTCTCCCTTTGTTTGAGAAGCAGCAGCTTGGCAGAGACCTGTCAGCACCRACAGACGAGGCCGGACGGACAGAGCTGACTCACATCCCCCAGCTGGGGATGTTTCAAACGGTCCTCTGTCCTCAGAARCAGCATGCCCCTGCTTCGAAAAATACAGTGTTCAGCATATCACAATTGCTATGGGCTGCACAAACAAATAGATGTTTGTTTGCACAACAGCTCTCCAGAGTGGCCTCGGCAGTTCTGTGTGCGCAAGGTGGGGTGAGATGTTCTTCTCCACCTCCCAGATTGATCCGCTCTCAGCTGGGAAGGAACCAGAGGTGCACGGCATGGAGACGCTCAGTGGGCTGCCCTTGGTGTGCRTGTCTGGGGGTGGCAGAAGGAAATAGAGACTCCTCCTTCCAACAGAGCTTCAAGATGTCCTGCTGCCTTCAGAGGCGTATTGGATCATGACCAGGAATCGGATGTACAGGAATCAGAGAGAAAAAGGGGCTCCATTACACTGATGCAAGCTTGAAAGGGCTGTTACAGCATCTGTGAAATCCCTCTGATTTACATGGGGATAAAATGGAGTAGATTCACCACTCAGCTGGACTGACTGATAGCATCTACAGCCACTGATGGGAACTGGGACAAAGAGAAGAATCGGGTCCAGGGGAGTACGTAAGGGTTCAACCACCAGCCAGCTCATTGCCTGGCAGCAATTCATAGCCTGGTTCTGAAATCAATAGAGACTGAGAGCACTCAGCAGACAGATGAAGCCAGGTCTGTAATTTACTGTAATTCTGAGCTGCTAGATTACTTTCTTCAGGTTTTCCAAGAGGAACAGTTAGTCACAGTGGTGAGTTACTCCCCTTCGTAGGCTCTGTTTTCCATTCTTCCCCTTCCTGATTGTCACCCCAACACCCCTTCTAGTCCTGGGGAGCAAAGAGTGCTATTCCAGCCTCCCACCATGGCCTCTGCTACCTCAGTGCTGTCCATCTGGGGGAAGAGAGAAGGCTTTGCTGGTTTTTAGAGTATAACTTACTCTCCAGCTTCATGGATGTCATTCCTTACCCCCACTCCGGCAGCTACTCAGATATCTGAAGAGGAGCCAGCTCTACTGATGTTTCCTGGAACAACTATATCCCAATCACCATTAGGCCTCTTGAGAGATCCCACAGCCTTTGGATTCAGCCAAAGAGGACCAAATGCTCAAGTAGAGCATTTAGTATCTTGGATTATCCCCTCACCTGTGTTTGACACCACACACTTAGGAGACCCACCTATAGGCAGCACATACAAATAAGAGCTGCTCTGGAGAGGCCTAAGATAGACTTGATGAGACACTGTCATTCCCTTTCATGGTCCACATTTGGGATATATTGCTCCAAATACCAATATATGCTACAGGCCCTCTCTTTTGCAAAAAGATGTTGTTTTATTCTCCTGAGCATAGAAGACTCTTCAACCAACTACCAGTACTGAGTCGTGACTCCCATTGCTCTAAAGATATCACTTGGTGTAGCTGGTGACAGAGCCCACTTGGGCTTCTTTTAGGAAGGAGAACCACCCCCAGCACAGTTCCAGATTTGCACTGCCAGAAAACCATAGCTGGCTATGACGCTGCTAGGAACAGCTTGGAAAAGAAAGATTTTGACCTCTTTCATCTTGACTGGGTCAAGGGAACACTGACTCTGGTGATGGATGGTTGACTGTAATTCCTGCCTACTCATTTAATCAGCGTGAACAGAGAGAAGCACAAGCATGCTCAAAAGAGAAAGCGGCAGGCAGTGGTGGAAATCCCAGAGGCTCTACAGAGCAGGGAGGTGTGAAGGGGAGATGCTGGCAGGGGAACAAGACACCGGGGCTATAGTTCTGATACGAGGGACCAGAGGGAAGGAACCTGGGGTTTTTCCTTGGATGAGAGCTGAAAAACAAAAATCACCTCCACTAGCTGTGCCATTTCAGAGGCTGAAACCATGCTGCAATGAAAGAACAGCCCCTAGAGTAGCATAAACCACAGCATGTGCCGCATCCTGCCTGCCTGCCCACGGGCAGCCTGCCTGCCATAAATACATAGGGGCATTCAGGCATGGAGGAGAAAGGAGGGGGTCCAACCATACCCAAAGCTACTTCTGCAGTCTCGCAACATGAAAGCCAAATAAATCTGCTCTTAAGGGAGCCTCCCATCCATCAACAGCCAACACACGCACAGAGTTCAAGACCAGAATAGACTACACGGTCTGATCTCGGGCCTAAAAAAGGGTGGCCAGTAAAATTTCTCTGCTTCCTGATCCCAATAACATGCCCCAAAAACAAGAGCACCCAAACTCTACCCCTCAGCTCAGCAGCGGTCCTGTTTCTGCAGGACCACGTAGCCATTAGAGCATTGTCCAATCAAAACCTGGTGGTGTGGTGTGGTGTGGGAGGCTCTCCACATGCTCCCTGGAGCTGGCACTAACCTCAGGCCCCCAGCTTGATGCCCAGTGGGTCAGACAAACTATCTCTGCTTACAGAGGAGCAGCGTGTTGTGTAGCCAACGGGGTGGAAACAGGAGAGGCCAAAATGGCACTACAGCATTTCTGGGCTCCTGCACAACCAGCAACAAGGCAGCTCCACGGCTGCTGAAGCAGGGAAGCAGCACGACTGAACACATCCAGGTTGTGCTGTCAATGAACAGCCTGCTCCGAAAGAAGAGGGACGCATTGCGAACCAAGTCCAGCCCCGAATGTCTATTTCTGATGTAGCAGGAGTACCCTCTAGTGGGAGAATAGCTTGGAGAAAGACTTCAAAATCATTACATACACACACAAATGCAGGATTTTAGATCTCAAAAAAAAATGCACTGAGAGTGAGCATAAGACAGAAACAGAATGGGCTTGAAAACAGAGGGAAACATAGTATCATAGGGAAATAAAGGCATAAAGTCTGATTATCACTTACAGTGTTATTTTTTACTTTTCCAAGAAAGCCATCTAAAAACATAGTCAAAACCAGGGAGAGCAGTGGGTTGGAAACCAGATAGAAGTCTACCCATATTCATGAAGCCAGGCCAAGACTGTTTGAATACCCAAAGGTCACAGGAAAACCTACAGCTGTGTGTCTTAATCCTGCTTACTGCTTGAAAGCTTCTGGGTGTGGAAGTAGTCTCTGTACTCATGGCAGAAGCCCAACACGTTTCCCGAGGCCATCAGAGCTGGTGAAGCTGTTTTGCTTTGGCTCATGGATGAAAGATTTTGCTGTTAGAGGAGGGGGGGAAACTGGGCAAGGACTGATGCGTTAGACATAAAGGATGCAGAGGATGCTGTAAACTGTATACAGATGGGATCAATATGCTCTCCCCAGTGACCCGCTCTAATATCACACTGACACCACAGTGACAGGTGCAGTATTAGAACCTCAATAGAGTGGAATTATGTAGTACCTTCGGGGCCCTTCCCATGCAAAAGCCTAGCTAGCCTGAATGTTATATATAGATTCTTTCATCCACTATTGAAATGCACCTACCTCTAGGGAGAGGTTCCTGGTGTCTAAGCCTCCAACCCTTCTGATTTGGGCAAAGATAAATACAGTTGGGGAGTCTGAGCTCTTTTGTTTTCAGATTAAAAATCTAAGCACTGTTTCCTGCAAAACAGCAATTGTAAAGGAGTGAGAGGATTTAAAGAAACATAGTCCACTTTTACAGCCAGGGATAGGAAGGAAACTAAAAAAATCCATGCCAGACTCAAAGTGATCTTTTCTATAGAGATGTAGCCCAATTAAGCATCTCACAGAAATCCACGCTGGTAGTCACGCAATCAAGGTGAAGCAGGAGTGAAAGTTGGGAGTGCAAATGCTTTGCAGGTCAGTTTAGAAATAGCGGGAGAGGTGACAGCAGAGGAAAGCGGTGGGTTAAGCCCAGCATCCCTCATGGGAGATGGGACAGTGCTCCCTCTGCATAATGTGTCATGTGCAACCCACAAGTTCCCTACTTTCTTCAAGCTCCAGTTACTCCCAGGAAATTTGGCTAGGGTCTCAGAGTCCCAGTTTCTTGATCCCATCTTCAGTTCCAAGTGCCTCCTCCCAAAGACGATGCCCCCCACAGCAGAGCTCACTGCCACCTTCCTGGGCCAGACTCACTACCCACCTGGCTGCTTCAGTTCACGGTGACTTCCCAGCAAAGCACTGACCCAGCAAGCCACAACATAAAAATTACAGTAGCATAAAAAGATGCCAGTCCTAGGCACTGATTCCACCCTGGATCCTGCTTATTTCACTGGGAAGCCTCCTGGAAAAGATAGTTACTCACCATACAGAAGGGAGGAGCCTGGCCCAAGGTGACTGGGCTGCAGAACTGGACCAGAGCCCAGACCTCTCCCAGAGGTTTTCCTCTACCAGAGGCAGAGAGAGGGAGGGTTTGGCTCTTTGGAGGGTTACTCTGCCTTCCAGAGCAGAAGGCTGTGAATTCCCCATTTCCCACACTGCATGCTCAGTTAAAGTGACAGATGACTGCATGTGTGCACAAGCCTCCATCACTGTAGAAAGGATAGTGTAGATGATTTCTTGGAGAGAAAGAAGTAAAAAAAAAAAAAAAAGAGGAGAAAAATTTGAAGTAAATGAGAAAAAAAAGAGGAAGACATTCTCTAGATACAGTACGTGCCACTGCAGAACCAGGGACATGCCTCGGGAAATTTTAAAAAAGTTTAAAGGAAAAGTAAAGCTAAAGAAAAAAAAAAAAAGAAAAAGAAAAAGGATCCTATTAAGATTAATGCTTTTTGGCTTTCCATCTCCCTCCAGCATGGCTCTTCCATTTCCATAAACCCATTATCCTCACTGCTGTTTCACTTAATTGGAAAATGTCTATTGCAACCTAGCATGTTCCAAGACAAACCTTGGATGTATATATAACAGACACTTAAAAGCTTTCAAATATTTCAAATTTGCTCAACACAATTATGTTAACAAAAACCCTGTGGGACTTTTTTTTTCTTAACAAAACAAAAAACACCAAAAAAACCAAAACCCACAATAGTCATAAAGCATGTGTTCACAGGGCTAGAAATGCCGTTACGTTTATCCTGATTAGCATTCACTAAGCTTTTATGTGCACACACAGTTATTGCCGGGGTAGGGAAGAGGGGAGAGTCAGAAATGAGAGTAAATGATTTGGCTGGTGAAGGTCAGGGAACTGAAACAAGGATATTAGTTTTACTGCAGTGGCACAATGACAGCAGGCTGAGCAGGGAGGTTGTGCTCCAAGTCCCTTTGAGCAGCACCCTCGTGGGAAACCCCCGAACTGTGCTTCAGGAGGGCAGGGGAGAGTGGGGGAGCATTAGGGGCAGTGAGCAGAGCTCCGGGGTGGCTGGTCAGGAACTAACTTGGAGGAATTGGGACTTTCTGGTGGTTCCTGTCAGTTCTACAACTCTAAGAAGCAGACGAGCTCCTTTGCCTCAACTCCTTTTGCTGTCTTCCTTCCCCCCATCCCCACCAACCTCTCATAGAGTAGCCAGGAGCTACCGGGGTGACCACGGCACCAAGACAGTTTACGGGGATTCAGATGCTCACTGCAGGAGCAGGCTTGGTGCTAGGCACATCAGCCCACCAGGCAGCCTAGGACCTGGCTTTTGTCACCAGCTGGCTAAAGGACAGCAGGAGCTGTGGGAAGCGGAGCAGGAATCAGATAAAGTTTTCTACCCTGGTAAGTGGTGGCTTTACTGGTTTTTAGCTGGTAAGGATCTCAGCAGAATATTTTGAAGTAGACTTGTGTGCACGTATGCATGTAACAAGTTTACAGGATCCTTTGGAAGAYAATGGCTAATTTTCACATGTCCCAGGTAGTCTCATCTTGGTTGTATTATCTTGATAATGAATAAACTTTGCTATTCTTGTTTTGTACAATAACCTCCACTCCAGCACGCCACTAGTGCACATCACTATTAAGACAGAATGACAAAGATTTCAGCGAGCTTTATAAAGCTCTTTGGGGATGAACCTCACTGTACTCACAGTAAGTGCCAGCCCTGGCCCTGAGAAGCTGTGTTAGAGTGCAAATCTCTCAAATATTTGCTCTGCTCTCCTTTCCAGCACATCTAGGCTGCTGTCCACAGACATTATTCTCCTGCTGACCTACCTACTGTGTAATGATATCATACCATTTCAAAATATGGAATTTCCTCTTGCTATCTGTGCATCTGGCTCAGCCCAGCAATGCCCGTRAAGAGAATGCCAGAAATGCTTCCCATCTGCAAGAAATGCAGGAAATCCCCTTGATAGTATCCCTGAATGCATCAAGAGACGTGCCAGTGGTATTCCTAGCCCTGCACCTTCATCCTGCCTGTTGTGTAAAGGGTAAAGAGCTGAATATGCCAGGACTTGTATCAAGTGTATCACAGCATCTTCCCCTCCAACTTCGTTCTCCTTCCTCGTCCGCACCAACAAACACCTCTCCTCGGACCTGCCTTTGCCTTTCTGGGGGAATCCTGAGAGTATGTAATCTACAGCACAGGCTGAAGGCAGAGGCAGACCATTTTCTGGCAGCAGCACACAGGCAGCAGTAACCAAGCTATCTCCTGCAGAATGGAGTTGCCTGTGCCAGGGCCGGGGTCTGTGTCCTCAGCTGGACATTTACTGAGATGGATAGCTGCTCCTCCTCCAGCAGTGTTTAATAGGCACTAATCCTGCATGTAGAAAGTGCCTGTGTTGCATAATGGTCCTTGCAACGCAAGTGGAAACTACTAGCTCCTAAAGTCCTTTTCGAAGAGGAGTCGTCAGGCCCAATGAATGAAACAGCAGCAAYAGTGATGGAGACAATGGTGGATGGCGGTGGATTGCATAGAAGTCTGAGCATCCAAAGCAGTACCTAGACTTTAAGGATGGCTCCTGTTGGGTTTGTGAGTGAAACAACCACATACCTTAGGCTTGTTGCACTGCAATTGAGTGAGAGGTCTGAGGTGGGGAGGTGGCTACCCACACTTGGGGTGTCCAGGCTGAACTGAGAATCCCTCTGCTGTAACGGAACGAAGAATGAGAGGGCTGTCAGAAGTAACTGTTGCCTTGGACTGACTATTTCCAAGGCACCACAGGACCTACAGTCCAGCTTTGTGTGACATATCTGGCAGCTAGAGCTGAAAAACAAAGTCTGTGCTGAAGTCAAAGTGTGAGGGGGCATGCAGTCCTAAAGGAGGTTGTGGAGCATTAGCAAGATCTGAGCACGAAAGGGGGAGGACCAGGAAGAAGGTGAAATGAGGAATCCTGCTAGCCAGGCAAGAGAAAACCAACTCAGAACACTTCTAATGAACCAAAAAAAATTATGACACAGTGGGAGAGAAATTTAGCATGTTTTCCTGACAAGTACATTTGACTCCAATGGTCCCATACCACACCAGTTCTGTCTCTGTTGCCTCCTCCATAAAGACATCAAATCAAACRTTGAAGCTGCTTTTTCAACTAACAATATGATGCCATTATTCATGCTGCTGGCTGGTTTAGATGCAAGTGTTACTGAAAGCCCCAATAACTTACCTGTAAAAGAGACAAGGCTCCTGAAAGAGGCTCACTTCTGCTGTGGAATAAGAACAGAAGAGGCCGTGGAAATACCAAAACATTTTGCAAAAGCAACCAAGAGCTGCAACCTACGAAACAAGGATGTATGCCTTAGAGGACACAGACTTAGTACAGTCCCAACTTCCATTCAGCCACAGCTATATGATCTTTTTTTCCCAGCTTTATTCCTGGCTAACACTAAGGCCTGATATGGCTGGTAGAAAGATCTGCTCAGTGCCCAGCTAAGAAAACACTCCTCTAACTTCTGCAGAGACTGCAGGGCCACGCTTCATGTGGGAAACCCACAATTAGTGAGCAGCCTGTTGTTCTGTGCCAATGGAAAGCACACGCGAGGTGTGGAAGGTACATACCAAATGTATGTGCATGGCATGAGCAAATGTTATACAGAGACTGAAATACCGTCACATCTTTCCCCTCCCCAAGCATCAGGTGCTGGCTACAGCCTCCCCCAGACAATCGGGATACAGGAAAAAGTCACTTTTGGTTTAATTCACACAGGGAAGAAGAGGCTAAGTTGTCCCAGTGACTACCCAAAAGTCAGGCAGGGAGATGTAGAGAAGAGCAGCAAAACAGAAGACGACAAATAGAAATATCTCCCCACAATTCACAAATTCACGCACTCGCTGTTTCCTTCCCCCACACTGCAGTTCTGCTTAACCCAAGAGACAAATGTATTGCTCACACWGATGTCCAGACAGTGCAATTTATTGTTTCAAGACAGACGCCAGAGATGATAGGTCACTACACCTAGATTATTTTTTTTTTAACTGCCAAGACAAAGGGTTATGATATGGTCATGTTGGGAGCATGAGGAATGGGCAGGAAGAAACAGAAATTTTGGAACACAACCAGAGAAAGCAGCAACTAAACTGACATCTGATTTGGTAGCATAAATGTTTTGCAGGGCTTTGGACTACATAAGCAACTAATTTCCTCATTTAGCTAGCTGTAACTCTTAGTCATATCTTCTCTTCTCTTAGTTTCAAAATCACTGGCCCATCTAACTGGCATTCAAACATCTACTATTCCAGCTACAAACATAAGTGTTTTTTCCTAAGTCCAGCACTCTATTTTTCTGAGGGAGAGATCATGTGCATGTTCCCAAAACAACGGGGAGTTTTACAGTCCTGTAAGAGCAGAGGAAATTGAGGGCTGATCTGCGTGCTGCTGCACAGCGCAACATGCCTATGGCATGTGAACGACCAAATGGATGGAGCTGCTTATGTGTTATSGCGGCATTTTTGCACCGCCTGCTCTAAACCTGCTGGCCCATCACACTGACAGAACAGCAACTCTGCTATCTATTGCCCTAGGACTGTTCTTCCCTTCCCTACCCTCCTCTGGGTCCAAACACAATCTCCCAACATGATTTCCACCTTCCCCACCACAAGAAGAAAAAAGCTTCTTCGCTTTCTCCTCTAATGGMGGCTGCACTTGATGAAGCAGCACCGTTATTAGGGGAATGGACTGTTAACAGCATTTGGGCATTTCTTAGTAATGAGGGCAGTGAGATGGAAGGGGGGAAGTAATCAAAATACACATACCAGATGGGCTATTTCAGACACATTTTTCTCCCTTAGCACCTGTGAAGGGCATTGRCTTTCAGCAGGGACACTTTTTGTAATGAAGTTAAACCCACAGAGCATGGTGGGACAATTTGTATCTGCTCACAGACAGGAGGAGGGAGGGAAAAGCATCGTCTTCAGGAGAGTTTTCTGGCACTGAAGAGATTCTGCCTTGTCTAGGCCCAGGGGAGGGGGCTGAGAGMCCCATTTCTCTACCTGTCCCCACCACAAGCAGAGGCTGATACAGCCTCCACAAGCTTTTCAATCCTTTCTCTGTTAGGGGGCAAAAATAAAGGGGGACAGGGAACAGATGGAGAAGCTTGAGGCAGCTGCTATTGCAGAGAGCAAGACAGAGTYGCACCGTGTCTCAGGCTGAGAAGCCAAAACCTTTACACAGCCCTAACACCATGACATTAACCGCTGCATTAGCACAAGTCTCACTGTTCCCTCAAACTCTGTAGTGGTGAAACACATCCTTAGAACAGGGAGCAACTCTCCTTTACTTCAGGGAGGCTCAAAAGTGCCAAACGCAGGCCAGAGTGAACTCCTCTCCAGGTCTCTAGGAAGYCCAGACACTGCTCTGGCAAAGCCATGGCTCCAACTATTTGTAGGGGGTTGCCTGCTCTGTGATGGAGCTGCTTAAGGAAAGTTGCTTCAGACAGGGAGAACGGATGTCAGAACAGCACTGGATGCCTCTGAATATGGAGAGGTTTTGCAAAAAGATGTTTGCAAAAGAATGCAAAGGCAAGTCTTGGGTGTGAGATGCTGGGCTAGGGGCTAGGAGAGTGAAGTGTSTTTCACCACTGAATCAGTCCCTCCTCAGGTACACCAGACAACTCAGCCAGGGGCTACCATGTAAACCAGACTCCACTAAAATCAACAGTATCGACACCAGTGCTGGACACCATAGTACAGTATCTGTCTGCTGCAGAGATGAGGAAATTTTGTAGGCAGSTTTAGTACAACTGCCAGGACTGAGTGTAACAAGCATTGAAATGTAGAATTTTTCCCAGCCAACCTGAAAGTTTTTATACAAGTTTCGAGCTTTCCGTTACTTGTTGAACCGAGTGCATCTTCAGCCTTGAAAAGGGAACGGCTATAATTTCAACTCATGTTGCTGAGAGCAGAGCATAATAAGATGGTAATCCTACTATTAGCGTATGAGCTTTATTTACCCAGCTGTTACCTGCAGATATGACAAGTAACTAAAGGGCGCAGGGTAGAACAGGCAGAATTCAGCGATGTCAACATGCAAAGATGTTCCGTTATCTCTAAAGCTGACACAGTGAGGATGGAGCTTTAACATTTGTCTTTCATACCGTGCTGCAAAGACTCTCCCCCCACCCCAATCTGTTTGAATACCATCTCACAGAAAACGGATGCTCTAAAGTAAAGCAACAAAACCCAGCTATCAATGTACTATTTATATGAAATAGGCAGCAGGAAATTGTGGGTAAAACCTGCCTGAGGCATTTGGCTTTGTAGGACCCCAAAACTGTGCTCGCATTCAGAGGAGAAGGACCCGCAGCCACAGGGCTGTCAGCAACACAACTGATCACCAAAGGACTGTTTTATTGCTCGGCTTGTTTTGCATTTATACAGTGATAAAGCAGCAGGAGTTCCTCAAGCAGGAAATGGTGGTATCAGTTTTACCTTTTTTTAAAAGGGAATTTAAGGTGAGACTTGGGAAAAGGTTGGTGCTTGCTTTATTTATTTGTATTCCCTTTCTGGTCCTGTTTGCTTTCTAGTCAAGAACTCTGCTTCTTCAGTGTGCGTTCAATATTAAATTGCCTCTTAATGTACTAACAGCCAGACTTCTCTTGAAGAATATGCTCCAGCATAGAGAATTCACAGCATTTGTCAAGGAGAAAAGGATTAAGTGAATAGGGACTCCAGCCAAGTTTTCTTGACACTTTTTTTTCCCAGGTACTGGTAGATAAAAAAATTACAAAATTTCCTGGATTATTTATTTATTTTTCCTATGCCTACATAAGCACTTTTTTGTGATGAAAACAACTCAAGCTCTCATCTCAGCCACCCCCATCAGAAGCAAGACTTATCCAAGGTCAGAGTCGCTGGCAGGGCAGGGCATCAGACTCCATCTCCCAGATTTTAGCCTTATAAATCTGTCAGTGGCCAGATTCTCTTTGTCAGGAATATCCTGAACTCACTACCCCAGAGTTGATTTGGAAAAAGACTGAAATACCACCTCATGTTCAGAAAGGGCTTTGACCCTTGAATTTACTTGCAAGCACATACCCCGAGGAAGGCGCCTCACCGCAGGGGCCGGCACAGGCACTGGAATGCAGTGGTTCACTGCCGACAGCACCTCCAGTGCTGACCRGTGCAAAGACATTTCTCATCATGGAGGAAATTAAGAACCTCCCCACGGTTTCTGATAGGGAAGGGAACGATATTCCAAGCCTACAAGGACTGTCATCTCTGGGTTCACCTTGTGATAAAGGGGATATTTCCCTCCCTGTATTTCAGAGACAGCAGTTAGGAAAAGCCACCTGTAAACTAAGTTTTTAGACACACATGAGCAGCATCCCAGGGGGAGGGATAATGTGCCGATTCAGAAATATGACACATCCTTTGCAATCACTCTTTCTGGCCTTGACTCCTTAAAACACCATGGGCTCCAGCAACGTTTCATAGATGGTTCARTTGTTCTCATGTAGCGCTCTGCCGCCCACTTCCTGAGTTATGGAGGGGCTCAGCTATATTTCTAATGAGAACCACATTAGCCGGTGGAATGAACATGGCTATAAGGATCCACATTAATACTGCTTATWGCTCCAGAGGTTGAGCTCCTTGGGCTGAGGACAGGAGAGGGTGAATCCCCTTCTAAARCCAATACTGGCTAGCTAGATCCCAAATATCGAAGCAGAAATGGAGGAAGGACTTCCCTGCTCTGCAAAGGATGTGGTGGAGGCCTTTGCAATGCTCCTGCTTCCCATCCATCCACCGGGCAAGTGACAAAGGTTATCTGGAGGGCTGCAGCCCTCCTCCAAGATGCAGAAGTCTGGAGAGGGAGGAAGACTGGTATTATGAAGACAAAATTCCTGTTTAAAGCACACTGCCTCTCTGAACTAGGTCCCTCTTTTTTATCTAGAGACTGCTGCCCTCTCCGACAGGAAAAAAATCCAGAGGGCTCGGTTTGGAAATCATAAAACTACCTGCAGAGAAAAATGGGATTGGATATGTCCAGATAAGTTTATCCTCCCACATGTCATGAGGCTGCCCCTTAAGCAGGACAACAGCTAATCCTAGGTATGAATCCCCCTTTCCACTGATCAAATAACACTGTAGCAAAAGCCTCCCCATTCCTATTCTCAGAGTAAGGGAAGCTTTAATCCTGTTTAAAAAGCCTTCAGGGAAGCCTGGCTTCCCACCCAGCTTTTCCAGCAGCAAGGCAAATCCCAAGTGCTTTTAACTCCATTGCACTGTAAACGTGCGAGCACTAAACAGTCCTGAGAAGCACATTTCTGAGTGAGCCTTAGGGACCCTAGGCAAAGAAAATAAAGTGGCAGAAAGCTTTTCTAGAGGTTTCACAGCCTCTAATTTCCTGACCCAAGAGTCACAAGTACAGCAGCTGTCACTTCAGTCTCTCAGCAATTCACACAACCCAGCCCAGCTCTTGCTGTTCGGTGTTTGAGAAACACTCAAAGCCATCTCCTCAATTGTCTCCAGAGTAAATAAAGTTAAAGGCAGTATGACAAGAAAATTAGAGGCTGTAAAGTCTTGAGTAGCGGTTGTAAGGTAAACTGTCTTGCCCCATGCAAGGTGCATTAACTTACAGCCCCTTGTAAGTCATTTCTCCCTGCCTGGAGTTTTTGCTCAGAAGAGCTAGCTACTATCCAGGATACTCCAGCAAGACACCCAGATGAACAAATCAAAGTGGATACTGCTACCCTGACAGGTGGGCGCTCAAAGGACAGAGCACTTGACTGCCCCTTAATGGGATTTCTCCAGCCCAGRGAGAAGGAAAGCAGAGGTGGCTCAAAGATGAGTGCTGGAATGAAGGTCTGGAGAGATGCTTAACTGGTGGGCTGTGTCTGGGAAGGAGGACTATTTGTACAGGAGGGACTCCAGATGAGTGGAAGAGCAATGCAAAAACTTGCAAGCACAGAAATGGAGGAAGAGCATTAGCACAGAGACGAGGTCTTCTTATACCGGAGTAAAATGGGAAGAAGACTACAAGGTTCTAGGAAGGGATAAAGGAACAACTTGCAACAGGAGGGCAAATAAAGTGAAAGGATGAAGGAAATGAGCAACACAGCTACAGAAGGGCCAGAGCTGCATTTAGACAGGGACCTTTTAGACCTAGCACAATAATGCAGAAGGTGTCATGATAAACAGAGAAAGGGCTGGGACAAAAGCATCAACAAGCATGTGACAGATGTGACCTCAACATCAGAAAAGACCCATCGATCCACCAGGTTTGAGCACAGGAACTAAATGTGGCATGTTCAGGAACAAAAGTAAGAGACAAAGGTGGGAGTATGGTAAAGATGGTAGATAGGACGGAGGATGGAGACAGGGGACTTTAGCTTGGCTCAGTGTTATCTTGGGGAAAGAACTAAGAAAGCTCTCTGGGTAGTAGGAGGCTGCTGGTCAATTTTGAATCCCAAAGGAGAAACTAGAAGGTATTCCCGGGTAAGACTGCCAGATTTCCATGATCTTGGGCTGGGGGCAGGGAGTGAAATTTGCTTTCCAGGAGATATAACCTGCTATTCTGTACAGCACTCTTCCTTTGGGGGGGGGGGCGGGGGGGAAGTTAAGATGGAGAGGATAAAAGATGGGAAGTTAAGTGTACGCAAGGAACCAAAAGAAAAAGACTACAAGGCATGCAGTGCTGTACGGGGAGTGGCCGGGCTGGAGGCAGGCAACCGGTGGACTTCTGCCAGGAGTCCTGCAATTCACATRGTCTAAAAAAAAAAAAAAGATTGTTCTGTGGTGCCAGAAGTGTTGCATTTCAGTTGTCAGGATAACACAAAGACCGCAGAAGCAACTGGGTGACCTTGAACACCCAAAACACAGAAATAAGATCAAGCAGCCTAGAACAGAAGAGTTTTTGTCATGCATTCTATGCCTGCAAGTAATGGAGTGTCTAGACAAGTTTGGAGTCTCAGTCCTTCCAAGACCAGCTAAATGATGTAACTGTGACAGGCGCAAGTGTGAGGGGGGTGAGCCATTTCCAACAGAGAAAGAGCAGCAGAGAAATCTCATCTCCCACAGTCCCGTTCAAAGCTACAACACGTAGGCATAGAGGACCACCACAAGGATGTTCAAYGGAACAGAAGGTTTAACAAATGGAGGCTGAGATTTGCAATATTTTCAGGTAGCTGCACACAGAGCCCCCAGCTCCTCTGGTTTCCTCCCAGCAAGGCTGCCCAGAAGCTGGAAAGCTGCACTGGCACAGCACAAGGCCTGGCTTAACACACCTCCCCAGCAAATGGCCAAGAGATTGAACTTGCTGTAACCTTGGCAAGACAGATCGGCCTTTAATCATGYTTTGTGGCTCAGCTCCTGGGCTCCTTCCCTAATGCAGAGACATGGGAGAAAAAATTGCAGCCTAAAAGTTGAGCTTTTAAAGAAAAAAGCTTTCTCTGCTATATACATCATTACCCAACAATACAGAGTAGCTACTTAGAGTATCTCTACGTTCATTGAGTAAGAGACCTGATTTTAAAAACCAGCAGCTTTATCCATGGTGTAATGTATCAAGTGCAAGCTGAATTGACACTTATGCAAGTCAAAGCAAATGTTTTTAAGATGTGACAGAAGAGCCATTACCAGCTTCATATATTTCATTCCACTTTTGTGCACACAACCAAGCATATTATTGGCTTTTTATTTCCCTTCTTGTTTGCTTCAGGATTCTGATTAAAGCAAGGGAATATTTCATGAACTGCCAAGTTGTGCTTAAACCATTAGGTCCATCTATGAGAAATATTTATTGGTTTAGGAAAYGGGGGAAAAGGGAAGCTGGAGCACTGGTGATACATCTCTTCCGCTTAGAAAACAGAGCAAAAGCTTTTCAGATTCTTGCTAGCCAAAGCTGTGATTCGTGAGAGGCTGAAGTTGGCTCAGTATCAAAAACTGTAATGGCCAGATGATACAAAGCCCTGATCTGGTCTAAAGCTCCTGGATCTGTTCAACTTTGTATTGAAAATGTTAATGCTGATAACAGAATTTATGCTTGGTTAATGCCTCGTAATAAAATCCCACAGGCCTCTGCAACAGTCCTTTTTTGCAGTCTCTCCTCTCCTGATGCTGTTTGAGGTCACTGTACGTGACTGCATGGCCCCCTTAGCCTTAAGACTGAAGCACTGAGCCTCCTCTGGCATGAGCCAGTGGGGTTTTATTGCTAGCACGCCTGAAAAAATGCTTGCTTTACCCGACATGAGATGGCAGGAAGGCAAGCAAGGTCCAAGAGCCACAGCCATCTGTGGTTCATAGTACAAACGCAAGCAGATTGGGGTGCAAGTGCTTGACCTGCTGGAGCTCGAGGGAAAAAGAGAGCAGACAGTGCGGCAGTCTAATACCAAATGACATGATGTACCACAGCACTGCAGAAAAGACCCTCCCATGCTAGTACCACCAGGATCTTGTGSAGTGCTGTGCTGAGGCTCTGAGGAGGGCTCACCCGAGGGCCAGGGACTTCCAGCAGGCACCTGGCAATGCCAGAGCAATGAGCTCCAAGAGCAGAGTCACAGGGAGTCGTGACTGACTGGGAAAGGCAGGACCAGCAGATACTGTCCCAGGAAGTTCCGCTATGCAAAGGTATCCAGTAGGATACAGAGTGAGATGCCAGGCAGCATGCCAAAGGCTCACGTCAGCACAGAGTCACTACTGTACCATCATGCTGACTTGGCTGTGCAACTGCTTTATTTGTACCCAGATCCAGAGTACCTCTGTGAAATTACAACCTGAAAGACCTGTCCTTTAGACAGCTTAGCTAAGCAGAAGTGGGGGACATGCACATTTTCTCATTACCAGATATGAAATGAAGCAGAGAAGGGAGGCACATTGTTTCTAGACTTACTTGGGCTAACAAGACACTCTGGGGTAATTAGGGTACTTTTCCAACCATGCTGCAATGAGAACCTGCAGTTCACTGCATGTTAAAGCTGGATGCAGTCTAAAACCTGAATAGCCACAATTAACATAACCAGCTCAAGGGCAGACAAAACCTAACCTTCACTATGGGAACACTAGGGAAATGCGGGCCACAAGAGGAGCTGGTCTGCAATGGAGCTGGTAGACACCAGCATATGAAGTTTCTGCTGTTCAAGCTTCCACAGAGGTGAGTGGGGAGTCACAGCTGAGGTTACAGCACACAATGCCCTGTCTGCATCTCCAGGGCAGGTACAGAGCTGCATGAGTAATGGACAGGGGGGAGAAGAAGAGGTGATTTATTTAAGAGGCTTCTAAATCAGTTCACTGAGATSGCTGACCTTCTGACAGTGACTTAATCAGCACAAAACATTTTCTTGATTTGTCACCAGGGAACAGCAAAATATTCTCGGAAGAGCTTCATCTTTTATCTTAAGAACTATTTACATCAAGGAGGTTAAGACACAGCCTTAACCACACATATAGCGTAACCTTTGGAGCACAATCAGATTTGCTGTTCTTAAGAAACACTATCTGGGAACATCGTCTTTCTTGTCTTGACTTGTATCTGCTTATCCACAAAAGAAAAAGCTCTGTGTTGCATCATTTTTATTCACGAAGATAAATCCATTGTGTATTATTCTAATGATCTTTTAAGTCTGCAATTTGTACCATTTTATAGCACTAAAAGTTAGAGATGCAGTAAGCCATGTATTTAAGGCTGGTAACTTAATGGGAACGGCATTAACTACTATTTCAGATTTTTAGTTATGTCCCCCTCCCCATCCTTTGTAATTACCTTGTTACTTAACAGCAGTATCAGCAATTTTATTGATGTGCTTTTAGCACAGGCCACTACCAGAGGACAAGTGTACTGGAGCATGTTACGGACTCCAGAGTAAATTTTATCTCCTACTCTTTTTAAAAAAGTATGAGAGAATTACCACCTCTCCCCCACTCTTAAAAATCTGCAAGCATCGGCAAGGCCTGCTTCACAGGCGTTTTTAGCTAGTCATCTTTTAAAAGGTAAAAGATTTGGCCCCCAAATCAGAACCCAGGTTATCCTTATAGATAATATCCTCTAATAAGCCTGGCTTTCTTATTTCTCTTGTAACCTTTTGCGGTGAGGGGATGGGGGGAACTCTGCAACCCCATTACGATCAAGTCTAATTCATGATGGAAGTCCTTTTGAATAGGCAAACAGAAGTAAAGAAAGGTTTACCAAAAATATCATTGTGATCCTTCACTTATTTCTGACCTGGGCGATACTGGCCTGTGAACCTTGGAATGGCCCATGCTCACTCACCCTGCTTCCTGCTCCTCAAATGGAGGAGCCCTGGCTCTGTGGGACCCCAGGTGAGCCCCACTCCCTGCGGCCAGGCCTCTTACCAAGGAGACACCATGCCCRCAAACAGCCAGCTAGTATCAGCACCTGCCAGCACTCCTGCCCTGCTAATCTACCCTCTCAGCCTTATGAGGCTGTGTTATAAACCAAATAATTCCACATTTGGCAGTGTCCAACCAGCATCTACCTTCGTTACTGAATTTTCTGTACACCCCCTCAGCTGCTGGGGAGAACGAACACTGTCTTGTATCAGCCTTTATATGACTGGCAACGGATCTGGGGAGTTGTATCCACTATTCCATTGTGCACTTTGTCCTGTACACATGCATCAGAAGACAAAAGGTATAGCACAGAGCTTATCAGCACATGGCAGGCATTTTAAGCCATCTAGCAAAGAAAAAAACATGTTGTGCATGTAAAAGAAGGAAATCCCTAATTGGAAATACAATTGTCTCGTAAGAAAGGCTCCAAAATCAACAGCCACTCCAATTTACATGGTGTTTTATCAAGCCAAATAGCCCCCAAGAGCTTTGCAAGATGAGACTCTAATAAGGCTTATAAAACTAGCCCTCTATAATAGTGGCTAGGGCAGGGAGGGAGTAAAGGGCCTTTAAGCATATGAATCGTAACAGAAATGTAAGCCTGTCAAATCTTCAGCTAATAGAGGTTCAAGGAAGCTCAGAGGAGATCTGCAATAGTTTCAAGTGCAGAGGTTCATGGGGAACAGGTAGAACAGCTGGGATCCAGCCACCCAGACTGGGCAGCCAGGGCAGGCTCTGATGTGGGACCGGGCACCACTCTCAGCTCTGTGACATTCCACTGTTTGGATCAGAGCCACATGTGCAGGACGCACTCTCAGGCCATAGGGCGCAACTTTGGTGGATCAGCTCAGAAGACACCCCCCCTAAGTGGAGAGTGAAGGTCTCCTGTCTCACCACACCAGACTTCCCCATGGTTTCTAAAAAGAAACTGTGTGCTTTCATCCTAGCCATCAAGACATTTCACAGAACAATGCAATTTTAAGGCTTTTTTATTTCCTCTTTMCCCCTCCATCCACATAAGAGGAGAGAGGCTGAAGGAAAAACAGAGGGGATATTTTAATTCTAGCTTTTATGGCGTATCTGGAAGGCAATGAGATACTGCAGCAATGAGTRTGATAAGGAACATGAACAGGATGGGGAGTACCGACTCTGAAATATGCATGTAACATCATCTGCAGGAGCACGTCCTTTGAGTACCATCGCTCCATCATCACTGTCCTATCCAAGTGATAATACACAAGTCAAGCAAAGCAAAACCAGACTGCATACAAGTCACACTTCGCTGCACAGTTCTGCAAACTGCACTAAAAAACCCTCAGAGGAAAGAACCATTGCACAACTAGTTTCAAATCTATTTTGAGTTGAACACTGGGGTTGTCAATACCTTGTTTCTGGCAATTCTACAGTGGTTTAAAAAATACATAAATTAGCCATGGAAAACGCAAGACATAAATTTGTTGCAGAAAGAAATGTCTGCTTCCTTTTGCAACAAAGAGAACAAGTGCTTTAATTTGGTTTACATTTTCTGGTTGATGCTATTTTGTGAGCAAGTYTGTAATGGCAGATCTGTGCTTTGTGGTGATGATTCAAAAAGCATGTACCCTGCCCTGCTGTGAAGGTGGAAGGCTGCACATAGCCTGTTTTTTAACCAACACATGCATGTCTACCAGTCAGCTAACAGATTAAGTAAGGCTGTCACTAGTTTCGATGTCTTTAAGATCATCTTGCTGAAGTCTGGGGGGAGAAAAAATCTGKTTTAACATTTTCTTAGACTTATAAATGTACATGAAAATCATTGTGGTTCCAAGGCTACAAAGCATGCCCATCCATTGGGAAATATATGTAATTTAGAAGCCACATGTCAGGGCCTCAAATGCATCAACAGGCTCTGCAATCTTCTCCACACATGCCTTTAGGACTCCCCCACAGCTCAAGACTGACCTCCAAACTTTGGCAGAGACTATGACCAGCCTATAGAGGCAGCTTGTGGCCCTGCAGGCTTCTGCAACACCCCCCTGCTCTCCTTTCTCCAAACCACTTCATATTAAGCCATGGAAAAGGGATGAGCTCTCTGCAGAAGTTCTCCAGGCAATCGCAAACATCCCGCTCCCGGCATAGCATTGAACTGGCACCACCTCCCCCAGCCTGCAAGACCAGGAAGACTGCCTGTACTGGGACAAGCAGCTCAGCACCCAGAGGGACTGCTGTGAGCACGACGGACCCACAGCCATGACGGACCCAATGACATGACGGACCCAGTGCCGGCCACCAGAAGATAAAGCACCTRATTACCCAAAGGACAGCATTACACATACTTTTCAGCAAGTGCCTGTGCCTGKCCATGTACCTTCCTGATCCTGACCTGCTGGCTTAATTTCCCAACTTGACCTCGGACCTGCCTTGGCACTATGGACTTGGCTAGTGATTTCTGGGCTGTGGCTGACCCTGGCTGCTGTCACYGGACCTGCTCTGCTCTTCTTGCTGGGGTACTGTGGGACTGCACCRCTTGTCGGCAAGGCCACAGCCTCTGCTTGCCCTGCTGTCACCCTTGGCTCCCTGCTCATTCTCCCTCGCTGCTTCCTGACAACATGAGCCTGCARTTATGCCTGGAGTTAGTAACCCCAGTGCTACAGAGGAACAGAAGCAACCAGACAGGCAAGTAACTGGCCTAAATAGGAGACCAGCTTCCTCTGAAAAATACAACTCAGGTATGACTAATGTGCCAGAAAGCTCATGTCTCAAGTAATCCCCTGCTCAAGACTTTATCAATAATGCAAATTGGATTGTGGAGTACAAAACCCCTGAAACTTAATRAAAGAACTAACTTAAGCACCATGTTAACACCATTGAAATTGATGAGTAAGGAAGGACAGCTTCAAACAAATTACACCTCAGACCCAGACAAGACCTGTCTCYAGGCGACTGGATGAAAGACAAGGAGCTCAGAGTAGCTGTTCACACATCCAAAATGAAGAGGCTCTAAGTGGAAAACAATGGGTGCAAGAATTAGACGCACTTTCCAACCAGATTCCTCAGAACTGAARGGTTACAAATTGAGGGGGATGTCTGTCTAATGCTAATTTAGGCATTCCAATACTTGGCAAAAATTCATCCAAAGATGGAGGTGGGGATGTTGGTACTATGCTTGCATTGTGAAAGTCACCCAACAGGCCACAAATCTAGGTGTCCCACAMCCAGCTCAGTTTCCCCTCACATCTGTAGATGCCTGTGCTAAAGTCTTTCTGSCCAAATGCCCCGTGACTGTCCCAGCACAGCCATGTGCTCAGTGTTGTGCTGAAGGCAGTAGCAGGGTCAGMACAGCCCCGCACACTGACCCCAAACAGACTTAGTTTGGCCCTGGAACAGGCAACACTGCTACAGGAGAACAGACTCTGAGGGAAACGGGACAAAATCAGCAGAGTGCAGCACACAGAAAGGGAACTTCAGAGGCAGCAAACACGTGGGCTAAGAGAACAGGGAATGTACACTGGGTACCGGTCAAACTGGAGCCAGGACTTTTGGAGGTAATGTATGGAACTGTGGATGGTGCARAAAGAAGGGAGGAAAAGTTAGAGATGAACCTATGAAAAGCTGAGATTCTTAAATGAACACACACCATTAAATTATGCAGACTGTGCAAGCAGTGAACTGCAGAGGTAAAGCATGCATACAACACCCCAAGACCTGCCAACCAAAATCCCAGTTTTTCAGGCTTATGGATGGAGCCTGATCCATCCATATCCTGATCTGKATCCTGATCCTGATCTTTGGATTAAGGCTGTGCTGGATTCTCTGYTACCATTTCTGTGAGACGCTTCTCCAGTGAATACCAGCTCCCTGGCTAGCTGAAGACCAGGGCTGGTGTCTGGGTTGCATGTCCCTCACAGGATCCACCCTGCACCATGCCTCCCACTCACAGAGCCTCTTCTGAGGTTGTACAACTATTCTGCAGTGTCCTTCACATCACATCAGTTCCACCCACCCTGCATTCAGCACCCACAACACGTGCACAGCAGGCTGCGACAGTACAAGCAGAGCACCGTAGGAGCCTGTCAGGAAGAGTTAGCCCCATACATCTCCCCCAGCRCTAGCACAAGCTAACAGGATAGCACGGACAAGCCCAGCAGTTCTCAAGAACACTTTATACGTTGCAATCCAGGATGCAAACATCTAGTCTGGAGCCAGGCTCCAACCCAGCTCCAAGTACCAACTGCAGGGAGATAGCTGAAATTAGAGTAACGTAATTTCAATATCCTCACAGAAGTAAATGCGTTCAGTTGCCTCAAGGCCTCTGTAATCATTAATTATTAACTTAATGCCTGTCTTCCCTGAGGTATCCATTATCCTGTGTATTAATGGGCCTTCCAATAAGGCAGGGGGTAAACAGCTTGCAGATTACCTGATAGTATTAATGAAAGTTTGCAAATTGATTTGGTTGGATTAGAAAGTGCTTGGCAGTTAACTGATCCCAGAATTTGGAAAAACAGCAGTGTGCAATGAAAGATGTTTTCTTTCCTCTCAGCTTTATCTGCTCAGAAAAGGAGAGCCAGGCACGGCAGTGCTGGCTGTTCTTTTGGATGCTTCTCCTTCCTGTCTTCCATCCAAAGTGTAATTAAGGGAAGCCTCAGGCAGAAAACTCAGCTGTAGCAAAAGGTAACATTAATGCTGCCATGTTCTAAATGCCCCTTCACAAAAGTTAAGTCAATCTTATTCCTAAGACCCGGATATTTTCTCCAGGCTTCCATATTTTCACTGCCAAGCTATGGGGTAGGCCTGAGGGGTCAGACTGACAAAAGGATTTCAGTGAACAAACTCCAATCCAGTCCAACACTGAGATCCTCAGAGCTGCCTGCCTAATCCTTTAAATACCTCCTGATCCACAAACACGGAGTGAGGTAAGGGTGACGGGCTGAGTGTACAGACTTTTACAATTTGCACTTTCTTCTTGCATAGGCTGCTGCTCAGCTTATTTTCTGACTCCCAGAAAGCTGCTTTTATAACCTTCTGAAACATCTCATTTAACCAAAGGAGTATTTGTTCATTAGCGTTACTTGCAGCAGGATGCACATGTCAGCGTGGGAGTTCAATCCCTGAGGATATGACAAGACAATTCATACCGCAACACACGGACTCTAGAGATGCTTGTTTCTATTCCGAGTTTGCAGCTCAGCTCTCACCCCAGTTCCGCTGGCTGCCACCTCCACCCCGGTCAAAGTATCACGGTCTATTCACAAGCAGGACAACCACATCTGCAGGCTGTTCAAGATAAGACTGACCAATATTAAAAGCAAGCATCTCCCCCTTCAAAAGATAAGGCAAGCCTGAGCAGATTACCATTACTATTTTTCATCCAGAATACCATATGCTTTTAATAGCCGCATGCACAACAAGCAGCAGTCACGTTTCTGATCTGCCATGCACTTTGCTGGGACCCTTGTGCTCAAAGAGAGATCTGTATTCTCTGATTCTATCTGAATGTCAGGGAGTGATTTAAAGCGAGACCAAGTAACAGTCTTTTCTTGATAGATTTTTGGATACGTTGCAGTTTGCTGTTTAGTCAGGTAGCATCTGTTCTTCAAGCAGAGGAACACAATACTGTTCTTTCATGTAAATTTATGGAAGTAGTTATGATTTTATCCTATGTCCTAATAAGGATTCAAACTCAGTTTTTAAAAGGAGAACCTTGTTTGTGCTGGAGTTTTGTGCCTGTTATTTTATCATAATTTAAAATCAAAGTAGTCAGACACCAAATTATTTCCTGCTGAGAAATGTGCAAAAGCTCCCTTTATTCCTATATCCTCTTTACCACTGGCATCTTGTATTTATAGAGTGTAGATGGAGAACTTAACACCCATGTTTTCTCCTTTTAAAGTCTCTCCTTTGATCTAGTCATCCATCCAGGAGATTGCTTTGATCTTTACAGTTTTACTAATTCCAAATATGCAATTATGCTTATCTAGTCCTGGAGGATCTGAATGTTTCAAGCTGTCCCTCATACACTGCCGGTTTACCAATACACCACAGCTCTAATCAAAACCAACTTGTTCTTGCCCAGAGYACTACAGGCTACAGACTGCTGCTCATCTGCCATCCTGAAAAACCTGGGAGAGCCTGTTTCTCCTTGCCTGGCCACATCACAGGATGACAGGTCTCTTTATGGGAAGCAGGATGGAGAACAGGCTAACCTACTGCCTGTGATAGAAGGGCAGCTCATCGTGCTGAAAACTGAGGCTGGTGAGCAAGTGGAGGAGTCCAGAAAGAAATGGTCACCATGAGGAACGGAGCTCTGGGCTCTCAGATGGCTGCACGGGCTGGAAGCCTGTTAGGTCACCTCATTATGCTGCCTTTCCCTCTCCCACAACTTTTCAGTCATTCAAAAGTCAATGCTTACAGATCTGGCATTTGATGTCAAGAACCAGAGGGTATGTGAGAAACTGGACATCACGGCCCATGAAGGAACTGAAGTTAGTAGGGAAGGCAGTAAAAAYGGCATGGGGAGCAGTTCTCCAAAAACATAACCATATTCCCCCTCCCATCAACCACAAGGAGAGTGGGCTGAGACTCTGATTCCAGGCCTGTTTGTTGCTTGTTTTTAAGTATCTTCTCTCTTATAATGTCATTATGCCACATGAATGAAGACTGCTTATCTAAAATGTCCTGATCTCTCCCCAGGGGAGCAGGGCGGGAGGCAGAAGAGGAGGAATGCCATTATTTCATGATGGGATCTGAAGTARTAGGGGATTTCCTTCCAGGTTCCAGAGGACTGAAACAAATTGAGATGCATCATCCTAATGTCTCATTGCTCAGTATTTTGACACCACATTATTGCTTAGCACCTGAAACTGATCTGATGGAAGACATGACCACAGCCATGTTTTCCTCTCTACTACTCATTTCTTGTTTGCCATTCCCCATTCTCAGAAAGAAATGAGAATGTTTTCTAACATGTTAAAGAGTGATAGGAAAAAATAAAAAAGGAAGGAGAAGATAAGACAATCTGAAGAGACAGCAAGTGGCCACAACTACGGTACAGCATTTAAATAATTTTCTTCTTACATGAGCCCAGACAAGCCTGCTGGAGGTGCAGATTTCTCCCATTGAAAGATAAGTGCAGGTTCCCTTCCCTTGCCTCCCTAAATAAAGGCTAATATTTCTGTTCTTGCAAATTGAAGGTCAAAGTGGCAGTTTCTGTGCAAAAGCTTCTCCTACCAACAGCACAAGGAAGAAAAATTACCTACTATGGCTTAGCACCACCCTGGCACTACCAGCAGCTTTTCAAGTGGCAGATTACACATGGAAGGTGGGGAGCCAAGCCGCTAAATCACCCTCTGCTATCCAGCAACCCTGTCAGCAGCAAGGCAAAGCACATTTTTCATGCTTTGCTTCAAACAAGACTGATAACACCAGAGCAGCCCCAACAACACCTTGTATTTAATAAGTCAGTTGAGAGATTAAAGAGGACTTCATTTTGCCAGTCTGCCCTAATGAGAACTGCTTTTCAGGAGCTCTCAGTAGTTCAGACAGGTACGTGACTGAGGTTCAGTGTCTGCCCTCGCAGAGAGAATCCTGATGCCACGAGGGGGTGCAAAAAAGAGGCTTGCAGCTGGGAAAAGACAACTGTTATGTGATGCTGTGTGCACAATCCTGTTACGCTACTCTAGTCAAAACCCTTCCATGAGAGTTGTAGCAGTGGAAAATGAAAGTAGGTGCCTGGTGGTGGAGCTTTTMTGAAGTCAGCTTTCCTTGCCACACTGCAAAGCTCTCGTGCAGGCAGAGTTTGCTTCCTACAGAACTTCAGTGGCCACCATTACCTGAAGTTTCAGGCAGGGTCACTAAAATCTCTCAGCAGAGTTGTGTTTTGACTCAYCGCTTCAAAGTTGCAGCCTTCTGAACCATCTTTTCCAAGTTTAATTACTTGCCTGACATTTGACAAACCTCAGTGAACTCCCTTTCTTTGTAAGGGAAAACCTCTAAAATTCATTCTTCTTTGTATTACAGAAACTCCCATCTAGTCCTCCTCCGGAAAAGCTTAACGCTCTGTTTATGCTGCAACAGGGCTTCCTGCCCCAATAGATTTTTAGAGTTTCGGTCCTAGATACAAGATCCGCCTGTTGCGTCTTTCTCAGCTTTACGTATCAGTATTTTGCCTGAAAGGGGCAGGTTAATCATAAGATTGTTTGTAAATTCGGTGGGGGAGGGATGGTGTAAGTTTAAGATATCAAAATCATTATGCACTTCAAAAAGATTTTTGGTAAAGTTTTAAAAAACAGACCCAGTAACAAAGTTACACTTTTTGTGACTGCCAGTTCAAAAATTCCCACTATTGTCTCTCTACTTGTAGCTTCAGTTTTAAAAATATTTGTTCTACTGTAACAGCTGGCCTCACTAGGTGAGAGCAGATATATCCCAGACTGTTTGCTATAAAGTAGGTTCATTTTACTCTGAAGAAAGATGACTCACTAGGTGATTCTACAGACATTGAACTGAAACATATTTAAAACTTGGAACTACAGAACCTCACTTTTCTGTCCTCAAAGAAACATTTGTCTGCACAGGTGGTGAACCTTTGGTGGCATGGGGTGAAAACAGAGGGAAAATGGGAATATATAGGTCATGCATCTTGGAAAGAAAAGGGGAATGAAAAGAAAGAAAGGGAAAAAAAACTACCAGGGGAATACAAATTGTTCAAATCTCATTCCTTTGCATAGAAYATAAGCATCAGATATGTAACATGGCCCCAACCAAATGCAAGCACCTAACACACTCCATCTGTACAAGTAGCAAACAATCCAAGCATATTTTGGATGATAAATGTAGGACTGGCACATATTTATCACTTAACTGTCTGGAGATTTGATCATCAGATAAGCAAGAAGACTGTTAAAAAGCATCTGCCTCACAGCACAGAAATTTAGAAGCTCATACTCTGGAAGTTGCCCAGATTCAATAACTGCTGCATTTGATTTTCATGCCTGTTTTACCCTTAAAAAATAGATGGCTCAAAGTCACTTGACATTTGTACTAGAAAGCCAGAGCAAACAGACAAAGCTGGATAAGGGCTTCTCTGCTGCGTGTGCTAACAAAGAAATGGACAAACATGTCAAACCAAAAGGCAGAAGCTCTGGGACGCATGTTCGGCAAGGCTGCAGCTCTTAATAGATCCAGAGAGAGAGGCTGTAACAGCTTCAATGCAGAGCGCAGAACTAGCAGTGAAGCTAATTATCGTGGTAAGCAGTTGCAGCTGGCATTGGTTGTTTAAGACACCTCCTATGCTCAACGGATGGCTCTGGAGGAAAAGGAAGGTACAGTAATAGAGGGAAAACTGGAAATCTGGCCTTCCACAGCATCTAACTGCCTTATGAACATGCGATGTGATCTACATAGCTGCTGCATGCAGAGTTACCCTCCTACCAAATCAGCAGCTTCCAAGCTTGATTAGACTGCAGAGCTGGATAGCATGGGGTTTATATTACAGATCAGAGACATCTTGCAGCTGTTTTAAAAATGCAGTCTGACCTCTGTTCTAAAGCACTTTAGGGAATCTTTGTCCCAGAGCTTGAGAAAAAGGTAGAGCTATAAATTAAAATTGCGTTGGTAGTTTCTTTGGTGGTCTGCAGAGCAGGAAGGAGAGTAGCAGGGAATTTTTTTGCATTTATAAAAAGTTATACCCCAAAATTATATGCACTACTTTAGCATGGAAACACAGATCCACTAAAAAAGAAAAAATAAAGTTTAAGCACTGTATTGCTCAACAGAGAGGAAATGGCATTACTGAAAGACCTAGTATATTAATTGCTGTTTCTAGCATTCTCGTAATCTTATGTCTTTGTAATATCTACATAAAAGCATAAACCTCTCGTTCTTTCTGAAATAATTCTCTCTATGCAGCTTCATACGCATGAAATGTACAAAATTAGGACACTTTTACTTGCAGTTGGCACTATTGCAAGGTGATTTCTTGTTAGCGCTTAGAGAACTTTGATCCACTTTTAGCTAAAAATTGAGTTATATTCCACACATTGGTTTTATACTTAAAGGGTAGTCTGAAATTAATCCATAGACATACTTTTTTTATAGCTTTTGCACTGTATTTTCTGTTTTAATGCTAGATTTTTTTGATGGAAGGTAGCAATCATTTAAACATTAAGAACAGTCATCTTGGGGACACAGTTGTCAGATTTAAGGATCAGAAATTATATGGGCAGCTATAAAAGGATAGGAAGTGAATAGATCAATATTATGAGGTCCAGTAATCCTTTGAAGTATTAAAATGAAATGGGAAAACTGTTTGCAAGAACAACTTGATGATTTAAGCTATGCAGCAACTGCAGGGACARGTAAGAAAGCAGCTAGCAACCTCTGTACAGTGTTCTGAAAGAGTTAAGGACACCTTTATCAAAATCRTTTTTGCTCTGAAACAAGGGCAGGCTAAGTAGGACTTGCAGTATGATCCCATTCTGAAGGTTGGAAAACAGAAAGCCTTGACAATTTTAGTACACAGAACAGCACTGGCAGCCACTTCATCTGTAGGGGAGTCACTGGGGGAGCATTTACAGAGAACAGATCTCCAACATTACACAACCCCTTTAGAGGGTCCTATCAGCACCCTCCAGATCACTGTTTACATGCAGAAAGTGAGCAAACCAACACTGAATTAACCTTCCATTTCCATCACATAGACAGTTAAGCATGTTTATGAGCAAAGCCCTGAGTGCGTAGTAACATACTGCTTTGTGATATCAATCTTAAGAGAATCTGGCATTGTTTGGAAGCATTTGGTCAGTGATTTTTTGGTGCTCATTCCGCATGGAGAGGAGGAAGGAATGTCCCGTCACATTAACTAGAACACCAGTTCCCCGTAAGGATGTGGGTATTTGAAAGCAAGCCCAGGATGCAGCAACCCCGCCAGTTTGAAGATCTACTCAGAATTCACATTAATTCAGGAAGAGGTACACAGCTCACATGGTCAGAGGAGACCAAAGCTCAGCTAAAAAAGCTACACATAGGGTAGGACAAAGTTGGGTATCCTATTCCACTCTGAATTTCAACCAGTTACATGAGTGTCATTTCTGTGTGGCAAAAGTGATCCAAATCATGTCATTATTCATCCCATCTGACTCTAAGCATGCAGTACAGGTGAGTTAAACTCTTAATGCAAGATGACTTTATGCATTTCACTGGGATTTCAAAATTCAGCCTGTAGACGTAAGCATTTCAGACGGGTCCAAAAAGCAGTTACTTGGTTTAGTGATTTTTCTAGGACACAGACATTTAAGGTTGCAGCATGAAAGTTTGGAACCTTTAATATTTTGGTGGTTCTTTGAATGTGACAAARCAATTCCCCCTCGCTATGCAAGTCCAAACCAACAATCCAGGTTTCTCTTCCAGTCCCATTTGAGGATAAATCTAGCTAGAAACCCCCTGTTATCTGCCTCTAGAAGTTAACTTTCTATCAGCAAAAAAAAAGCTAGTAYGATTATTTAAGTAATGAGGAAAACAACTGCTTTTGGTTCATCTTCCTAGTGCTATTATTTCCCAGCGCTTTTCAAGTAAGTCTTTGTTGACAGATCATAACAGGGTTTTGGCTGCTAAGAAGAATCCAAACAAAGTTTCAGCTCAGAGCACTCCTAAAGGAGGAGAAAATTCCCCTACCTGGTTCATCTGTACCAGGTAATGGGAGAGTACACTGGGAGGTGGAGATCACTCTAAGCAACACACATCTAGAGAAACGGTCATCCTGGTTATCCCACTGAAGTACAAAGGCAGGCTCATTCACCTCACGTGTTTAGGCATACTGTCTTTTAGTGCTCAAGAGCCTTGGGCACATCTGAGACTCAAATTGGAAGCCTCTGRTTTCAAAGTTTTGTCAACGACTTGGTCTCCTTCTCAGCAGTGATATTAGCCCAGGCCATATTTAAATTAGCATTAGCAATTCAAAGCATCGCRAAGCAAGGACACAATCCTTACAGGGAGTGGAAACCTTCCTTTCATACATTTTCTAGCAGCAAAATGGTAGAACCCTAAATTAGCAAAAACAGGGCAAAGCRCAGAAGGTTCCCATGGGAGAGACATTAACCTGCTTGTTTCAGATTTCAGCTAAGAGGTTTCAACACCAGGGTAACCTCAGTGCCCGTACTTTCTATGTAGTAAACACAGCAACTATACCTCAGCGACTAGCTTACAGCAATAACTCTCCTCACACATTGCATAATGAGGTCCCATCTATAGCCCCAGAAGTTGTTTAACTCTCAAAAGTGACTTATTCCAGGCTATCAGCCAAGTGAATGCTTAAGTAGAATATATGTAGCTATGATCTTCACAGGCTGGTATTCATCTTGTCTCAGAAATTGTTTAGGGCAGAGAGGTTAAGAAGAATAGAGTGCAGCTTTAAAAAAGATTTGTTTCTAAGAGACACTTCACTAGATTCATTCAATTTAGTAAAGAAACTAAGGTTAGGAGAATGCCTTTTAGAAACTATTGTCTCATAGTAATTTAATACATAGGTTTTCAAAAGAAGACAGAAAGCAGTTAAGAAATTTTACAGTTCAGTTAGATAAGAAGCTATCTCATTAGTATGGATTAGATCTAATCACCTTAAGAATAGCTGTCAGCCTCCTTACAAGGCAAATCCTACACCCCTTCCTTTTACATTCTACAAGCCAAGCTACCCAGAGCTTTTAAGGGGTCCTGTCATATCACAGACTTACTGACAGTCTAAAAATACCCCTGAAAGTAAGGAGAAAGAGACATTGATCTACATAAGGCAATTATATCTGGTTTAAAAAAAAAAATCACTGATCAGACAGGCATTGTTCTCAGTGTTATTCAGTACACATCATAAGGGGAAGGAGTCTTCAGAAAGACAGAAGAGAGTAAAACTCCTAGCTCTGAGCCTGAACACAGCCCACACATCTCTCTCCCCAGGCAAAGAACAGAGCTGCTGCTTGGGGGTTTTATAACAGCACAGGCCAGTTAATTGGGTTTCATCTGCAGCAGGTGGGTGTTCCCAACACTGTCGGCATCCGCTCAGACAGTTAACATGACCTTGTGTGTAAAGGTAATGGTAACTGCAAGCAGACTGGCTTTCTCCAAAATACCAACAACAGATGATAACCAAGATGGAAAAGCTTTTTTTAATGTCGTTTTAAATGTGTTTGCTTCAATGTGCAGGTGTACACTCACTCATGTTTACTTCAATGAGATTCCAGATTTGGAATAATGAAGGGGGAAAACTGGGAGCCAGGAAGGAATGGCATGAGAAGACAGAGGGACAGGCCAAGCCTGGACTTTAACTGAGGGGCCTCAACAGTCTGGAGAAAGGGGCCAACAGCAACCTCATGAATTCAGCAAAGACCCTCTACCTGGGACAGCTTARTCTCCATGCATAAGTGCAGGCTGGGACCTGATTTTCTGGGCAGCAGCCCGGCAGAGAAAGACCTGGTGGTTCTGGCAGCAACAAAGTGAATGTGTAGTTATTTGGCTGGAGATACACAGAAGCTAAATGGCAACTCCTCCGTTCATCTTAAGTCACTTGCAAAACCCTTAAGATAGAAAAAGGAATTGCATTTCATTGAAAGTGAAGCAATAAGATATCCCAGGCAGCAATAAACCCGCATCCCCCAACGTGCTCTGAGGATACACAGAAACAAATAGCCCCAAAAGCAACATTTGCAGATAGGTCAGAGGTTTTGCATTTGCTTTGGCTTTGTTTTTATCCCATTCCCATGCCCCAGGGCGCTGCAAGTGAGACAGAGGTATTGTGACAACCCATCCTCTCTCCAGAGGGGGGAACGGGCACTAAGCAATCATTACGACTCACACTGTTCAGGCAGGAACCCAAAACCCCTGGTTCCAGCACTGGAATTCAGGTGCAGGGTCTCTGGAGCAGAAGCAGCAGCAAATAGTCCATCCCTGGAGAGCTATTCTCTGCATAAACAGCTACATAAACAGCTCTGCAGTGGCAGTCACAATCTGGCTCTGGAGACTTTTATGTCTCCAGTTTCTAATGAGGATCAGTTTAGCATTTTTTTTAACATCCTGTCTCCCTAATAAAAGTCAGCTCCAATGTGGAATTGGCTCTGAGAATTGCAGTCCCCTGATCATAAATGCTTTCAAGAGATGTGGCGTGGTGATGAACACAAAGGTTGGATTAAGGTTTAGGCTGTAGCTTTTGGGAGTCATACAAGTCACTAATTACAGATACAGCCCTTAGCACAGCAACGTGTAACGCTGCATACTACTTTGGGAGAGATTCAAAGAGAAATAACGTAGTTTAGCACTAAAGTAAGAAAGTTCCCTGTAACATTGAACAGCAGAATTTCCCTCCAGGCAGAGGTTTGTCTTTGCCTCCTTAGCAGGTGGCATCCTGAGGCTCTGTTAAAGCCCACAGATAACAACTCCTATACTTGCTGAACAGCAGAGGCCAAGAGCTGGGGTCTTCAGAAGTCATCTTGTACCTGAATTTCCATCTGCCTTCTGAAACACGGTCTTGGCTGTGGAAAGCCTAAAGAGTGCTAATACTTCATATAGCTACAGATATCCCACAGCCTCCTTGGGCAGAACAAAATGGAGCAACTGTCATTATTGCTACTCAGGTATCAGAGTGAGATTAGATCTGCAATCAGGCGTACCTCAGTCCCACATCGCGGGCAGCAGGGCACAATCTATATTGAATTTGTTTAGGAGTTTCTTTCATTTAACTGTCTTTGCTTTGAATGTATGACACCCGTACAAACCAGCTGTCGAGCACAGACTTGACAGATGTGGCTTGAAAGAACATAGGAAAGTGCGCAGCAGCCTTGGGACTGCTTTGTATTAAAGCAGAGAACACAGATTACCTGAGACACAAAAAGAAGTTAAAACTGCCTCGGCCCTGTCTGTTCTCTATTGGTACACAACTGCCACTTAGGGTAATGAAGAAACAGAGAAGAGAAGTCAGGAATTTCAAACCTGCAAGATTCCTGGCTGTTAAGATAATAAGCAGTGCTTTGCACACATATGCTTTTAATACAACCAACCGCAGATCTGACGGGGACAATGAAAGGTAGGCACCGATTAAATTGCACCATTTTCTTTCTGGTCACAAGTGTTACTTTGCAGGAGAACTAGTCAGAAGTGTTTCAGTAAAAAGCTGTTTGCATTCAAAAACAGCCTTTTTATCAGAAGCCTTAAAGACTTTCCAAAAGAAAAAAGACAAAAAAGTTTAAACTTTTATAGCGTTTCTTGAAAATATTCACGTTTTTCTGAAATTAATTTTAGATGTCTCAAAGAATGGTATCAAAATTATCTCTAGGTTTTAGCAATAGTGATTCCCTAACAAGGTCAATTAAAAAAAATTCAGCCACGGTTTCAATCTCTTTCTCAAGGATTCAAAGCTAAAATTTTAAATTAAAATTTTGAAAAAGTCTTCTCCAAGCATGCAGAAATGACAAATGAATTTGGGAAATGCTTTGAAACAAACAAACAAAAAAATTATCAAGCTTTTATTATAGCTTTCCTTTCTTTTCCAAAAGTAGGTGTCATCTTTCAATCAGTACCAACATATAGTATGAGATTTGTGTTCACTATACTTGCATGTGTAATGATGCTGGTATAATTTGCAGCAGATGTACATTTGGGGAGAAATTATTTTCCTCAGAATCTATTTGTGTGGGAGGATGAAGTATGGTTATAATGAAGGTGCTATGGGAGCTGAATGACTTTGCATCTCAAGTACAGGTGCACTTGGGTGTAACTTAAACATAGTTTGCAATCTCTCTAAATGGAGCATTTATAGCCAATTACACTTGTCATTCACCTTGCAAATACGTCTATCTAATTTAACAGCATATGCAGTAAGCAGAAAAATAAAGGATATTATATTAGCTGACAGCAGAATAGAGATGTAGATATCAGCATCTGTATATATTGCACATTTGGCAGATTTCTGAACCGAAATACAATGAATTTAAATAGTGGCCTCCAATGCCCTTATCCTCTCTGCATCAGAAGCCTCCTGTCAAATGTAATTTCCTCCAGGAAAACATGAATCTAGCTGAGACTTTCCAAAACCCGTCCAAGTGATTTGGACACTCACTTCTCATTAGTATTAACAGAAAATGGGCATAAGCATCTCCTAAATGCCTTTGGAAATCTCCGACACGTTTTTTGTGGCTGTTAAATGACTCTTTGGGCAACCTGCACTAGAAATGACAAATTTCACATTTGTTTCCCTGTACTCAGATATTCATAATGTCCATGTACCAAATGTCAAGATTTTCCCTCAAAAAGACAGCTGAGATGTGGTAAGAAGGAGGGGAGAGACAGTCTTTTGCTGTGTTTGGATTAAAGCACGAAGTTCACATTCCAAAACTGTCTCCTCTGCAGAGGGCTGTATATACCAATTTCAGGACAATACCACATTCATTGTCATCTTTTTGTCACCGCCCTAGGCAGGCATGTCACTGCGATGGGAACAGGATGTAGAGGAGCTACATGGTTGCATGTGTCATTTGCACTGAACCACAAGCACCGCCCTGGAGAGCGGTAACATGGAGGGGAAGGAAAGGTGAACTACCGTCCGTACCCCTGATAGCGTGTCCTACRGAAGGGAACAGCTATTCTTCTGAGATCCAAATTTTTAGTGTTACACCTTAGACCATATTTAGTCCCGCTTACGGTTCCAGGAAACACCCTTCCTGTCCATAAGAAGAAAATGAACTGAAGAAAAGCAAACTCATTTGTAAATTGACAATAGATTATATTCTCCCCTTTCCCCACCAAAYTGAGGGCCAGAAAGAGGCTTGTAAGAGATTTCATTCCTGTTATAACCAGCTTCAACTTCTCACACCCTTAGAAGGCAGAAAGCCTCGTAAGCCACTTCTCAAACCAAAAGCACTGCGAATCCTTTCAGACTGAACTGCCATCTACCACTCTATGTTTGATTTCACCATTACGTCTCTAGTAGCTTTTCCTWTCAAAGCCCCAACAAAGTATTACCAACAAATATATATGCAAATAAGTGAGTAATATTGAGCTTTATAACTCCCTTACATGGCTTCTTAATCTGTTATTTAACTGACATCACTTCCCCTTTTTTTTGAAATGTATTTCATGTATATATGTCTGTTTTCTATCATCTCCATTTCTCTTATCTCTTATATTTTAATAAACCACATGTCCAGATTCAGTATCTTCTTTAGCAGCCAGAGAGGGAGATATATTTGTTCATTGCAGTTATTAAAATTCTAAACATCTCTCTCCCTTTATTTGATTTTAGTGAGATTCTGGACATTTTCTCAATACCAAGAAGATTGGATTCATTGGAATGTAACTCTGAAAGAAGTCTTGCATTGGAACTTTAATTTCAGTTCAAAACTGCATCAGTTTAAGGTATCCCCAGAAGATCTGGACAAGGTGAATTTTTTTTATGAACTGTTTTCAACACTAGTTTAAGATGAAACTAAAATTTTTTTGTGCTTCATAACACYGAGAAAAAAAMCACAAACAAAACCTGAGACCATTAGTTTGCTTTCACACATATTTTAACTCCTGACAGGACTCCTGATGGCCACTTCGCTTAAGCAAGGACACATTTAAACCTTTAAATCTGACTTTTTGGGCATTATCTTCCCTGTATTAATGGAATAAACTACTTAAAACAGAGTTCTGCTTTTCAAGGGGCCTCTCTACTAGTCTGTCATGGATGACTTGTACACAGAGAGAGCATTATGTTAAGAGGCTCATCTCAGCAATTCCAGTATTAGCTACCAAGAGAGACACCAGCAGGGGTTCCTCACTGATCCTTTGAGAAACAGCAGTGATTTGTCTCCTAGTTTTCTCTCAGCTTTCTGTGAACTCAGTGTCCTGTAGTTTTGTGGAAAGACACTCACTGGATATATTGCTCTAGTTACAGCTGTTTAAAGGTACATCTTGGCCAAAGTGGGAGTTGGAGGAGTTTATTCAAATAAGATTGTAAAACTCAAAGCAATTTTAACTACTTCCCTTGCAAACATACCCTCCCACTCAGAATAAGAACAGTAGATGCACATTGCAACTTAGGGGGAAGAAAGTGCTTACGTGGAAAACTTAACAGCAGTGACCAAAATCAGGGCCCTTCAGTCCCATGCCAGTTAAAACTTTCCAATCACTTCCTAATGTCATSTCAGACCTGTTAGCCTCAAAAAGATCAGAAGATGCATAGTTTCAACTTTCCACCCACTCTCTTGGGGCCACAGTGGAAGAACAGSAAAATTAATGCTCCAGGCTGAAGAGTCTTCAGCTACACTGCTCAAGAGAAAGAGAGCTGGAATTAAGAGTGCCCCAGCTTTGCTGTTGARCAAAAGGCAAGGTATTCCCAGGCCTTTCAAAAGCAACCAAACATCAGTTGTGTCTGTTTCTCACTGAAGAAATTAATCTGAAACTCACAATTTCTCCTGGCAGCGTTCTGCCACCTGCCTGTGCATACTGCATTTCATCACGACTCAGGTCATCAATCTCCAGTCCCAGCGCAACTCTCCAGAGGGGAGCCCTCCTACTTCACTTACCTGTCCATGCTGCCATCTAAACACCCTCCAGACTGAAAAGAGCCAGAAGGTAATTCATCTCACCCTAACTCAAGCCTCTGAAATGCCCTCTGCAGGTTCCTCTACTGTATCTATAACACAGCCTAGTTTAGATCATGTTGCTGACTTCTAGACAGTAAAAGTTAGGGAAGTGAATCCTAYCGCTGAGAGGTTGCTCAGCTGCCTTATTTAAATCTAATAATGACGCACTGCAGTGAGTGTCAGCCCTTGAGTCTATCTTTCCATCTCTTTTACCAGGCTCAAACACACAATGAATAAGCGATCCCACCAAAGGGGATGCCGTGAACACTGCACTGTGCTCTGTGCTCCCTGCAAGCTCTCTCTGAACAAGGTACCCACCACATCTTTTCCGGAGTTTTATCGTTTTCTTCCCCTATAAGAGGTCAGTGTTAATGCAAACTGTTGCACCAGTCACTGCTGGTTCTATAAGTAATTTCTCAATGGTGTATCTTTTTCAAAGCAATTTGAACAACTAAAAATTTAACCACATTAAACTCGCACACATACCTTTAATCCGAGTCAGTCAAATGCATGATCTTGGGGTTGAATGCATACAGCCTTGTGGTTCAGCATTTTCAAACTGGAGCATAGTGCTGTCTGGATGCCTTCCACRTAAAGTCAATAGCAGTCAAGAAGTCCTTCGTGAACTCCCTGAATTCTTCTGCAATTYCTCTTCTGTGACTCAAAGCCCCAGTTAGATTTGGTTGGGAGCTTGTTTCTTTCTTTTGTTTTGGGGTTTCCACCACTWCTGGGCCATGAGGGACAGGAAGGTGTGTTTCTATTCTGAGATCACGGATTGAACGCACTGTCCAAGAGCAAAGTATTGCAATGTAAAGTATTGCAAAGTAATGCAGACTRACTGCTTTATACCCAGATCCTATGGATCAGAAATGCTTATCTCATGGACTTCATCCCAGTTTTGTGACCACACATAGATGTTATGCTCATCCAAGCTCCAAATAGTGTGCTTTRTGTAGCTGGAGTTTGGTGTGCTGACAAAAAGAGGAAGACTGCCTGTTGCTCACCTTGCAACTAGCTGGAAGYCAGCAAACAGACAGACATGTGTCTGGTGAAGCAAATTCTGTACTTTTTGCCACCTACTCTGCCTTTGAGGTAYAGCAAAGCAGGTCAGGGACAGCCCAGCTGTGACAACCTACACAGCATCCTTCTCCGGGATAAAGGCAGGAATCCTGCTGCTGGTGTATATGGCATCCACTTCAGCTTCCTCAGCAGCCTCCTGGCACAGCRCACCAGCACTTTCATCAGAGAAACGGGGACGGCTGCACCACCAGCGAGCCAACAGCTGGACTGCAGGCATGTGCCCATCTGTACTGGGACGAAGGGCTGTTTTCAGGGGGCTGGGCTGGTACAGCAGCACCTCAGGGCCTGCATAAACACAGGAGAGTGCTCTTGAAGGGCTTTTGTTGGGAGGCCAAGCATAGGGCAGCACCTCAGGCGCACACAAACACGGTGTAGGACTCTTGAAGGGACAATTTCAGGAGGTCGGGTGACAGCAGCACTTCAGGCCTGCGCAGACACAGTGTAGCACTCTTGGARGGCCCACCTGAAGGCCAGGTGACACAGCAGCGCCTCAAACCTGCACAAACATGGCGTAGTGCTCCTGAAGGGCCCTTTTTGAAAGCCAGGCGACATAACAGTGCCTCAGCCCTGCGCAAACACAGCGTAGCACTCTTGGAGGACCAATTTCATGAAGCCGGGGATAGGGCAGCAACCCGGACCTGCACGAACACTGCGCAGCACTCTTGGAGAGCCGATTTTGAGGGCCGGGTGACACAACAGCACCTCAGAACTGCACCAGCATGGCGCAGCGCCCTTGGAGGGCCGATTTGATGAAGCCAGGGATAGGGACATCGTCTCAGACGTGTATCAACGTGGCGCAGTGCTCTCGGAGGGCCGACTTTGGGAGCCGGGCACAGGACATCGCCTCAGACCCGCACGCGCCCGGCGCAGCACTCCCCCCCAACCGCGCGCGCGGCGTCGCCTCAGTCGCGCCCACGGCGGGAAGAAGCGCCCCGGCGCCTGCGCGTGGCAAGGGGCGGGGCCTACTTTCGAGGGCGGGGCCCGCGCCCCGCGGGCGGGGCCAACTACCTGCAGTGGCGCTTCACGCACGCGCACGACCTGGGCGCCACTTTCGGGCGGAAGAGGCGGGGCGCGGCGCGGCGCGCATGCGCTCTGCTCTACGGAAGCCTGCGGGCCGCGTTTAAAGGCACGGCGGTGGCGGCGGCTCCGGCCTAAAGGGAGGGCTGGAGCGTGTCGTGTCCGCCGGCCGGAGGCGAGAGCGGAATGGCGGCGCCGTGAGGATCTCGGTGAGCCCTTCACCTCGGCCGTCGGCGGTGGGCAGGGCGGGGGCTTGGGGCCTGTAGCGGCGGGAGGTTGCGGTTGGGCCGGGGCGGGCAGGGCGGGAAAGCGGCCGTGAGGCGGGGCTCGTGTGTGAGGGGAGAAGGGGCTGGCGGCCCGAGGGTGMGGAGGATCGGGGCCGGTAGGGGCTGGGGGACCGGGTCCCGGGGGGGGAGGCAGCTGTGGGGCGGGCCTGGGAGAGAGGGGTGAGGATTGAGGGCTCTGAGAGGCCCCACACGGGGCCGCAGGCGGCCGGGGGGCGGCTGAGTGTCTCCTCTCTCGCTTGCAGCACACAGCGGAGCAGGCTGGATGCCCACAGGCAGCAGGACACTATCACAGGCAGCCCGGGCACTCGGCAGGGGCACAGGACTTTTCTCCCCCCATACACAGGTCTCCTTGCCAAGCCCCCACCTTTGCTGTGTTGGCCTCCCCGGGACCAGCCCCAGTTACTGGTACCAGCTGCTGTTAAGGAGTGTATCTTTCCAGTCCTCAGGCAGAAATCGGGGTGGTGGTGCTGGGGCTTTCCATTTCTCCCTGTTTTTGCACACTTGGCTTCGCCAAGCCTGCACAGCGGCAGAGGACATGGCAGAGCAGAGGTACTGCGTGGACTATGCCAAACGTGGCACGGCAGGCTGCAAGAAGTGCAAGGAGAAGATCGTGAAAGGAATGGTGCGCATTGGAAAGATTGTTCCCAATCCTTTCACCGAGTCTGGCGGGGACATGAAGGAGTGGTACCATGTGAAATGCATGTTTGAGAAGCTTGAGAAGGCCCGGGCCACCACCAAGAAAATTGAAGACATCACAGACTTGGAAGGATGGGAAGAGCTACAAGATGGGGAGAAAGAATTAATCAACAAGCACATCTCAGGTGAGACACAAGGCAGTACCTGGGTCACTTTTCTACTTTACTCATTTTCAAGGTATGTCACTGACTGCCACGCAGCCGTGCCTTTACCATGAAATCCTCACTGATGTATTAGTACGACCTAGTGACAAAGTGATTAGTGCTGCTCAAATCTGTGTCTCAGCCCTATAGGAAAGGGAGGAAGTAGTCACTTCTACAATAGCACTTCTTAATTCATTTGTCACAACTGATTATGGAGAAGGTCTAGGTGATTTAATTCACGTGCAGGCACGGGCAGACAAATCCTAGGAGGAAGCATCAGTTGTTTTCCATTTTCAGCTTTTTTTCCRTGATCTTTAGTAAATTATGCAGTCTTTTAACTTTTGATATCTGAAAAAGTTCCTCCATTTTTTTCTCCTCCATCCCCAGTTCTTTCAAGACTTRTTTGTTGCAGTATATCTTACATAATATGTTGAGGGATGCATGAGATTATTTCTGACTGCTGGTTTGAACCTTGCTGTTTTATAGAAGCTAACTCCAAGGCTGCAAGTACACCGAAGAAAAAAGTGATAGTCCAAGCTAAGCTCACTGCCACAGGACAAATAACTACAAAAGATCCATTAGCTCTCATCACTCCATCACCAAAGAAGTTCTCTGGCTTCACAGGTAGGACTTAAGAAGCTGATTCTGGGAAATCCTTCTCTTCTAATATCAGCATCAGGGTGTTTGAACTTGGTTCAGATCAGTAGTTTTTTATCTATAGAASATGGTTTAGTTTTAATTAYTTTTTTAAAATCTGGTTTTCCAAAAATTGTTAGTGGTTTCTTAGACTGTTAGTCTTGAAAGAACTGATGTTTGAGTTTCCAGTATCCCCAAGGAAACGAAGTTTGTGCAGTAACCCACACTGTCAGGCTGATTCCGCTGTTGCCTTAGTCCATTGGCCAATTTCAATCAAACTGTGAAGGTATAGACTAAAGGTATCCCACGTGGAGCTCAAAATCTGTACAAAATTGGTTGTGAGGGATTCCCAATTGCAGTGTTCATGGAAGGGAAACCTGTTATTCCTCAGCAGCTTGTCCTGAGAACCAGCTGCCAGCAGGACAGCCAGTGTGTGAGCACTGACTGACCTGGCACAGMCGTGTAGCTCTGAACCGCCCAGAGCACGTGTTGCCATATACACAGCCAAAGAGATGAGAGTGTGTAGGGGTGTTAGTATTATGAGAGAAGAGGGGATGGGGACATTTTTCCCCCATTTTAGAAATTATCTTAAGAAAACATCTTGCTGTGAAGGGCAAAGGCCTATAAAGTAGAAATAAAACAGAAGCATCTGCCAGCAGGAATTCCTTTTCAGCAAGGTTTAATCATATTTGCCTGGTAGAATTCAGGTCCAGAAAATTCTGGTGTACTATGAAGAGCAAAACTAATGAAAAAATAGTTTAGAATTTTTTTTTTACAGTAATTAAAATTTAAAGTCACAAATGTTGGCATAGCACACATCATTACTCAGTTCTGAAGCTTTGCCAGCGTACTGGGATCGTTCTTTTCAGCTTGCCAAGCAGAGAGAGGTAGCTTCGACTTCAAAATTTGCACCATATTGTACTTGTTAAAAAAGCAACTTCTTATGTCTTTGATGCAGCCAAGCCGAAGAATTCAGAAGGTGTCTCTGCAAACTCTTCCCACAAGTCTAGCCTATCTGCAAAAAAATGTGATCCGAAGCACAAAGACTGCTTGCTGCGAGAGTTCAGGAAGCTCTGTGCCATGGTTGCTGAAAAGCCCAGCTATAATGTGAAAACGCAGATCATCCAGGATTTTCTGAAGAAGGGATCTGGAGGAGGTATGATTCCTCCTTGGCATTCTCAGCATATGAAATCCCTCTCAAAATCAACCTCAAAAGTATTATTTCAAAAGCAAGGGTGAAATAAAATCTGATTGCTGTGTAGTCCAAGCTGTGTGCTGTGATGATTTCTGAACTATGGAGATAACGTTTGCAAAGTGAACTGTTTCTCTAAATAACAAATTCAGGTAAGAATGTCTTAGTTTAGGATTGTGGGGAATGTTTGTGGATGCTGCAAAACTTAGTGCTGAGATCAGATTTGAAGGACGATTGTAGGTGTTTCCCCTAAGAAATCTCCTTTTATGTGAAGCAGAACAGCATGGTGGAGAGAGGAAGCCTCAGCTGTGGGKTTTTTTTCCCCAGTGTCTTGCTAATGGGCACAAACAACCAGGGCCTGTATGTGAAAATAAATTGTGACGGTTTCTAATGGTCTGTGCTTTTTTTTCCAGATGGTTTTCATGGTGATGTATACCTGACCATTAAGCTGCTGTTACCAGGCGTCATTAAAATTGTTTACAACTTGAACGATAAGCAGATTGTAAAGCTGTTTAGTAGGATTTTTAACTGCAGCCAAGACGAAATGGTCCGGGACCTGGAACAGGTGAGTACAGGCAGCAGTTCTCCTAATTTCTTCTGTTCAGTCCCTTGGTATGGAAATTCTGGATTTTTTTTTTTACTCCTATTTGAAAGATTGTTAGCTTGACTGTTATAATGGGAGTTGGTGATGTTTTTTTTTTTTTTTTTTTTTTTTTTGCTTTAGCAGTTTTCATAGCATTTTCTGCCATCTGGAACCTTTAGAAAATAATGTTTGAACAGAAAGCAAGATATGAACTCACCTGCAAAACTTCAGAAAGCAAGACTAAAATATCTAGACAAGTTGGGCTGCATCGACTTTGTCTAAACTGCTTTGTCTAGCATATTCCGATGTAACTGATTTATGTTACGTTTTTTGTAACATCATGTATCAAAAACTGGGATTGTGTTAACACATCTGTTACTGTGACCTTATGTTGCTTCATACAGTTAAGCTACACTCATACAACTGCAAGTKCTCACATGCGTGCATTTCAGTCCTGCGCACAGGAGTTGGTAATAGACTATGCACACTTCTGATTCATTGCAAGATGGAGAAAACGGGTGAATTAGATAATGAAGCTAATTCTTSCAGCTCTGTTTATTGCCTTGGTATATACTGCCTTCTAGTGACATCRCTAGACTGTTTCAGAACCTTGAATTTACAAGTGGATTCATCCTGAGGAWATAAAGGGTCTGTGATGCTGCAGCAGTGGAAAATAGAGCAATGAGATGATATTGGTACTCTTACTTACCTTTTTTTTCAAATGAAACAGCTGAGAAGCTTTATTCTGTATCGTGGCAGCTTTCTTCTAATGTTTGATTCCAATTCCTTCATGCAATCCCAGCATCATTCCTATGCTTTATCCTACTTACTGGAACCATGTTGAATGCCTAGTGGCATCCCCATTGTCTAGCCATAGCTCTCACCCACACCCTTACTTTGTTTTTGGAGACAGGGAGATGTTTCCGAGACCGTACGCCTCTTCTTTGAACAGAGCAAGTCTTGTCCTCCAGCAGCCAAAAGTATCCTGACCATCCAAGAGGTAGATGAATTCCTAATCCAGCTGTCAAAGCTTACTAAGGAAGATGACCAGCAAAGTGTGCTGCAACACATCACTCGCAGGTAAGGGAAGTAATCAGTCTCTGAAGGTTTACCGTAAAACTAGGAGTGGTTATCTATATATCACAGGCTGAAGTAGGTGAAAAACTAATCATAAGACACAGAGACTGAACTTAAGATCTGTAAGCTGCTCTTAGTGGTTTGATTAAGACACCTTGACTGCTGACCAGCAATGGAGAACATGTATGGCTCCTGTTCATGCCAGAGAGTTTCATCCTTGCCTGTCAAAACACTGTTCAATCAGTAGTAAACAAGTGGCTTGCAGAACTACCTTAATGGTACTTGGCTGTTAATTAAGTTGCTCTTAGTTATGTTGGCAAAAGTCTTCAAGCTATTTAGACATGTTGAAGATTCTTGGTCTGGCTCAGTTTGTGTTGATCTGAGGCTGAGGATGTTACTATCACTGGCTCTTGATCATTAATTAAGTGAATTTTGGAAGGTACGTCAATACTGAGGCAGAATTAATACTGGCATTCAAGCATAAAGATGCTAAAAAGCCTTTTGGATATTCTCTTGTGCCTCTGAGATGTCACTAGKAACATGTGTCCTCATTTGAGTTTAAACCCTACGGAAGGGAAGGACCTTATTTTACAGAGACCTGGATCAGTTTCTTTTTTTCAGCTGGAAAGTAGTTCAGTTAAATGTCTACCATTTCTGAATCGTCTCTCACACTTTAGATGTACGGGCAACGACCTGAAATGCATCATCAGGCTAATTAAGCATGACTTGAAAATGAATGCTGGAGCAAAGCATGTGTAAGTCTTACCTTTCATTGTGAGATAAAACCAGGCGTGGGCATTAGCCTCATGAGCCAGGAGCAGCAGACCTGAGGTTGACCCATGTTTCCCTCCTCTCCTCAATTTGTTAAAGGTTGGATGCTTTGGATCCCAACGCTTATGAGGCGTTCAAAGCATCACGCAACCTCCAGGACGTGGTAGAGCGAGTCCTGAAGAACCAGCAGGAGGCTGAGAAGATGCCAGGCCTGAAGCGAACCCTCAGTGTGCAGGCCTCTCTGATGACCCCGGTTCAGCCCATGCTGGTAATGTTGGCTCCCCTGCAACGGTAACCTTCAGCCRAGCAAGAGATGGAGTTCTCACATGTACTGTCAGAGACCCTCACCTTTAAGAATCAGTAGACGGATAAGTGACTGTGTGTAGTATGAGCTAATAGAGTGTGCAGTGCTGATTTTTGTGTTTAATGCCATTTTATAAAGTGTTTTCTACCAAGAGGCCAGTATTCAATGTACTCAGTATTTGCACCTTCAGTGCCACTGCAGAAGCTAAWATCTTGACTTGCTTTCAGTCCAGAAATGGCTTTTTTGTTTGTTTGCTGTCATTCCAGAAGTTGATCCTTTCTCTGGAAATAGAGTAAGCTTTCCATTGGATTAGAGATTCAAATAAGTTTGGGTTTTTGTTTGAACAAATCAGAGTTAAATATTTACTTCTAGGCTAAGCGCACTCCTACAAAAGGCACAGTACATACACCTTTAAGTATTTGGAGGAGATAAGCACTGAAAAGCTGTAATTATCTGGGCATATGCAAATGATTCTAAGTAAATGAGTAATTAAGAAAAGGAAAACTTGGACTGGATATCAGAGAGCCTGGACAAAAAGATTTACAAAGGGATTGGTAGTTCATTCATGAACTTAGGTAAGAGTAGCTTTATGTTTAAATATATCATCTGAATTTGGAACTTGCTCTCTCCACCTTTCTAAGGCTGAAGCCTGCAAGTCAATTGAGTATGCCATGAAGAAGTGCCCGAATGGCATGTATGCAGAGATCAAATACGATGGTGAGCGGGTGCAGGTCCATAAAAATGGAGATCATTTCAACTACTTCAGCAGAAGCCTCAAACCTGTCCTCCCACATAAAGTAAGCACCTAYAAACTGTCTCTTCTGTTGTGCAGCTCCTCTATAAACATGATTGAATTTCACAACAGTTTCTATAGGCAGGATATAGGAGGATACCTTCTATTGTAGGCTTTTTTCTAATTTATGTAGATAGTTGGAATCTGGAAAAGCAACACTTAATAGAATTGTAATCAATTCGTTTTGGTGGACATTAAGAGCTTGAAACTAAAGTTAAGCTATCTGCCATAGAGTCCTCTATGCACTGCATTTTGGGAGGCTTGATGCCAGTTGGGTGACTCGGTTATATTTGTTCAAGATTCATTTTTCTATTTGTAGACTGTGCGGYCTGTACACAGTACAGAAAGTAAAGCTAGTGCAGGCATGCCTACACATGCCTCAGACACGCTTCTGGAGAAAACATCTGCACTGGAGTGAGTCCCTCYCTTCAGTCAGTAGACTTACTTTTCTTTTCTTTTGTTTCCCAAGGTAGCCCATTTTAAGGACTTCATCCCCCAGGCTTTCCCTGGTGGGCAAAGTATGATCCTGGATTCAGAAGTTCTTCTGATTGATAACAAAACTGGCAAGCCACTTCCTTTTGGGACTCTTGGTGTGCACAAGGTAAAAAAAAAAATAAATCAAAATCCTTTGTTGTGGTTGGAGGCTGTTATTCTGCTGACTGAAATGYACTAGCATGCAATCTGTTACCACAGGATAATTTAAAAGATCTGGTGCTTCCTAGAGCATCTGGGGAAAAAATAAGATCCCTGAAAAGGCTGATTTTAATGAAAAGGTACTGCTCTAATACAATAGATTTGATATTAACCTGATCACTAGCAGGACGGAAAGAAAACTTCAGCTCAAGATAAATATTCAAAAACCCTTGGAAAATCTTGCAATTCTGTCATTGCTTAGCATTGCTTGAGCAATGTATGGCAGACTGGAAGACCACGATGATGCAGAGAGTATTTAGTCCGTATGAATATTATGTAGTGCTTACGTCTAGACTAAATGGTGGTGAGGAAGAGGAYAGTAAAATGAAACTTAAACTGTAAGTGCTTTAACTTAAAGTAGCCATTAATCTGAAGTCTCTGGAATGCTTGTTGTTTTTTTGTTGCAGCAGTAGTGACAGATATTACATTGCCCAGTCATTAATATTTGTGGCATTATTTTCTTGTTGCTAGGAGATTAGTGTGTTTTATCTTCTTAGTTTGTGCTTTGACACCTTCAGTCTAAATCTTAATTCTCAGAATGGTTCTGTCTTTTAGAATAGGCCTAGGCTTATTATAACTAAAAGATTATGGAGATAAAAATGCATACTTTTGCTTCTGTTATTTTTCTAAAACTCTATATTGCTGCTTGCTAYGACTGCAGATTTCTTTTAATGGATCTTAATTGCCTTTCAGAAAGCTGCTTTCCAAGATGCCAACGTTTGCTTGTTTGTGTTTGACTGCATCTATTTCAATGACATCAGCCTGATGGACAGGTATGTGTCTGGCATAGTGTGAGAGTAGCCTAACTGGTTTCCCTGCACGAACTTGCTGGAATATGCTGCCACTGCAGAGGGAGCGGTTCACATCGGCTGTTAAGACTGGCCATTTACCCCTGTGAAATCAAGACAGCATGGGAGAATCCTCGCTGTGCTAAGGAGTTTCACTATGGAGCTCCACCTTGCTCTGCAGTTCCAAAATATCAGGATTAACTGCATTTCAGCTGAAGTGAGTGTGGTTCAGTACCCAGCTTATCTTAACACAAATGCACTCTTAACACAAATTTTCTATTTTATAACTCATTTCCTGGAGGAAAGTAAGAATTGATTGTCCTTTCTGGAACTCTGTAGGATAAATAATTTAATTATTTAAATAGCTTTTCTCAATGTTCACATGACTGGTACTTCACGTTAAAATTGCTTTCTTGTCCTTAATTATCYGTACCCTGGTTTAGGCCTCTGTGTGAACGTCGTAAGTTTCTCCACGATAACATGGTTGAAATCCCCAACCGGATCCTCTTCTCGGAGATGAAGCATGTCACAGTGAGTTCAGTGTTAAAATAGCGTGCGTGGTGATGTCATAGATTGCACTCTGGACACCTCATTGCTCCTTTACCACATGGCCTTTTTGATGATTAAGGCTGCAAATCCTGCAATTCCCTGCCTGTCAAAATGGTTCTACTTCTGGTCTGTGTGCAAGACTTCTTGAGCTAGCGTTGTTCAAGAGGGCCATGCCTGTGCTCCCATCTTGTCTCGGCTACAGCCACTTCAGTATAGTCTTAAGCTGCACATCTCTTTTTTGGCTTCTTAATGATTTTATAGCCATTGTAACTTTGACATTGTTAGGAGGAGCTAAAGCCTGTTGTAATTTAGTCTGTACTGTGCAATGCTGAGCTGCGTAGAGAAGACTGAAGTGGGATTGAAGGGCAACTTCAAGTGCCACACAGCCCAGATACATCCTGAGTGATAAAAACTGCATTTGGACAGCAGCGTGCTCAGTTTTCCTTTGATTGTTATGCAAAAGCCCTGTGTCCCATTATTCTTCCCCACTGCTGCTGATTTCTGTAGCACCTTGGTTTTGGTGGAGAATGCTTGGACATTTGGGGCAGAGAAAGCATTTTGGGAAGGAGAAAAGAGCACAGGTCCCAAGGCAGTTGGACAGAGGAGTAAGCAGGCACTGCTGGCTGAGGAAGATCTGATCTTGTACGTATGGGATGTACTCAGGACCCAGTCAGTGTGGCTGCCTCATTTCTGAGGAGTATTTTTTTAACTAACGAACCCTTCTCGGGACATACTCCCAGCTTAGTCAGTGGATATGCAGCAAAGAGAACATGTATGGGACTCTTCTTGGAAAACGTATGAAATTACCCATTCATCTCTCTGCAGTTGCGTTGGTTTTAGTGCACCACTGCTCCAAACAGAAAGCCTGTCACCACAGCCCTTTGACCGTCTTGATTCCTTTCCTTTTCAGAAAGCTTCAGATCTGGCAGATATGATCACCCGAGTCATCCGTGAGGGACTGGAAGGACTGGTGTTGAAAGATACAAAGGCAGGTTCACATTTACTCTTCACTGATGTATGCTGGGAATTGGGGAATAACRACAGACAGAGGTCTGTGGATGAAGCACACAAGGCTCAGCATCCTTGAAACATCTCTGGGTTCTTGTCGATGCTGACATCCAATCCAAGTTGCTCCTGACATATCTGAGCACTGCTGTGCTCTTGTACTGCTAAGCTGGATAAAAGCAAGGGCTGTTTGAGGAGATAGCTGTCCACCAGATGATCTGACTGGGGGTTCTTGCCTTGGTTTGCACAGGGTAATTATGAACCAGGAAAACGACACTGGCTGAAAGTGAAAAAGGACTACCTAAATGAGGGTGCAATGGCTGACACAGCAGACCTGGTGGTGCTGGGAGCTTTCTATGGACAAGGCAGTAAAGGTAAGTCTGGAGTTGGCTTAAGTCAGAAAACTCAGTTCAGAAAGCTCTCAAGCATTTTCCTGTTCCAAGCCTCCTGTAGCATTTGGTCTCCTACCAGAATGAGACTGGCTGGAGCAGTGACCGTCTGCGGCAGCCCCTCACATGCCAGGCTGTGAGTTTACTGTGGGTTAGTTGGCACAGCGAAACCTTAGGTCTTGGGCTGGGCTCTTAYGCAGTGTAGAGGCTTTCCGTTCAGCTTTGTATATGGGAGCTGATGCTGTGAAGCCATCACAAGCCCAAGGCCCTTTGACTCCYGAAGATGGAAAAGGATTTTGGTTCATTACTTGGCTTTTTGAAAAGCTGTGGCTTGTCCTGTAGAAGATGTGAACCACCCTGCGCTCCCCTCCTGCAGGCGGGATGATGTCCATCTTCCTCATGGGCTGCTATGATCCCAAGAGTGAGAAGTGGTGCACTGTGACCAAGTGTTCCGGTGGCCACGATGATGCCACCTTGGCGCGTCTGCAAACAGAGCTGGATATGGTGAAGATCAGCAAGGTGAGAGGGGCTCTGACATGGAGGCGATCAAAGGAATGCTCAGCGAAGGGCTTGGTAAAAGCCGCCTTCCTGCCGAGATAGAGTTGAGGTGCTGGCTAAATGCAGAATTGAAGTGCTCTGCTGGGAATGAATAGAGGCTTGGTTAGAGTTAAAGCAGATAAACTGCTCTGACACAAATGAGGTGGTGGTGCAGCCAGCTCCCAAAGATGAGTCGCTGCCTGCGATCTGTACTCAGACACTGAGTGGGAAGCCAGGCACCATCTGTTTCCTGCTAAGACCAAGTTTTATTGGGAAGAGCAGAGCAAGTACCATTTTTTGGGGCATATTGCGATTGGTGAAGACAGTCACTAGATGGGGCTGCAGGTGAGAAATGCTCAAGTCAGACTATTGTCTTGTGGCTAGATAACCCGACATGTTGGAGTTAAGACTTTTTGTGAGTGACTTATTTAGGCGAGGAATCTTATTTGTCAAGACTTGACATATAAACAGAGAGCTAAATTTTAATATTTACTTGATAYCCTGAAGGCCATTTGCAGCAAGGTTATAGAATCTTAAAAAATGTGTAGTTTTATATGAATCACAATTGGAGCAACAATGTTATTGTTTTACATATAGAATGACAGTAATTGAGAGCAGTGTTACAGATAATTTTTGTGATTCTCTAGGTAAGAGAAACTGCTGCAGATCAGTGCACCTTGCACTGCAGGCTAAAGCAAGTTTCATCCATACAAAGGCAATGGAATACCTATACRCTAGTCTACTTCTAGGTTATCTTTCAGCAACTTCTTTTGTAGAAATAGGTTCATGTGTGATCATACGTGCTATCATTTTGGTTTTGTGCTTTTAATTAATAGGATCCTAGTAAAATTCCAAGGTGGCTAAAAATTAACAAAATCTACTACCCAGACTTCATTGTCCCAGATCCAAAGGTAAGTGCTGTCATAGTCATTTAACTATGTTTTCCAGCCCTGATATAGCAATCTACTCTACTTCATTTAAGTGTACAAATTGTCTCTGTTACAAGATTAGTCTTCATACTTGGAGCAGGAAATTAAGCGCAAGTTTTTATCTCTGAATCTTGCAGGTGCATTTGAGGCTAAGAGCTTCATGAAGAAATCATACCTGCAGCACTTCTGGGAAATATTCTCGTGTGTTAAATCCCTTCCAGAAGTGAACTAACTTTAAATTTGAGGCATGAAAAATCTGACTTAAAACAGTAGAAGCACACCTGTAACCCAAAAGTTGCTATTGTTTTACAAAATTTATCAGTATGCTTTGTGCCATGTATGTCTGATAGAAAAGGTGTTATTTAGAAATTGGCATTATATATTAGTTGAGCATCTCTGACTCGCTGAAAAAGATAGAAGTTTTTCTAATTAAGGTGACCAAGAAGGTCAGTTTGTATATATGGAGCTCCACGTGCTGGGGCGGTGAGGGGGGTTGTTGTAGAGGAGCACAGACACGTTAGAGTTAGTTCATGAGAGAACACGGGAATGGGATGTGACTTCCTCAATACTGTGTTTAGAAAGCCCCAGTGTGGGAGATCACAGGGGCTGAATTCTCTAAAGCTGAAGCCCACACTGCAGATGGGATCTCCATTCGCTTCCCTCGCTGCACCCGCATTCGAGATGACAAAGACTGGAAGACAGCCACCAACCTCCAGCAGCTGAAGGTGAGTTAACACAGTCTCTCTGCAGCGTGTTCGAGAATAAGTTCTGACAACAGTCTATATTTAAAAAGACAAATTTGGATAGCAGGGTATGTAGCGAAGATACCTGCTGACTGGTACCTATGACGGCATGTTACATTTGCCATTTATTTTAAGCTCAGGCTGCTTGCTGCATTATTTTGATGTGAATCTTATTCTTTCATGGGGCCTCTCGAGTCTATTGAGCTGTTGTGGTGTGCACTTCCAGGAAAGTCTGTGCTGGCACCTAGTTGTATCAYTCTTGTAACAGCCTTCATGGTGAGGAATTTCCTTCCCGAAAGAGGTGACCGTTACGCTCTTAAGTGTTTATGGTCATTTGGTCTGCCGTTATTTACTGAGATTGGGGGAGGCATCTGGGAAGTGACTGAGGGTAGCCTGGCCCGATTCCAGGGCGCAGGGGCCAAATGGCAGCTGCCAGGACCCCCGGGGCTGCTCCCACCCCACACAGCTTCCCTGCCTCCTTCACYGGTAGAAACTGGTTGGGGGGCTGCCATCCCCAGCAGTAAGTCAGCTGTTRATGAGCTCTGTTCTCAGTCTAGTTACTGTCATTTGGGCTGTCTTCACCCTGCCTACAGGGATACTGGCAGCAGATGTAAGTGCTTGTTATGCCATGAAGCAAGGAGTCATTCAGCCCACCCAGCAGTCTTTCTGGCTCCCTATGCAGGTAGGGGAGAGGAAGGTAAAATACCCTCTTCAGACAGACCGTTCCCTGAGTGAGCAATGGGTATTGTTCATCTTTCAGGCTCTGAAGAGTCAAGTCTGTCTTGCTCTGTAGCAGGTCGTGTGAAATATGTCTCTTGGTACCTCCCGATATGGCTTCCCTTCATGTCAAGCAGCTGGGTGGAACGCAGAGAGCTTGAACARAGTTGACAGGAAAATGGCTCCAAAGCAAACACTTCTGGGGAGGGGAACGAACAAGAGGAGCACGTGCATTATGGCTCGTGTCTAGTATCAGAGGTTTCACTGTGGCTAAAGGCAGTGCTTTGTTTCTGGTGGGACAGGAGCTGTACCAACTCTCCAAAGAGAAGGCTGATTTCAATGTTGTTGCTGGGGAGGAAGATGAGTCTACAGCTGGCAGCAGTGGAGAGAATGAGGGAAATTCCAGGTCTTCCACACCGCACAGCGCTATTAAAACTCCCCCAAGCAAGTCACCTGCAAAAGCCCAGAAGCCAGAAGGTAAGATGGTGCTTTCCAGGGAGAGGAGCCTCAGGGTGTGTTCTCTGCATTTGGGGCAGGCTGGCTTTGGATCTTTGCCTTCCGTCAGACGCTCAGAGATCCCATCACGTGCGTGTCAGGGTTAATGGGCAAAGCTGTTGAGACCCTTGGTTCAGTCTGTGTTGTTCGCAGCATGGATTGAATAGCCACAGCTCTGAGGTGTGCTGGGATTGAGAGAAGATGGCAACAGCACTGATGATGCTGTTCAGGTTGGTGCTCAGGCAACTCATTCAGACAATAAAAGCGCTCTGAGACTACATGCTGCTTAGAACAGATATCTTGAACTTAGCAGAGTCTCAGTTATAGTTAGTACCCAAACTACTTTGGAGGGATTTCTCTGGGACCGCAGTCCCTTTTAATCTTATCAGATAAAGGTCCTTAGCAGACTGTATAAGACTGGTCTGAAGAGCAAACCTGCTGCTCCTGTTCCTGCAGATCACTTGCCCGTTGGTTAGACATTTTTGGCCATGAACCAGTACTTAATTTTATTTGGATGAAATTCATGCATATAAGAGGGCACCTGGACGGAGGGGATTTCCAGGTAGTAAATTGCAGAGCTGTGAAATGAGTTTGCTTCACCAGCGCTTTGTCACTGGGAAATAACTTGAAGCAAATTTCTGAGCAGTCTCAAAAAGGCAGTGTGGTGACAGCAAGGCGGGAAGTTGAACAGCAGCATCCTGGAGATGAGGGCAGGAAGCTGCCCTGCGCCATTTGCAGTAGAAAAATGTGTCTTAGTAGTTACATTCTGATTCATGGATTTTCCAGAGAGAGGGGGGAAAAGCCTTTTACCCTCTTCACTCTTCTCCCCACCTTAATAAACAACCAGTATCTGGACAGAGAGCAGAAATGAGACAAGTTTTTGTTTTTAGAAAGCAAACCAGTCATTGGATCTCCTCAAAAATCAGGGGAGAAGCGAAAAGCATCTGAGATGGATGACAATGGAAAAAAGGTACGGACAGCTGGACAGCAACCACTTCGGGGTGGGAGGAAGCAGAGGCAGTTTCAGTTGTCTGTTCACTTTTGCCTTCCATCTGGAAAAGTCTTTGAAATCTGCCTATAGCAGTATCCTAAATTAAAATGAAAGGTAAAGGCAGAAGTAGGAGCAGCAAGCCCCCTTGTAAAGGAAGCGGATGGCTGCAGCTCCTTTCCCGTCTGCAGAGCTGACATAACTGCGTTTGTCATGCTAAAGGCCAATACTCTGTTCACCCACCAACAATGTCCTGCTCCACAAAGTGCTGTGATTGCTGAGCAGCTACTCTTCCTCACTGCTGCAGATGCAAGAGTTGGGAGCTGTAAAAGGAGAGAACTGTCCTTTCTAGCCCGTTTTGCAGCAAATTGTAGGAGCAGATGAAGAATCACTGAGCTGTGATTTCCTGATAAGCTTGGAGTAGCTATTTTGATGTAAGCAGCAAGTCCCCTCCCAGTGTGGTTATGTTCTACTTCAASTAAGAAGCATCAGCTTGTAAAGACAAAGAGATTGAGATCATGTTTACTGGACCATCATCACTAAGGGGAATAATGGGGTAATAATTCCCCTTAGCTAGGGGAGCAGTTCAGCTGTAACATCTGGCTTTCAGAGGAACTGTACGGGTGTTGCTCTTGTGCATGATTTTAATGGCAGTCCAAAGAGTAATTTACGGTTATTAGGCATGRGATTAGAACAATAACCTCGGGAACTGTGAACGGACTTGTTCATGCCTCAATTTAGTGTAATTTCCAGACCAATCTAATGTTTTTATCAACCTGTGCTTCTCATCCTCTTTCACAATATGCAGATGCTGCTGGACATATTCACTGGTGTGAAGCTGTACCTGTCGCCCTCTGTGAAGGACTTCGACAAAATCCGGCGGTACTTTATAGCATATGATGGGGATCTTGTGCCAGAGTTTGACACAGCCTCAGCAACGCATGTTATAGGGGACATTGATGAGAATCCTGGTGCTAAGCGTGTGTCTCCCAACTGGATCTGGGAATGCATCCGGAAACGGAGACTGGTAGCCCCGTGCTAGCAATGTGGGGCAGCTGACCAGTCTTGACACAAGAATTGCCTGAAGGGAACAGCTGAGAACTAGGTAGGTGGAAGAAATGGTGAGATTCCTCTGTGGAGACGTGGATAGAAATAAAATGCCCAAGTCCATCAGAGGTAGTTACAAAGATCCATAGCAACCATATGGAATTAATTAAAACAACTCTCTGAAGAAATGTCACTGCTGAATCCATTTTTCTGCCCATAATGTAGAACAATGCACTTATCTAGTGCTGGTTTAGTCTCCTTGGGTTTTTAAAATTTGGSTATTTTTATAGATAAAGAAATAAAACTGAAGCAGTTTCTCCTTTGCTGTCAGGACTTATTTTCCAAAGGTTATTCTCTGCCTGGACAGGAAAACGGACCACCAAATATGTGAAACTACTGGCTGTATTGCCAGGACAATTTTGCTGCATGGCTACAATTTACATGAAGGACACGCGTCCTCGTGGTTCGACTTTTCTCTCCTGTCTTGTAACATTCAGCACAGGTCTGTATCCAGTAGCAGTTTACAGCTCTGGCAATAAAACTAGGACACCAAATAAGCTCCCATTACAGCAACTGCTGTAGCATTATCCAAGCATCCTCTTGGACGGTTTGTTTTCTAAAGTATGTTGCTCGTATGTTCTGCTATTCGTGTTTCAACAAGTAAAAGCTGAGAAAGGAACTCTACCATCTGGATCATTTAGGATAGTTGAGAGACCTCCTTCTCTGAAGCTGTTAAAAACTATTGCAAGTACTTGAATATTAATGAAATAATGAAGATATGTTTTAGAAATTAGAATTTAGAACTTAACTATTTTGCAAATGACAATGTGCATTTGCTGAATAACTCTGCATGAGCCCTGAAGGTGTAGGCTCAGAGTGCACGTGTACATTTATGAAAGGAAAAGTGAGTTGACCYATTTACTGGTTCCCTTAGTCTCAAGTTAGTAGTTTCAGTTAACTTCTTTCCTTCAACACCTTCTGTACTTGTACCCCACCCTCTAATGATATTTAAGCACCTGGTATCCCAAGCGTTTTCTGGTTGAAGTTCAGAAGTAGCTGTAGGATCTCTGCTTTCTCTTAGCCTGTTGGCAACAGAGTCAGAAAACAACGTTACCTAAATCACATTTCAACTTTATTATAAAATTATAAACCAAACTTCTGTACCAAAACTAGTAAGTTTAACCATCATAGTACCAAGAGGATTTAATAGAGAATAACATGCCATTTCAAGTAGAATATTAACTTTTAAAATATTTAAACTATGTACAGTGTACATAAAGCACATAAATATTTCCATTTACTTTATTAGTTCAGATCATTATATTCCTTTGGATCATTAATCAGTTTCCTCCAGATTTTGATTTTCCTTTAAAAACAACTCAATCATATCCATAGTAGAGAATCCATTTTTGCAAGAGAAACACTGTAGTCAGGGAAAAAAAAAAAGAAAAAAAAAAAAGAAAAAAAAGAGAGAGTCCTCCATTCAGAAAGCACATTTCAGAGTCATATGGTGGGTATATCTTCTCATTCCTAAAGTTTCAGGCATTGATCTGCAACTTCATTTATCTGCTGTAGAAAATAAGCCTACCCTCTACAAGTAAAAGTACATCTGTCCACAGGGGAATAATCTTCCTGCTAAATTCCCCCAGCCCTGAGTTTATTGAAAAATATGACAACATGAATTTTCACAGTGAATTTACTAAATGAGGCTGTTCAACACTGTACGTGTATTCCTGTACCTCTCAAAGAGGTCCCTGTGAACCTCTTGAAGAGTAAATACAGTTACTGCTTACCTGCAAATTATTTTTTTTTTAACATGTTGCATTGAATTGTACCAGTACTCTTCTCATGCTGGAAGCTGTTAAACCATAAGCCAAAGATTAGAGAACAACCTGAACAGGGAAAGAGGTAAAACTCAGAATTTTTAGTTCAATAAACCTCAGCAGCTGTTGCATTTTTGTGAAGTTCAGAGACCACCTCAATAATGCAGAGGTTCTGCTACCTACCGAGTGACAGATTTCTTCCTCTTAAGTGCTTTTTTTGATTCCAACTTGCAGAGTAGAACCCTCCACTCCATGCCAGTTGAGAAGTGAGTTGCTCATGCAATATTCCATGTTAAAGATTACACAAGTTTAATTTGCTGTTAACATATATTACTGCTTACTGCAAAAGTAGATGGCTTTGGTGATCATTTCTGTAACTGCACTTCCACTGCTCCAGAAGCTGCAAGYGGACACTTGTTTTTTATGCTGTTCCTCTGCTGGCAGCCATGCGGAGATTCAGTTTGAACACTAAGTGATCACACACCCCCCATAAAGCAGAAAACTAGACAGGAAAAAACCTGCAGAAGAAGGTACTGAACTTCACAAATGACTTGAAATGAGTATACAATCCCAGAGTGGCTGAAAATTTAAGGCATCAAGATTCTGAAACTTAGCTGTGTTACCAGCCAAATGGACTGAATGCTTGCTTGCAGGCCACCGAGGGAAAATACAATTTTCTCTAGCAAGGCTTCCAAATGAATGTGCTGTTCATGARGATGGCTGTAAGGGCTTGCATTTGTCACGTATCAGCCCACAGAATCTCCTATCCACCCTCGCAAGCAGAAAGAGTACAAAATAAATTGCTTTTGATAAGCAGTCTGAATGTAACAGGACTGTAAAATTGAGCAAAGGGGAGGATAGGGGGGAAGACGATCGTTCATCGTAGTAGATCAAGGGAGATAAAGTTTGCTTTCTTTCACGTCTCCCCTCTAAAAAGAAAAAGTCACCTGTATTGAAGTATGATTGTGTAGCAATGGAATCCTTATTACTCTTTCGCTGTATGTTTTCCTCACTAAACCCTCTAAAAGACTCAAGCCTTAGATTCATAGCTCCTTAAGCAAGTGAAGTCAGTTCAGTTTCAAAACGATTGCTGGCATATACTGTAAGGAAGCCTGTGAAGTCAAAGGAATCAACAACAATGAAACTAGAAATCTCCCTCTCGCTGGCATGTAAACAGAAAACCACCACCACACACAAAAGGTAAGGCTGTATGTTTCACAGAGTCGCATTCCCCTTACATTTTTCAATAATACAAAGTCCATCTTCAAATAAAATTATACATTTTTCCACAATTGCACTAGGCTAGAATTATGCTTATTCTGAATATGGAAATTGGAGGCTGGCTGGCTGCCTGTCCTGCAAGCATAAGAATTTAACATTAAATTAAAAAAAAAAAAAAGCACAGTAAAATTTTAATCTTTGAAAATAAAGTTGTTGCTGGGTGTATAGCCTAAGCAGCAAAACAGAYGTCAGTTTTTGAGACCCCAGTCCACTTTTGTTTATTATTCAGGGGAAAATACGAAGCCTCTGAATCTGATCTTTGTGGTGGAAAGCCAAGCATCCATCTATCCCCAACACTAGTGGATCAAGTTACTCTAGAACGTAGGTTGTTAATGATTTCTGTGTCTGCTGCTGGCAATAAGCTCCAAGGAGTCCAGGCACTGTGGTGTAAAGCACTATAGTGGGAAGAGCACAGCCAGGCACAGCTTGAGTAAGAGCAGTTTTCCCCAGGCTTCATCCGTCCCTCACTTCCAGCTGCCAACGGGGTCCACACGCTAATCTCTGACCTAACTACTTGTAGCGATTTTGACCATTTCTCTAACAGCAGATGAGGCTTTAAGGCATCACGGGTCTTCCTTACACACACTTAGGACTTAAAGACGTGGACAGCCCTTATCACATACTGCCTGCATATGGGACATTCGCTCATCCGCTTCCCGCACTTGGTGCAAGTGACCATGTGGCCGCATTCTAGCAGGACACAGTCAATGGGTGCGTCCATGCAGATTTTGCAGAGGTTGTCCTCCGAGCCAGGGAGCCCAGCACCACCTGAGTGAACAAGAGACCACGGTTTGCATGAGACAAAGGAAGGTACGTCATCTTTGTGCAATCTGCGAGTTGGCTTTATCAAAGGGCTTCCCTAGTGGTACTTTTGCACACTGAAGGTCTGAAAAAAAATTCCCTTTGCGTCTACACTGATGGGGATATATCTGCTCCATCAACCAGCAAGGAGAACAAGTTTTACCTTTTTCAAAGTAATTTCTGTGTGACGAAAATAAATACCACTGAGATTCTTAGCAATGAGGTGAATAAAGCAACATGGGTCTCTTTTTCCCAAGTAACAGGCGATAGGACAAGAGGAAACCGCCTCAAGTTGCGCCAGGGGAGGTTTAGACTGGGTATTGGGAAAAGTTTCTTAACCGAAAGGGTTGTCAAGCACTGGCACAGGCTGCCCAGGGAAGTGGTGGAGTCACCATCCCTGGAGGTATTTAGAAGACGTGTAGATGTGGTGCCTGGGGACATGGTTTAGTGATGGACTTGACAGTGTGAGGTTAATGGTTGGACCCGATGATCTTAAGGGTCTTTTCCAACCTAAACGATTCTATGATTAAGAATATCACTTACCGGTTTGATCGTCAGTGTCAGAAACTGCAACATAAGAAGAGAAAGTTATTTGGTGAGAATAACATAAGCTGGGAAAAAAAATTTACTCAAGTGGTATTATTAAGCAGGAGATGAAAGCCTTGAAGGGAGATTACTAAGCCAAAACTGCTTTTTGCTGATCCCCATGCAGAGGTTCAAGCTGAATCTCTGATCAGGATAGGCTGTTCCACTGAGCAAGAAACTGAGCTTACACGATAGCTAGCGCTTCGCAAAGATAAGCAACTATCTAAAGTGATGTCTCAATTTTAAAAATTTAAGACAGCCTTGGAATTTATGCAGTGTTTGGCTTCCTAGAACTACACTTTCAGTAGCCCCTTGTGCCAGTTTCTTTGGTGTTACACAATCTCACCAATATTGTTGAGCACAGCTGAGACATACGCACAGGCAACAGTGATTAAGAGAAAAGGATAAATTGTGTCAAAAGCACAAGATACAACAAAAGAAGAATATAAAACCAAAACGGTTGTCTTCAATCTTTTATCATTCATACAGGACAGAGCTTAGAGAGATGCGTTTAAGAAAACAATGCTACTTTGGACAACACTGAGAAACAAAACTATGAAATCAAAGTGTTAAAACACGTTTCTCTTGTATATAATTTACAAGTATATGTCTTTTTTAACTAATCGCCTAGAATTACAAACTGGCTCCTGAAAGTCAAGCCAGATACATTCTCTATACACCACTATCCCCTCATCAGTCAACTGAGCAGGCAGCGCGCAGGAGGAACGCTCTTGTGATCAAGAGGACGGAGTCAAAGCACCGATAATAACCACAACTGTTCAGCAGTGGGAGCCACTGTCACTGAGCACAGGCCCGCTCTGAATTGCCCGGCTGCTTTTTGGTGGCATTTTCCTGCTCGCTTTGCCAGTTGCCATGAGTCAACAGATAGGAGCTCACCCCAGCGCTTACAGTCATCCGTCTACAGCCACGCATCAGCTGTCCTGCGGGTGATGCAGTGACCAGCGCGATCTGCCACAGCTATACAGAATCCCGAGAACGAAGGGCACAGTTCTCATTTGTCGCTACTACAGAGAAGTCGCTCTCCAGAGCTGCCATAATGCTCTCCTCTTGAACAAGTACAAGCAGCGGTGAATAGTTGAGCTACTTTCACTCTAACGTGCATCTCAGAAACACTCCCTCCATTCTCCTCACTTGCACGAAACAGAAATGTCAGCTAAGTTCTATTCCCTTCTGCAACTGTCCGTAGAAAGGGAAAACCTAGAGAATAGGTACATGCTTGCGAAGTTTCTTACCTAGATGTTGAAGGTCTTTCTCTTTATAAAGACGAGTCACCCTCTCTAGCAGCTCCCACTTTTCACAGCAGCCTTTGTAGTTGACAAAGTTGCGAGCAAGAATTTCCTTCAGTTGTCGCACAGAGAGTGCATTGATGTCTCCGATGCTTGTTAGGTCAGAGAGAGAAGCCTTCCTCCCCTGCACCAGGTTATCTTCTGAATCAGTAGACTGAAAGGGAACAAAGATGGAATGATTTTTGCCCTCAACACCTAGCACAACAATATAAATCAACTTTCAACATGTGTACTAGCAGGAATTCATGTTTGGATGTATATAGAACTCCAATTACTCTGAAATTCCTTCATCTATCAGAAACACAAGTCCTAGGATGGAAATAAGTAATTTCTATTATTATAGTGTCCAAATGACACCAGTTCGTTCTATATGTGGCGGACAAGATGATGCTAAAGAAAGGGGTTGATTGGGTCTGCCGGTGGTCTGTCTGAATTACTGTTTAGCCACCCATCTCTCTGCAGTAATGATTCTGTGGTGTCAAATACAGCCTGGAAAACCCGGTATTCCTTGTCATCTAATTCCAGGACACACAAACCTGTGTCTCTTCCTCTGTTGGTGCTTCTGCTGCATTCTCGACTCCTGTCACGCCGACTTGGCTTGGAGGCACATAACCATTTGCCTAGAAGAGGAAATAAAGCTTTCACCAACAGCGTATCTCTGTGCGTCCAAAGGGAAATAACCTCGATATTTCAGCATAACTGCAAACCCTGCCCACTGGAAGGATGAACTGCAGCACAAGATAAAAGCGAGGCACGCTCGCAGAAGGTATTTCCTGTGCAGCAGTTACAATAACAAATAAACTTTAAACAAGTAAAACTTTTTGAGACCGAAGTGCAGCATCTGACCCTTTAAAGCCCCGCTTTATTTAAACCCTGATAGAGTACTTGTACAGTAAGATCCCACATGACATCCTTGTGAGGCTGGATCAGGAGGAAACCAAATTTATACATGGGTATATATATGCCATCCTTCACTGAAGCGTCACAGTGTGACACGGTGTGATATCACAGCTCTAAGGCTCCTCTGGAACACAGCTCAACATCTACAGGTCACCTTCAAAGTAACCATACAGAAACACCTCCTCGGGTGGGTTCTGGACTGGACAAATACACGATACTAAGTGAAGGACCAGCAGCAACAAAGCTGGAGAATGAGAAGGGGCAGTTGCTTTGAGCACCTAATAAAACGAAAGGAACTGCAGTGTAATTCTAGCCGACTTGCCCTCAACAGATATCATTCCCCTCTGTGGTTTCCCTACTGACGAAGGAGACTGTAATGTTACCATCCTATTTATCTAAGTGGTGACTTGTCAGTATTTACAAAGCAAAAGAATAACAATAATGATGAAAGAGCCTGAACTGTAGCAGGATGTCATGCAAGTAGAGACAAGAAGCTGAAATGTATCATGGGGCTGTAAGGGAAGTCAACAGAGCTGAATTTGCTGGTAAAAATTGGAATGGCAATATCCAGAAAACCGGAGAATGAAAAGGCCTTTTAATAATTTGTAAAAAATGTCCTCCCAGGAAAACTCTTCTTTTGTACTAGATATATCTGCTGAGGAAGCAGAAGGTACATACACTTTAACAGCTCTGGTCCACAGGGAACTAAAGACACCTATTAACTTCATAATAGGGCTAGGAGCAGATGTCAAACACTGAGTAAACTTCCCATACCAGATAGCAGAAAGACAAACAAAGCAAAATCAATAAAAAATAATTAAGCTCAAATGCCCCTGACAAGGTTCGTCAGAACTGCAGGGTTCATCATAAACCAAAGACTTAACAACAGACTCAGGTTTTGTTTTCTATTGATCCGAGGGCAGAAGACACCAAAAACCTCACCCATCTCGCAACCGTCTTTCTCATCAGTTTCAGTTCCAAAATTGCTTTAAACTGTGCTTGCTGTCTTGCACACGACTTAAAGAACAATAACAACCATTTCATCTAATACCTACGTACAACTGTCAGAAAGTTGTCAACATCAACACACAAGATAGATCCGTGCACCAACACAGACATCACGTACCAAAGGAACCAGTCACAGGAGTATCTAGTGGCAATGGCAAGTGTGGGCCAGAGCACCAGAGGAAACACATCTCAAAATAGTGATGTTGTTCTCAGAGTGAATGTTCAATACATTCAGCACCGCCCACCAAACTAAATTCCACCAGTGTAGAAAGGGAATAGCACATCAGAGTTGGTGACAGCAAGGCAGTGTAGAATAACTCATCTTACTTTCCTAATTATTCTCTAACAAAGTGTGAGGTCCTCACTTCAAAATTAAAAACAAACCTGAAAAGAGCATGTATAAAATGCAACCRAAGTATTCTGTCATCTGTTCTAAACAGAAGCCCTCCTTGCTTTTTAAGCAGGCATTGTTAACATAAAACTTTTTTGGCACATTATCTGCTTGGAAAACCTCATGCAACATCTTAGTAGTTAATCCAAAAATAGAGATTAATGAGTTTGCAAAAGATGCTTCTGGCTAGAGACTGTACCTGTTGATGTTCCTGAGCTAGTGAACTTGAGATGGGATCTGCAGACACGGGAGACGCGTCATGTGAGGTAGAAGATGCTATGCTGGTTGGTGGGAGAATCACAAAGTCTTGCTGTCCAGAGGCACTAGTATTAAACGGATTTGTTCTTATCTGATCTTCCTGGGTAATTACAGGCTGCTGGCCAAGAATCAGAAATACCAGGTCATCCTTTTCACGACACAACTCTGTGGAAATCTCACGGAGTGCCAAGTAGTCTCGCAGATCCTTCACCTTCATCTTTATCAACTCTTCCCGCTGAAAAGCTGTGGCTCGGAAACGCTGGCATAGGTGGCAGAGAAGGGGACCACCTTCAGGCTGGTTTGAGCAGGACGTACAAAAATTCTTCTTACAGTCCAAGCAGATGTGCTGGCGAAGAGAAGGGAACAGAATCAAACCGATCCACCGTGACCTGCAACAGAGGTGCACAACGACCGCAGGCGGTGCTCCCCTACCATCTGGAAGCCAAAGTAAGTAGCAGCCTCTGTTAAAGCATAATCAAAACCTTTTCATTTATGAAAAAGTGCCAAGTATGTTACTCGTGTTCCTAGACGAGGAAAAGGATTGATCCCATGACCAGATCACTAGATTCCTCACGGTTCTTAGAAAAGCAGTATTTACACTCCCGTTACCCAGAATAAAATATTATATTCTTAGACAATTCCCTCAAATGACAGGAGTTTTCTGCACCTTATTCCAGACCTGTTCATCCAGTTTAAGCCACAGATGAAATCAGGAGGTACTTGTGAGGCAGCAGACTTTCAAGTAAATTACAGCTAGTTGTGCATTGCTTTATAAAACAATGAAATATTGCTCTGTGCATTAAGAAAGCTCTAGCATTGGAGGGAACTCCTTAAAAACATTTCTCAATTTCATAAATTTAATACTTGCTATGAGTGACCTCCTTCCCCCCCCCCTTTTTTTCCCCCTCCAATTTGCTGCAATCGCTAAATGAATCTTTTTTTCACCATAAGAGGAAAAGGAAACAGCAAGGCTTACAGTGTCTGACAGACATCAAAGAATTCAACATTTATTTATACAACAAAAATAGCCAGCTTATTTTGAAAATAAAATGCACACTGTGTGCCAGTTAGGTGCTTGACAGAAAGTGTTGGAAGTTTTGGAAATATTAGGCCCCAGATGTTTAAAAGTTTTACAGATTAAATTCTATTGTTTAATGTTTATATTTTATACTGTTCTGGTCTTGTCACTCAGGGCTCGATTTTCAGAAGTTCCAAGCACTCACAGTCCATGAGTCCATGTTGACTTTTGCAGAAACTTGACTGTTCAACACTTTGGAAAGTCAAATTCTACATTTTCCAATAGGAATAGCAGCAGAACAGCCGCATTACGTGCCTTTTAAAAAGTCCTAAGGGAAGAAAGAACTGGTTTCAGTGCTGGTTAAAAATGCTCATTCACAGTCTCAGAGAAGACAAGCACCTCTATGAAATCCTGACATCCTGACCCTTCAGAGCTATGCAAGGAAAAATAGACATGCAGAGTTGGAGAAGCAACAAATACAAACTCAGGAGACAAGAACATCGTTTCATGAATTGCCTCTAGTGATTAAACAACATTTTTAACTTCACAGTTCAAAGAAAGCAGATGTTTCTAATGTTTTAAAAGGTGTAAATACTCTACTTACTTATATAAGCTCCTTCTGATCCCCTTTACAGCCTGGCAGCCCCCTTCCCCACACACATCCTTACAATTATAACYGACAGACTTCTCATTTAGACCCTGTAATAGACTTATAATGACGGTCAGTGGAAAGAATCCCAATTTCCTGCCTAACCATTTTAAGACATGAAAATTTCTACCACAGAGAGAATCTCTGGTCATGCAAGCTTGAAACCTCATCTCAAAATTGCTGTTTGGGGGCCTGCCAAATAAAAGTGACTTTCATCAATCACAAAGCAAGACAGGAAGGGCAATTTCCACATAGCATCCAGTTTTGAGACGTTTTCCTTAACTTGGTCATTATAAAGAACATTAGTATGCAACTGACTTTTTTTTGACCTACGATTGCAGGAGCAATCCAGTTTCTCGGGAAGTTTTCAGGGCAGAGACAGGAACTTCTGGTTGTGCATGTTTCTAGAGCAGGGGAACAAACACTCCACAAAGGCAGAGTAATGGAAAATAACCCCATTGACAACACTTTCCCTCTCTCAATCACCCATCTCTGACGGGGGAGCAATCAGAAGAACTGAGGGGGGAAAAATAAAAAAAAAAACCCCAACACCCACACAAAACCCCCCAAAACCCAAACAACCCTGCTTTACTCTGGCAGGGGAAGCCTCCCCCACGCTCTGCAGACGGCCAAACTGGCTCCAAAGGGAATGGCTGCGAGGCCAAGGACCTTCCAGCCAGAAAACCCCTACCTGAGTACTTACATGTTGAGGTATCACGTAAGCGAGCACAGTACAAGGGCTGCATTATCCAACATGTTTTTTGCAAGCAATTAACAGTAATAACACAAGTCTGCTTTATTTATCAAATGATACATTTGAGAAGTCAAATTAAAACCAGGCACGTCTCTGGCTTATCACTTCACCACTAGGATTCATCTTCAGAGAAAAAAAAATTCCCCAGCCTGTATCTGAGCATCAAGTATTTAAACATGCACAGAAGCTGTTTGCCACATCTCGGTATTAAGCAGCATTTACAGCTTTGATGTATTTGTTGAACTCTGACTGAAACGGCAATGGTTGAAGACACTGTTCTCTTCAGAACGATTCGTTTCAAATGTTGTTGTAAATTAAATCCTGTTACTAAAAGGTCAGACCACTTCTGAATGATGCTCACTAACTGGCAACATGATCACAGGATGGTCAAACAGAAGTGAAATACTTTAAATCAGAAGCCTGTCCGGAATGGAAGCTGTTTCTGGTTGTTTGCCCTAACAGCTAGTCTCCCAGAGATACCAGGATGGGGCTTTGATACACTTGGCTCTTCTCTCTATGCAGGATAAAATTAAGAAATGCCAACATTCAAGCTTTTACTATGGCTACCGTTGTTCAGGGTTTTTTTCAACCTTACACTCTAGCTTGCCAGGAGCTTTTTCTGTAAGTATGCAAAGAAAAGCATCTTCCTGAAAATGTCAGCCAATTTAAGGTACTGAAATCAGAAAATGGGGGAGGAAGGAATAACAATCTGACATATTCACTAAGAATGCCTGCCATGGCTTTCTATCAGCAGAGAGGGAAATGAGGAATGCTTGTTTTAAATTTAAAAGATTTTGTGGAATCAGTTGCTACAGAAAACCAAGATCAAAAAGTCACCTACGAGAAGGAAAACACCAAAAAAACTCAGAGATTTTTGCTACCACGATTAAATTTTACATCCTTTAAAGATGCTCCAATGGTTAAAAGCATCTTATAAATACATGCTCCATTCAAAGTTCCCCTTCCCTAATGCTCTTAGTAGGTGCTATGATATATGAAACTTAAAACACAATTATGATAAAAGATCAAGTACCTAAGATACCATCATTCTGCTTTGGGGTATTTTTTTTGTTGTTGGTTGGTTGGTTGTTTTTTTTAAAAGCAATCTAGGTTATCCTTAAGGTCACCAGTGCAGAAGACATTAATTTTTATCTATTGTATTTCAGTATAAACATTAACTGGACACTAGAGTTCAAAGGTACTGCCTCTCTTGGGACAAAATGCAGAGTTTTCAGTGCTCTCGTTGCAGCAAAGTGAGATTCCATACACTTCTTGGTCCATATCAACGGGRTTAAAGAATTAACATGGCTTACAAACATGTCGGTGTTTTACAAGTGATGTACTCAGTTCTTTATCTCAAATTCTCTTCTGGAGACCAAGGACTGATGGATGATCTCGCAGACCTTCCGGCAGCTGTTTAAGCTTTGCCACCTGTAGCCGTCTAGCTCAAGTCAGTCCCAGAGATTACTGCTCAGTAGTTGTGGTGGCAGAAGGAAGGTGGAGGGAAGGTTTAGGAGCCCCCTTCACAATACAGAATATAAACCTCACATTCATTTTCACTGGTAGTCTGCACTGAATGGGAGCAACTGAGACAAGCACTCATCGCACTCTGCTGCCCCAGTTACACTGACAGCCAGCTCCAGCAGAAAAACAGGGAAGTCTGCTGGGGGCAGAAAGGTCTTAAATTGCTTTAGCAGATCCTCTACAATTTGCACACCAGAGCTTTACCTAGCCCCAACCAGTCGGTATGTTTTCACATATCTGGAGTGGCACTGRTGACTCTTATACAAGAGACTGCTTTAAAGACAGCTTATATTAGAACATATGTTTTAGAAGATACCAGGAAAAATAGGACCATGGTTCTAGCACTGCTACTGTATGATTCATACTTAACTGCATGAATTGTTTTCATTTCAAGAGCAGAATCRTCTACATCCACTATTTGCTACTATGCAGAAGAGTAAGTACTAGATTCAGAATAATTCCTCCCACAAGTGTTAGCAAAGATACATCACATTAATGAGGACAATGTTAAAGACAACACTATGCAGTGACTGCACCGTTCCCACCTAACCCAGAATCTGCCTACTGTCAGAAAAAGTCTAAGCATACTTACATACCCAAAAYATATTAACATATATACCCAACCTCCAAAATATATTACCAAAATTTAAATTTGTAGTGATTTCTGGAGCAGTAACACTTCTCAGTGCAAAAATGCGTAACATCCCTGTTGTTCTGTGAGTAGAACGCAACAGCTCTGGCAAGACTTACCATTTCTCAGRTACGTGCCAGCACGCATGAATAAAAAGGTGCAAGAAACACCAATTTATTAATTTCCCCATCTAATCTAAAAGGGCCGTGGCCAAAATTCACTGTAATTTTTAAGTTCTCATATTATTAAGTTCAGTAACATGCTATATATAWGACACTTCTTAAGCCACAGAGTTTGGACTCTGAACAACTTTCCTCACTAAAACATTTTTCAAGCAGCACTATAGGAACCACCATGCCCAAATAATGTCCCAGACAGGGTTTGCTGTCTAATTAAAAATCTTGTGGCAACAATTATTTCAGCATCTATATGCTCACAAATGAAGTTTACAAACAAGATAAAAAGGCTTCRGTCTTTTTTTTTTGGCACCGAGCTTCAGCAATTCAGCACACACCCACAATAAACTTATACTTCGAGCAACAATAGTTTGGAAGAGAGATATGTAGATCTTCCTTTACTGAAAGCACAGAGTACTAAACTTCTTGCCACAAGTGTCGTCATCTTTTTTTTTAAAGGACATTAGTGTTTCATGTTCAAGTTAATGCTCCTTTAAATGATCATAAGCAGTTTGGCTTTCTTCTTTCAGCGCCGGGGAAAGCCAAGTCTACTGAAGGTTAACTACCACATTTCCAGTCATCTTCAACTACGTCTGCTAATTGCAAAAGAATGACTAAAGACACAGAAGCAAAGGCAAGCTGTCTTTTCCCAGATAGTATGTCCTCAAATCAGAGGCCTCTARCGAGCACCCGTTTCTCTTCAGATTGGCTTTTTGTAATTAAAKGAAAGTCAGATGGCATATTGCAGAAAAACTGAACGCTCCCCTAAGCCAGCGGCACCGGAGCAGACGTTTGCGACTCACCTTCCTAGAGGAGTTGTCGAAGGGCACCCCACAGGCTTTGCAGCTCTGTTCAGGAGCAGTGGGAGACGGGTAGGAGCTGTACCCAGGGTTGGAATAGGCTTGGGCTCTGGCTGCCGGCTGCGGCTGCGGCTGCATCTCTTCGGGTGAGCCATCCAGACACAACCAATTGCAACAGCTGGCCCACATAGTAACTGAAAGTGGAAAAGATACACRTTAGAAATGACATGGGAAACAATCTGCCAGCTAAAGTGAGAACAAAGCATTAAATGCATATTTAAATTTCCCACCAGCAATTCATTTTTGACAGCGTGTTTGTAAGTTTTGATCTTTCCTCTAACTTACAAGCACATGCAAAAACCACACACCCAGTCCAGCTCGGTACGCCTTTGGTGAGAAAGGACAAATAAAGTTCAGAATAGTTATTACTGGAATTTCTTAGAGTTAAGAGATTACAGCAAAGATAAATTTTTATGTTCCAGTTGGCTGTACAAGACTATGATCAAGTTTGCTGTAACAGGCTGTCTCTATTCCATGTAAGCCGTAATACACTGACTTTGTTTTTTGTGCATTGGGAAAAGCAAACAGAAGCTCAAATTATGTCTCATACATTATTTAAATAAAATCAGCAGCAAGATCACAGATGGCTATTCTTTAATTTTATTCTAAATCCCTTTACAGACTTACAGCTACAAATCTAAAAAGAAAATAAAAGACAAGGACAGTGGAGCCACTGATTTAACATATGCCAGTTCTCAACTGAATTTGCAGCATTACAAGGCTAAATCATCACACAGCAAGTAAATGTCAGTAACTTAAGAAAAATCAAATATTAGCTTCCGGTAACTTACTTGCAAAACCAATTGCATCTGAGACACATAATCACTTGTTTATTTTTTTTTTGCAAACCAAATAACGATAGACACATATATCTAGAGAGAGAGAGAGATATACACACTTACCTAAAATCCTAACAGTCCAGTGCAAAATGCACAGGTTTGGAGTCTAAGACCACCCATGCAAAAGTATTCCAGAAACACACTGCTATAAACTTGCTTTGGGGAGTTTACAAAGAAACCTGAATTCATCTGGGCATTCAGTTTCTAGAGCACACACCATGTGTCATCACTTACTGGTAAACAGAATACAAATTGCCGCCTCTGCATTTCTGCATTCACACTGTCATTCCTGGACTGTGTTTCTTTTAGGTCTTAAAAATCGGGTCCACCACTGATAGTGTTGGACTGCTCGATTTTATAAACTTCTGGAAATAAAACATCTCTCAGCTACACAGCCAATTCATTTCTTTTGCCTCAGTAAGTATTGCCACTGTAAAACTCCAGATTCCCAAGGGGAGGGGGCTGGTATGAGTCCTAAAGGTTATTTGATATAATATACTAACATACTGTTCTGTTTAATTTTTTTTTTAAAGCTGTGTTAAGTCCTTTGGGTTGATTGGGAATTGGGAAGCTTTTGCAGTTTGGTGCTGTTCCAGTATCTGTAGCTTCAGTGGCATCTTTAATCCTTTCAAAATCTAGCTGAATTTGGCTCGTCAAAGTTACCACTGTCACTGCAGTGGACATATGCCTTTCAAAATCCACAATGGTGAGCTTACCAATGAACTCTACCCTGCAGGCTCAGCAGATTTTAATGTTTAAGTGAAAATCTACAGATTAATGACAGATAAACAATCCCTAGTGTAACTGATGTGCACAATACTGTACTGTAAATTGCACTTCGACTGGCAAATAGAGCTCTAGTAACAGAATAGTAAGGGACAAAAGGAGCACCAGCTGGCTGCTGGAAGAACAGGGGTGACCAAAGGCATGGCGGAGACACACAGGGCACAAGACTATTACTGCAGATATTTGTGATATAAAAGCCATCAAATGCTGATTCTATCAAACGCTGGAAATCACAATACTAAAGGAGCATCAATATGTTCTCCATCCCCTACAGTCCTCTCACCGAGTGCTAACATAACATTTTGGAGGTGCCTTGACCATCCTCCTCCCGCATCATTTGGAGCTATTCTCAGACGTTAACAAGGAAGCCGCTGTSCTTCCCCAGCAGCTCCGGACAGCAAACCACCTTGGCAGGGACGTGCGTGTTCTGCACAGAACACACTTGGGACAGTCACCACACAGCAAAGCAACGAGATCCTTTAGGCCACCACCAACTTTGATTCGTGTTACATCCCTGTGTACAAAACCTGGTGTCAGAAGGTAAGCTTAAACACAGTTGTTATTTATAAGCATAAACAAGAATCAATGAAAAACAGGGCGAGTTCTTACTGACACAGAGATCTGAAGCCTGAAAACATTAATGGCATAACTGCAGTGTCTTAGCCTAATGATTAGTTTTACGTGCCACAGTACGCATCCTGTGTAAGCAGGGGTAATTATCACTTAATAAATACATGGAGAGAAGCATTCCATGAACAGAAATAACGTATCATCCATTTGTATTAGCTCTGCATTGCAATCAAAACACATATTTCAGATATCACACATAAAAGAAACGTTTCTTTCTCACATTAATTTTCAATCTATCGGTCCCACTCAGAAGTTAACACATCCTTTCTATTGCAAAAATACTTAATTTCTATTTTAAACTATGCTGTTTGGAGGTTTAATTTGTTCCTAGGAATTCCTAGGAATTGCAAATCTAAACAACATGAAAGCTGCACAGTCAAACAAGTATTCACAACCTCCACAGCAGTGGAAAACTGCATCCATGGCTAAGTTCCCTTCCTGTTTCAAGGACCCCTGCAAAATGAAGGCCACCCACGATAACAGAATATACAAATGCTACTGCCTGCCCCAAAAAACTTTGTTTTCCTAAAAAAAGACAGCCCACTAATTCACTCCGGAACATTGCAATATGTCAAACGTTGGGAAGAAAAACACAAGGGAGTGCACAAACCAGGATAAAATAAGACAGAACTCAGCATTCAGCTGGGGCTGTAGTTTTGTGTAATTGCCAGGAAATGAAAAGGTTGACAAAAGGCTCAGATGTTGCTTTAGAAGAACCTTAATCCTGCGCAACTACAAAAGCACGGAAGGGAAATGTCCATAAACAAACAACTAATAACCAGGACTGTCCTCCSATCTGTAATGTTTTTCCAAAGATATCTCCCATCTTTAAGAGAAAGGAGCACCTGGAAACACGACAGCCATTCATACAACTCAGGCACACTACTTCAGCCTGTGCCAGGGTATGTCAGGTTTTAATTATTTAAGGACCTCTASATATAGGTGTAAGTTTAAGTTAGGGCTTGTCTACATGCAGCATGTGCTGATGGGCGATAGCCACACAGAAATGGCCAGCTCTCACTTCGCTATCAGCATTTCGGGAGGCTGGCGGGTTCCTGCCAAGCACGTACCGTGCACTGTGAGCAGACATCCCACGCTCCTTTTGTGCCGCTGTCACTCCTACGCAAAGCGGGATTCTCCTCCAGGCACACCAAGAGCTACCTGCCAGGCAGCAGCCATCGTCTCTCAACACGGCGTACGGGTCGGGGACAGCACCCGGGCGATGCCGCAGCCTGCTCCAGCTGCAGCTTAGACTGCGTCAAGTGCAAGAAAAGGAGCTCACAAACGTTTCCACCTCTGCCCATTCGGTGGCCATCATGCTCTGCATCTCAGTTAATGTTGCCCCAACTAATTTTGTAGATATCTGTTACCATTTCCAAATTCCCAGGAGACTACAATGGCTGAAAAGAAAGAATTACACTGTTGATACCTGGAACATGCACTGGATGCTACATGGGAACTTAAAATGCTGCCACCTGTTAGGCAAAGCATTGCTAACGGGCAACTATACTACCAAGCAGATATGACTGAGGCTTAAGAYGCTAAAACGTCTCTGTATCTGCCTACAGGTGCACTAAGACAACAACAAGAAATGCAGGTAAGATCCAGCAGCGATTTTTCCTTTGTTCTGTACAGCATCAGTTTTAGAGCTGAGGAAATAAGCACTGCCAGTGRGAGAGGACTGGTAGTGGCAAGCAGAATGTCACGGTGAAATTTCAGGATGGCAATTTCCTGGATATCTCCACAATGTTTGCTACAGCCTAATTATTCCTTTATTTATTTTGTTACCCATTCAGAGGAAGGTGGTCAGCACCACGCAGAAACGGATAATTTCCGTAAGCAATGCTTTGACGGATGGGTTGTTGGTACAGATGTGACAGAGTTTGAGCATCCTAATTAGAAAGCACYGCCCTGTGTAAAACCCATCAATCCTTTGCAGATGAATGACTGTTCTGCACACAAGGAGCTCCCCAATTACACTGAAGCGACAAATGAATGCCCAGCCACAAAATTTACCAGCAGAAAGAGCTACTACTTTGTTGTGCTCCAGGGCTTGGTAAACCCTTACAGCAACCTGACTAGTATTAACGTGTCRGTTTGGAAAAGTTAACGACACCATAGATTTCTAGAATTCTCAAGCAACTTCTTGAATAAAAGATGTTGACTTACTGGCATGACTAACGTCACAGGCATTACTGATATCAGCAGTCTTCATTATTCTTGGACATGATGCTCATACCAGCCAATGGGAGCCACAAAAAATAACTGTTTTAACTATGCAGCTGAGYGTGTTTTTGGGAAACTGAAATCTATATGGCAGGCACTCAACAGATTACTTCTGGCAACCAAAAAGTACCTGCCCTAACTCCTAATTACATGTTGTGCTTGGAGCAAAGGGAGAAGGAGCTTCACCAAACTGCAAGAGCAAAGGGAGAAGGAGCTTCACCAAGGGTGGAGATTCAAGATTAAACACTCTATCCTGGACCTGCAAACACATCCACCCACATGGCAATCATCACGCTGGGCTTGTTTTTGGGAAGGGGGATTGTTTACTCTTCTTTCTTGAGTTTCTTTAAGGAAAAGCCAGAAGAAATCCAATAAACATTGGATGAGGTGGGGAGTTGCCTGCCATGGTCTGTGGGCAAAGCAGCGCTGCACACTACCACACTCCGACGGACTGCTTTTTTTCCCCCCCCAGTATGAAGCTGTGAATGCTGTGACTCCCTTCACTGATTTTAAACAGAAGAGTGAAATTCATTTTACCACCTGTTCATTCACATCACCATGAGTTCTGTATAAATCTGCAAGCATGATTTAATTCCRGAGGAAATACCAGTGATGTCAAAGTTCTCCTCCCATACACTGTTGAAGATRGTATTCATAATGCAAGCCTGGATTTTTATACTTTCCATCTTCACTAAAAAAAAATGTTTGAACTCAGGTTCTCACTATATACGCAATATTAATGCCATAACCTTGCTGGCTGGAGTATCARAGATCACTATCTACATACAGGATTTATTACACATGCTTTGTGGATTTCTATCAAAGGGTAGGCTTTGGCTGCATAGGAAAACTGCGGTTTATGTTTGAATATAAGATTTTCCTTTATTCACCTAAGAGTGCRAACAATAAGGGACTAGAACAAGCAAAAGGAACATCTCAGAATCATGGAGCTTTCGGCTCTGTATAATAAAGCTCCTGATGACTGTGCCTGGCTTCTTTTCGTGACTGCTCAGGAATTTGGGGGCTGGAATRCAGTAGCACCAACAAGACACTCGAGTTAAGGGATCAAAAGGAACTGAGCTCCCACAGGCAGCTGATTTTGCTCCCACATGAGGAGAAGCCACAGCAACAAGTATTCCTCCTCCTCCTCCTGAGGGGCCTTCAACCACTGGAAGACCAGGGCTGATGACCCTTGAGGCTACTGCGAATGGAGAAGGGTGCCAAAAAGGGAGGGAGATGCAAGACAAATAGCAGCTCTGCTAGGGCATGCTTTCCTACAGTGATGTTTGCTCGTTAGCTCTATCAGCTGCCCTTGCACCTCCTACTTTAGAGGAAGGCTGTTCACCACAATGAGCCTCTTTTCTATTAGCTCCCCGAACCATCAAGCTCCTCTTTCCACCTCATTCATCRAGAGGCCATCCTCCTTGACTACCTCCTTACTACCTTTCAGAACCCCACTGTGATCCCAAACTGTCTTCTCCTGCTCCTCAGCAGTTTCCAGRTTACTGCAGAGTGTCTGTCTTCTCTCTCCACCTTCCCCTCACTCTTTGCCAAACTGCAGAATCCAGTAAGGTCTGTGTGCTTCAGGGATCGATGCTACACAACAACGCATATCCAACAGCAATCCATTGTGTGGCCTCCACAACAGCAAAACCACATTCAATCGTTAAGGCACCACTTTCAAGGCACCACACCAAGACTGGGATTACCATTATTCACAAAAGCAGTAGTTTCTGCTGTTTCTARTAGCTTGAAGATCACTGTAATCTATTCAGGAAGCCAGAACAGGGCAGTGTGGCTTTAAAATACTGATGTCTTGCTAAAGCACATTTAAATTATTATTTTTGCATTATTATTCCATGTTGTATCCCCTGCAAAATTCATCAGATCCCACTTTCATGAACGCTGTTTTGCAATGATTTAAGTATTTACTGAGTTAACCATCTTGGTGCCTCATTAATAGCATTGCACAGTTGCTCATTGTTACAATTTACTTTTTTTTTTCCCTTCAGTAAACCTGCAGTGATAAGAAATGCCTTGCTAAAATTAGTTTCACTAATAACCTACCACTTCCAAACTGAATTCACAGCTTGCTTGGTCAAAAATTAGTATTTACATGATAACAGAGCTATAAAATAATCTGCTCAAATGACATTTATGCATGAAGTACTATTTTTATTAGCCTGTGTCACAGGCACACAGACCTGAATTACGATAAATGGGAGCAACCAAGTGTTGGAACAGACGGAAAAGTCAGCAAATTAGCCATTCGGAGGAGGCACAAGCAAAGGAGGTGGGTTGCCAGTCTGAGCATGACATTTGCAGAGGAGTGGTGACTTAACGAGTACAAAGTGTGAGAAAACGAAGAGTGGGGACCAGCCCCGGCCGTCTATCACAAAGCACGTAAGTCTAATTCGCTCTATACAACAACTGCTTTGAATACATTAGATTTTTACCTAGGGATAGAAAAAAATATATTTATGAGTAAAGGTACTAGTTCACGTGTGCCTAAGGTGACAACATGCACATCTTGCAAAAAGAYGTAAATAAATACCAGCACAGCTAGAAACATGAGTGTTCAGAGGGAAAGAGACACTGTAATTTTGGTATGGAGGGAGGAGAAATTTTTCCATTTTGTTCTGTGCCTTCAAAACGCCTGGTGACATTWCACATCTCTAATCATCTAAGTATGCCATGCCAATAATCTTTACAAAGACAAATRTATGATTGCTCACCAGTCTGATCAGCAACTTTGACGTCAGTCTAAAATTTTTCAGGTGAGAAAGTGGCCAGCTAGGAAGGCAGAGGACAGAGCATTCAGGTCAATCTGCGCCGAGCGTAGTGAGAACTGGGCGTCCAGGTTGGTTTCTGTGGTGCCTTGGTCAGGSTTCTGTGCATGCAAGAGTGCCTACRCTGTCGGGCACCTCAGGGATAGCAGTTGCGCTTGACCAGCACCTGCATACTCACATCCACCGGCTGCTTTCGATGGACGGAGCAGGCTGATRACTGGCACCCCATGCCCATACGCTGCCTAGACCTTCCCCGTCGGATGCGGACAGTACCCGGCTGGTAGTTCCGCTTGTGCCTTCTGGTAATCCATCTTCAGACCCTCTTAAATACAGCACGACACAGCTGCATCTGCGCTTCTCCACCTCGGAGACGCATTCAAAAGCCTCTACGCGTGGGCGCCAGGCGTCTGGGAAGGCAGGAGACGCWGCACATCCCAACGCGTCCAGCCAGGAGCCAGATCAAGGAGCGTGGCACGCAACTGGATTCAACAGCGTGCACGCTTACTAGGTGCGTTGCTTCTCGGAGCATGCGAGCCCAAAGGGAGAGAATTTGGCCGCGCACCAGCATTTTAATCAAGGAAGTGACATCCATTTRCCACAGAGCAGAAAGTAAACAGCGTGGCCCGTTGGGGCAGGGTGCAAAGCGGCGCAGGAAAACGCTGGAACGGGGCCACAGTAGTTCAGCACAGAGACAGCCACACRCAACTTCAATGAAATGCTATCGCCTTAAATTATTGCTGATTYTGAGAGACGTACCGAAGTAACTTCCTAGTTATATGGTACAGAGGAAACCATCATGCAGACAAAGATCCTTTTATACTGCTATAACCTGGTTTACAGTGGAGTAAATAATTTGCAAGGTAAGCCCTTCGAAAATTTGCTTAAAAGAAGGGAAAATTAAGAATTAGAGTTCTCAAATACATGAAAAATATACAGTGGGCATTCTTAAGAACATTTTGCAGCTTTATCAGTGTTTATCAGCATGCTATGTTACAGGTAATTTGCAAGGTTACTCTCAGCAACACTGGCTGACGTTCTGTTTGTTAGAAGATTTACAGATCTTCAGTGAAAGCGCCTTTGCCCATCAGCAAATCTCACCAATACTGTTACAAGCACAAAGGAACTAAGCTTCAAGCACCTCTTCAAAATTGGAGAGCTGCAATTTTCATTTTAAAATTGAGAAAATGGTTTTAGAAAGCTGTGTGATTTATAGAGCATTGCACGGGAAGCTAATTCCAAAGGCAGAAACAGAAACACTCTCACTTGACTCCCAGCCTTGCACCTGAATTGCAAACTCATCATCATCCACTTTCTCCCTCCTCTGTAGCACAGGTAAAAACAAACAATTTTTCCCAATTTTAACATGAGAAGCTTGAAAATCCTGTTTTGTTTTAAAGGAACCGGGTACCTGGGGTGTGTATTATTTCAATATAAACTGTTTATTTTGACCCAAAATTGCACTTTATATATTGAAAAATATTTAGATAAAAAGTTCTTCTTCTTGCTATTAACTGTAATTAGGTCTCAAGATATCTGCCAAGATAGAAATTCAACATCAGCCTTTCTCCTTTGCAAGTCAGTGACATTCTTCAGGCAAGTTAACACAAAACAAAACAAAGTGATTAATGAAATCATGTGACTAGTTTTAGAAAATTATTTATCTTACCCAGTCTATCTGAATTCCTTAGTCCCATACCTCTTCCCAAGTAATGTGCTGTGACCTCAGATAGACTATCTGCTCTTCTGCTATGCTGAAAAACAATTAAAAAATCCAGTGCACTCTCTCACACTAGTATGGTATTCATCAGCAAGACAAAATTAAGTCATCTGTAATATATAGCATGAACCAAGTCAGAAAGAGAAGAAAGAAAACTTTGGAGAAGTAAGATTCCAGACTACTCCATTTTGTTACCATTTCAATCAGTCCTTTTCATTGCAGGGAAAAAGGTCAATGCTGGCTTGTGCTCTGAATTTTTTTCTCTGTTCATTCACATCATCACAAGTCTTCCTTGGATTTAGTTTCAGCCAGCTGTTTTTTTTTCAAGCAGTGGGTAGCTGCTAAAATTGTAATTGCAATATGTAGCAATAAATTCCTAAATGAAAACCTGAAAATTTACATAACTGTGTAGCTTCCTTAACCAGCTCTATTCAAGGGAGGTAATCATTCCATACTCTCCAGATTTCATCTCAAAACCCACCTAGACCACTCTTCTGCAACAGCCACGTGGCGATAGCTGGGGGAGGTTAGCTGGATCTGTGCCCACCTGAAAGCCAGAAATGGTCTCCAAAGGCACAACATAAGCTTTTCAGGGAGTCTTCCTCCTCATAACGCTACAAATACCTTGCTCTCTTCGCAGATTTTACATTGCCCAGAATAGAAAGTTACTCAAACTAAGTTTCTGCTGTGCTGCAGAAGACTGGTATGAACTAAATGACTTCAGCATTCAGATATTACAAACAAGCAGGAGCAATTCCACAATTTAACCAGGGACATCAGGGGAAGAGCTTTGAATCACCTCAGCTTTCACCATGGAAGAAGGTAACCACTGTTGGATGGCTTTGATGATACTCTTCTAAATGGGGGGAATGCAGGGAGCTGGAGAATAAAGGGGAGGAGAAAGGACGTCAAGTTGTATTTTCATCATATCACTAGAGTTCCCACTTCAGATAAAGAGATCACGCTATTTCTGTTGAAATCCTTGGCTCAAGAGGCCTATGATGACAGCTGCACATCTTGTTTCATTGTGGCAGGAGGTTTCTCTCCAACCGGATAAATTACATATTCATCAACAGTTCATCCTTGGAACGAAGCACAAGCGTATGGGGGCAGTTCGACAGAGGAGAAAGAGAGGCATTATCCCAAACACAGCTCCTCCAGCTCATAAAAACCTTACCCTCAATCTACAGAGGCAGGGTAAGGACACAGAAGATAGGAGGTATCTCACCACAAATTGCAGCGATGGGCCCAGAAACTCCCTATCCTACCTGGTGTACAAAGATTCAGAGAGATGAAGTACTCTACAGCAGCTGTTCCCAAAATAGAGACAGTCATAAGTACAGTCTTAAGTCTTAAGCAGTGTTATTCATCCAACAGCTGAGCTTGGGTTGGAGGTGGCACAGTATCAGCCATCAGAATTACATTAGGTTTGTCTGAAATTGGGATTGCAGTTGGCACTAATACTCTAAAGGCTCCGTGCTATCACTGTCTTTCAGACACTCAGAATCAAGAGTGTTTGCTGACAAGCTGTAACACCAGTTGGAAATCCCATAAATTACTTTTCAGGCCAAGCTTCGGGTTTATTTTTTAAATACTAAACTTCTAAATATTCTCCCCCCCTGCAATCAAAAGGTAGCCTCAAAATTCCTCGCACACAAAGCCCACTCTTTCCCCCCGCCTCACTTCAGGAGCTGTTAGTAGAAAATCAACCTAAACCCCATGGAATTCATACATGTGGAAAAGTGCACGTTCAGATCGATGATGCTGCAGTAAAATTGCATGCAACAGAGATTTGTGTAGACTGGTAGGCAACCTCTAACCTATTTAACTGTAGCCTGAAAAAAGATCATTTTTATTTGGCTAGGCTGAAAAAGATCTGAATGTATATAATTGAGGCACATCATAACAAGTACAAACACTGCAGACTCATTTCTTAGCTATGCCTATTCCAAATTAATCTCAATTCAAATCCAAACTAGGTGCTGAAATAGAATAAAATGCAACTGCGTATCATCTCCTTCGGTAGACATGTACAAAGACCAGCACGTACATCACATCCGAAACGGTGTGGAAAGCTCTGTTCTCCCAGACTGCAGAAATCCTTAGCAGTTTGTCAGCAGTTAAAGAAAGGTCCAGAATATTGAATACGGCACTGAAAAGCAACAAACCTGAATACCAGTTTTGTTACTGCGACAACAAAAGCTATCAGATTAAAAAAGTCAGTTTATTTATGGCTTAGTCRCCTCATCTGTGGATGATGACCCCACCCTCATTTGAAGTAAGTTAGTGGAGGTGAAAGTTTGAGAGAGACTTTGAAGTTGCAATCTTAAAGCATTTCCATAAATATTAACTATTATTTTTGTGCCAATCTTCATTTAGGACTGAAGCGTTTGAAATTCAAAATTGCTTACATGCAGCCCTGGATAAGAGCTTGAAAACTGAGGGAAAGTTCAAGCCTTACCATCCAGTGTCTATCAGTAGGACTAGCAYGAACTACTTGTAACATTCATGGGACAGATGTGAAAAGTCCATTTCCAACCATCTGCAGTGTTTGCTTCTAGGGCTGAAAGATTCTAAACTGGTTGCTYTACTAGTGCCCTTGTTCAATTGCCRTGCCTCTCCTCTTCTTCCAGCCCCAAGCTCTGCAGAACGTTAAGGASTAGTAACCCCAAAACAATGCAGACTGAAATCTGGGCTTTATTCAAACTGAAACATCAACAAACCCCACAACCATCTTGTCCTGTACTTTTGGTTACTGAGGTGAAGGGTAACACCCCTAGGAGATTCAGAGCCTGAGAGGATACTAGGTAATGAAAGCTTCAAATGGCCTTTAAGGACCCCCATCTTCTGCATTCCCTACCTTTGTCACGAAGAGGAAATTTCCCATATATGGCCCAAGCCAACAAGCAGACTAGGGTCACATTTCAGTTCACGGCTTTTGGCAAGCCCAAGCATTCAGACATCATGAGTCAATGCTTCAGAAATCATTGGGTTTTATAAACCAATAAATCTATCTCGTTTTGGTTTTTTAGTTTGCCTTGGTTTTGTTGGGGTTTTTTTCTCAACTTTTGCAGTACACAAGCATCATCACATTYTCATTTTGCTTCTCTGTAACTGGGAGGAGCACTTTTTTTCCATTCTGGGTTGGTTTGCTTTGTAAAATGACAGACAAGATTTTTGTATTAGACTAAATCCTGGTGTTGGGCRTTAAGAAAAAAAACCATATCAACTATCACGGAAGTTGGGAACAGATACTACACTGTTTTGTACTTTCACACAGTCCTTTAACAACAAAGAACACTTATTTTTTAAATAAAACATCAAAACATTTTCACTTCTGTTCCCAGATCCCAAATAAATAATAACTTATCTGGCACTTCAGAACAAGCGGACGCGACTTCTGCTGCTAAGCAGCTCCCTGCAACACAATCTTTTCCACCAATAACCTGATAACATCAACATGAACTTTCTTCCATTTTGAGTTCTACTTTTCTCAGTTCAATAGTTCAGCAGAAACTGCCCCATTTTTGATTACATCCACAAAATCACATACCACTTATTCCTATTTTAAAAAAAGACCTGAAGTTCAACAAATTCCATTAGGTAATTACTTTCAGATTAGTAATGGGATAAATTAATATGGGACAATTGGGGCTGAGCATTTTTGGTTTCAGTTTCTAGCTCTGTTACGGACGCTCTGTGCATCTGGGCCACTTCAATTCTCTGTGCCTCAGTTCTCCATACATAAAATACAGATAATACCTCATCAGGGAATGGAATCAAGTTAATATTTCATTTCTTCAAAGCAGTACTGTATTCATAATGGAGTTAAATACTTTCAGAGAACTATCACAGCTCACAGAAGTAAGGCACTTCTGGGAAGAAAYGCTTATAGTGAACGACCTCCTTGCACTTTTGCAGATGATCCTAACAATTTAACATTAGAACAAAACACATAAATATTAAAAAAAAAAAAAGGACAAGACAAGATGATTTTGAGGCCGACTTTATGTTTCACACAAGTGCAAAACACAATGCAAGTCCAGTTAGTTTTTTGGTCTCTTTTTGTTAGGGTTTGTTCGTTTCTTTTAACTCTTTACCAGTTCACAGTGAAAATGATGGCAACATGCAGAATAAAATATTGCTCAAAAAGTTTACTTTTACTTAATGGGACATTTTAACTTAAAACAAAAGTCTCACTGACAAATATGGCCTTGTCAAAAAACAAAACAGATAGACATTCTTGGTACTTGAGACACGAATAACATGTGAAGGAGGCAGCACGCTATCAAATTGCTGTTTAGAAAAACATCTAGGATTTTCGATTTCAAATCTTTTGTGGATGTTGTAAAAATTCCTTTTAATTTAAAAGTTCAGAAGGTTCGATAACTATTTTTAGACTGTTTCCTCCATAATCAAGGATTAAAGCTAATCAGTCAAGTATACAGTAGACAGTAATAGTTTATATCCTTTTCTTCATGTTTGTTTTTATTAGGGGAATTTTTAGGAAATACTACCACATATTGCAGATTTAATGTCAAGCTTGCATCTGTTATTCCAGGCAGAGCAATAAAAGCCTTAGCTTGTATTATTAAGAGCCACATCCAGAAGTAAAAAAAACAAGCTTAGGCCTCCATAACAATATCTTACCAAGTTACTTAGGTTTTGAGCAGAACACCACTTGGAAAACACTGACGAAGAGACAGGACTCATTCCAAGAACGATCATCTTACTTCACTTAGACAAAGTAAAGCCTTTCATGAACTAGGCTTGGGTTTGGCCTCCATTGCTGTATAAAAAGGCCTCATTATATGCAGCTGAACACATTGTTTGAAAATGTGGTACGAATGGCATTTAACRCAGCAAAAGGTGAACAAACTGAAGTGGTAAAGCTGTATTAAACATGCTATATATTATCTCTAAAATATACACATTTTGAAAACCTTTAAATAGGTTTTCACCCATGGAAGAGTTCAGAGATGGTATCAGCACCACTCATGACTATCAGATAAAGCTATTTGCAGATTTAAGATGTCTCTGAAGGCAGATGTCTGCAGATAAAAAGAAATGCAAGTACTTTGTTTTTAAGTGCGTTACTTTGCTATATACAAGTAGTCATTTACTGGTGCTTTGAATTCCAAGTGCATTCTCTATGCACATTTTGTAGGCATTGCAATTCACTTCTGAAGCTCCAGCAGCAAGCTAAACAACATATTTCAATTCTTTTCAGGAATTTCTTACTTCACTCAGAATTACATTCTTGATTTAGTTATTTCCATTGCAAAAGCAGTCTGTGATCTGTCTTCAAGWCAGAGAAGCAAGTAACAAGAAGCAAGAAGTATAAATAACAACAGAAATAGAAAGAATAATAAGTTTGTCAAAAAGAAGGCTGAGGTTTTGGGCTTTATTTTTGTTAAATGCCTGCATCAACTCCCTCTCGCTTCTCTTCTGCTTATGAGATGAGATCTTACTCCTCTTACCTGAGAGCCCTTTGCACAGAAAGATGCACAACGACAGACTAGATTTGACTAAGCCRACAAGGAAATACATGATCACGTGCAACAACAGATAAGCTTTTCAATCCGAGAAACATAAGGTATGAATTATGCAAGTATCAGCCTCTGACTGGAAGAAACCTGCCTTCTGAGCTCCGAGAGTGTAAATCAGTCTCTATATAAACACCAGCTTCAATTTCTACTTTTTTGATTATACAGTCAAAAGGGACTTTGAAATCTACACTTTATTTGGAATCTGAAAAATAAACTGTTTCCAAACTATTTTGTAATGCTTGTGTAATGGCCTCAAGACAGCCAGTAATTTAGACAGCTGTGCGACTAGCCACAGAAGCTGCATTTTAGAAATCGCCCTTCTTTGGAACAATTGAAACTTTCTCCAGGACGAAGTCCGCACACAGAGAGCAGTGTTTCCCTGCAAGCATATAACAGTTTCATTATTGTTTAACTACCAAAAAACAGCTCCAACAATCTATCAAGCTTGACATTTTATCCGTCTCTGCTGCTAGCCCAGAATACAGGGCATATATAGGAAGAGGTTCAAGGATTCAGTAAATTACTTTGTTAATCTAAAYAGAGAAACATTTCCCTTCTTTTAATGATTAATTTGCCATTTTTAAAACCTGTTCAGGAAACCAGAGGCCTGTTTGTCCTCCAAATTATCAAATCCAGGTATTTATAAAGAAATCTATTCCACCAGATGAATAAAAATCTTAAGATATACATAAAACAAATTCCAAGGCAATYCTATAGAGAAGGGATTCCTCACTGCAACAGTGCAGCAGTACCAGTTGCAGTTCCAGCCCAGCCATGATTATTCTAACACCAAACTACAGCAGAGTATTAACGTGCWGCTCACCAACCCTCCCATCCTGGGAACGCCACTGCTCAGCAGGTTTCCAAATAACTGTGGCTCAGGCAAAGTCCTAAGAAGCACCAAGATGTTCGTGGAACAAATCTTATCAATGCACGATGCAACCTCGTGGAGTACGTCCCCAAACACAACATTGGAGAAATTATTCATCCGAGTGATTCTAACAACTCAAAGTAGCTGGGTGAATGAAACATGGAAGTCATACACTGATGCCTTTCTGAGCAAGGTATTTTGCCATCAACAAAAAGCGGCGTCACATCAGTTTCCGTCTAGACTTCCACGGGATGCAATATTATGGTTTCTGACTCATTTGGGGAGCAAGCCAAACCAGTATAAGCTCACACACATAGTAAGTGGCGTTGATCTAATGATGCCACTTGTGACATTGCAATTTGAAATTATCCACATGTATATATAGAATATGTAATGCCCAAAGGAACTACCCTTCTGCAGTAGAGGTTACTAYGCAACAAGCTACTCCCAAAAGAGAGTATTTTAAATTTGCCTGTTTAAAAATCTCACTTAACATCAGTCTAGAGGCTAAACTAAAAGATTCAGAGCATATGCTGCTTAAATATATTCTTATAAGCATATCCCACAACCTTCTGAATATAAATAAAAAGGCGGCAGCATTAAAAAAAGCTGATGTTAAATTACTATTTTAGTCTACACTGAAATGCAATGTGGAAATGCCTATTCCAAGGCTATTTGGCAGAGAAGCCAGAGGGCATTAGAGAAAGAAGCCTAATTAATATTTTGGAATAAAGTGAAAACTTCAAGAGCAATTAAAGTGAAGARTTCGTCGATTTTACAGACATTGAGAAGAATAAACAGTGTCTCAGAAAGCAACAATTCTTTTTAAACAAAGTCCCTTATGGGAACATAAATTTAAAAAGCCAAAAAGGGCTTTYGGAGGTTAGAATAAGCCATCTCTCAGTTCTGAGGAAACGGGCTGAGAAAGAAGGGAGAAACTAATACAAAATTTGAATTCTTGATCTGGCAGTCATACTCTGTTTCTTAAAGAAAACTGTAATTTTTCAACCTTGCAATGTTCTTTGAAGACTGAATAACGACTTCAGAGGGACATACCATCAGGTGGTTAGAAGACTTGGCATGAGATGAGTTCTGTTTCTGACATCAGTTCAGCAGTGATGCAATTCTCCCCACCTGTGAAACAGAGATTACACTTATTCATCCCTGCAAGGTGTTCCGTGCTCCCTGAATGCCAATTGGTGCAAGTTCAAAGCACTAATTTCTGGCTTCTTGTAATGACTGTCCCTGGGAAGCAGAGGAAAACAAGTGTGATATGGGGAGACACAGATAGGTACTATCAAGACTAATGACTGGAATCACTTTGGGGAGCAGGAGACTGGCTGGGGTTTCGCAATGGAAGGGGGCGATCGGGGAGGGCTGGAGAAACATYTGCACCACGTGAATACGTTGAAGCGCAGAGCACAAGGCGCAGGCAGATAAACAGCAGTGTCATCGCAGCAGTGCGGACCTTACCACAGCACTGACCGTAACACTTCCCCGAGAAGTTAGATCAATACTCAAGTATTTAGCCCACACCAGACTGCTAGCAATATTCAGGTAATTTAAAGCCRTGCTATGCTTGTAGTCGGAGCTCAGACTATAGAGGAGTACTGAGTTCCCTTGGTTTTTACTACCACGTACCAATAGGTCCTCTGTCCCTGGTCAGCAGCAGTTCACACACAGTTGTGTCGAGAAAAGGGACACGTGCACACAATTATCTGCATCTCACATTATCCTTCTGCCAGCAGAGTGTTTTATTAAGCACCAAGTACTTGGTTCAACGTACTTTCTAATTTCTTATCTTTGGATCAGGCTCTGTATCCCTCAGGACYGGTCAAAGGCTTTAGAGAAGAGACGCTCTGAGATATCCTACGCACATACAAAAATGCATTCTTCCTATAAGGGATAGGAAGGTAGCTTAAACATAATTAAACACAATTTTTCCTACACGTATTACAGTGAAACCAACACACACTAGATGAGGACAGGATTTTACCTGGCTAGACATGAGGACACAAAGCTGCAGTACTGGGTCAGACACACAGCCTGTCTACTCCATAGCCTGCCTCCAACACAGGTCTAGGTGAGTCAGAGGCAGGCACACAGATACAAGAACATCACAGCAGATGACTCCGTGAAAATCTGCTTACACCCTTCCACCATGCAAAAGCTGGTTCAAAGTCTAAAGCACAASTTTTAATAACACTTCTATATATAGCAGTGGAGATTCAACTCAAATTGTAAACTATTCAATCAGGCTAGARTGCAATCTAAGTTGTTACAAACAACAAACCATGGTACAAAGTTGCATAACAACATGTGAAAATTACACAATTAAAAAAAAAAAAACAAAAACAAAACAAAAAACCAACACAAAACCATACTGAAGTCAACCACAATAAAAGAGAAAACTGAAGGCCGGGAGAAAAGAAGATAGATTTCGGTCATAAACTCAACTAGTGACCACCAACCCCAAAATATAATTGATATCTATYATTGCTTTGTACTGTCATTGCAGAGGATTGCATTCGGCTCTCGTTTTAAGTTGACTCCTGAGAGCCTAATCACATGTACCTGCCAATGAGAAAGACTAAGCCTCACTGAAAGTCAGCCTACTTTTTCTACCCTACAATTAAGCAAAATATTTAAATGATGGCTTTAAAACTAACCCAATTCAGCAAAAAATTGAGCAATTAAGCATTAACCCATGAACACCAATGTCAAGGCAATCAGCTTTTAATTAAAGTTCAATTGCTACCAGCCGAGGGGACAGGCAAACCACAGAGGGCTGCAGCCAGGTAACTCTGCGGCGGGATTCACACAAGCAGAGAGAATAGCCCATGATGGAAAACACGACAATAGCCGAAGTAAATTGTTTTGTTTCATTAGACCCAATTGTTCTACCAAAAGCAATTATGTTTACGAAGAATGAATACAAGATCCCCCCTCCCCATCACTGTGAACACAAAATGTGTTAAAGAGGTAACAGTATTTGACCGGTGGCGGTAGGTAAATGCAAGGATCTGGAATTTGTAAGAAACAACATTTGAAGCTCACAGCTTTGTGTTCTACTWCTTGGCTCTGGAAAAACAAGGTAACAGTGGAAATGATCACAAAGGGTAAATACTCTCTTTGTTTGTTTGTTTCATGTAATCGTGTATCTGCCTTAATGATCGTTTATCTTAAAATATGAGCTCCAAAGTTTTGAAATACAACCCACTACAATGTAAACACACAAAAAGCGTCAACTTATAATGCACCTGTCATCTACCATCCTAATGAAATGGAGAACTAAAAAAGCATTTTGTAAATCCAGTAAGTTCTTTACCRATCCCATAATTAGGTTAGAAAGAACAGAAAACTGCCACAAGTTCCTACACTGCCGTGAAACAGTTCTCCAAAAACAACGTCCAAGACCTGTGCTACCCACGGAAGATACATTCTGTGTCAGAGAGGAGGAAGTGAGCTCAAAGGAAACACATGAACATTTTATGTCTCAGCAAATTAAACATTACCCTGAACATATCTTAATCAAAGAACCATAAAACTAAAACATTCCTATCTACACTTTAATATTATACCTACCTCTACAGTATGTAAGTGAGGCTGGCCRTCCTGGCACGTGAAACTATCAAGTGCAACAGCTTATTTATCATAYGGTCATAACATTGAGCACATTCATCCTTAGCTGTTTTGCCAAGTCTCTGATCTGTAAAGGCTCAGACTGGGCTGCGTGCATGTTCTCACTGCAGAGAATTTATTAACCTGCGATCACATGCTGAAATACTGGTGAGAAACTGATCTGACAATACATCAACACTTTCTCCACAGGAAACACCTTGACCAGTTTACAGGAACAAACTGTTCTGAAGAACACTTGAGTACTTTTACTTTCTGAACTCCTTTTGCCTTCTGTGGAAAAGGACGGACTTTCATAGCTTTCACTTTGTCATACACCCCCAACTTTGAGCAGAAGCGGGGCAGAGTTCCTCGTTAAGAAAATAACTTGGGTCCTTGCCACCAAGGAAGCATCACCCACCCCACCAAACAAATTACTACCTTGGACACAGTAAAATGCAGAGACAACAATTTAAGCAAAGAGCTGTACTGAAGGCTGGCGCTTATCCAGAATTCCTCAGTTCTCACAGCATTTCGAGCAGAATAAACTACCGAACTCCAGAGCGCTTTTGGGAGCGTAACTCAGAAAAGGAAAGAGTTTCTGAACACCACTTTCTMAACAAGACAAAAGAGGCTGTACCTGGGTCCCACCCACCCTCGTTAGGGAAACCCTGCAAGCGCTCCCCGTGAGGGAGCCCCTTCACCCCATCTCCCCAAAACTAAAATCCAGGTGCTCGCAGCCCCCTTCCAGCCTCTCCCGGTGCCCCTGCCAGCCCTGGTCCGAGCAGCCCCACTCTCCCCCCCCCGCACCTCCCCCTCAAAGCCCTGGCAGCCCCCTCCTGCCCCATGTCCCCCCACACTTGCCAACACCCCCAAATCCACAGCGGTTCCCACCCCACAGCCCCCTGATAACCCTCAGTGGCCACTCCACTGCCTCACGGCCCCCCCATTTAACTGCCCCCCATTACCCCATGCACTCTCCCTACTCTGGCAGCACCCGTGCTGCCCCGCACCCCCCAAACCCCGGCAGCCCCCCCGTAGGCCTCACCCACATCACCTCAACCTGGCAGCCACAGCCCCACCCCCCAAAGCCCTGGCAGCCCCCCCAAACCCTAGCAGCACCCCCAACCCCCTCACCTGCCTTCCCTCGGCAGCCCCGTCCCGGAGAGGGCGGCGCGGCGGGGCCGGGCTGCGGGTCGGCCCCGAGCCCTCCGCTCGGCGCGGCGGCGGCGGCGCTATGGCAACTGCCCACCGCGGCGGCGGCCAGCCACAGAGAGGCCGGCCAGAGCGGCGGCCATAGAGCGGCGAGCTAGACAGCACCGGGCGGCCCGCCCCTGGCGGCGCGGAGGCTTCTCTGGCGCCCTCAGGAGGCCGACAAGGGCAACGCCGCCCGAGGGCCGCGGGTTCGAGACCCCGGCCCGGCTGCGGGGMGGGGGGGCTGGGGGAGAAGCGGGGGGCCCGTGCTTCGGAGGAGTTCTGCTGTGTGCGCGGGGGGTTAGCTGCATTGCACGGGAAGCGCACATATACACACAGGTACACCCATGTATCGATATATACACACAGCCATACATACACACACATGTACACGCCCCCCCATATATACATATATGCACACAGATACGCACACAGTACATATAAACACACACTTAAGTATGTATTTTATACATATCAAGGGCAAATGAGCCCTCACTGCCRAAAGGCATCCCTGCTGCTTGGGGCGAGGGGTGCCCTGTCTGCCCTGGGTTGGGTTTTCTCACCCCGCTCCCGGCCTTCCCAGCAGATTTCCAGCTGATTTAGGCAACGGGAAGGAGCAGGGAGAGGSGACGTCCCCGTGTGCACTGCCACAGCCAGGCCCTGGCGTACCGGGTTGCCGAAGTGCTCGTCTGAGCACGGAGGAGAAAGGCTGAATTAGGATATTTAGGTCAGAAATTCTTTTCAGCCTAATTTTACTATGCAAATTCAGGGCAAACCACTTGAGTAAGAAGTCAAGTTTTTCCAGATCGGGTAGTAGATTCCCGTAGCCTGAACCCTTCTGCTGTCCCCTCACCGAGAAATAACCAGCACCCACAGCAACACCTTCCCTGCGGCAACACAGCCAGAAATTCAGGACGTCRCCGCTGCCTACCTCAGCTGCGAACCCAGGAACGAAGGAGCTGCCACCTGAAGCTCAGCTGTGCCCCGTATCTATGCCGTCCTCCCYGACCTATCCACCTGTTTCCCAAGAGGGCATAAAACTCCCACAGCTGCAATTAGCTGATTGCCAAGGAGAGAAAATCCCCCCCAGGTCACAGCTATGCCCRAAAGCCTGGGACGGGGAGCTTTGGAGGAGCGCAGCCCGCACCTCATTGCCTTTCCCCRGTCTCTTCCCGACCAGCTGGCACCGTCCCTGTTGAATCACCGTCCCATGACTGTTCCCCAGTGACTAAGCGCAAGAGCAGAGTTTCTTCTGTCATTTCCCGGGGAACCACGGCAAAGATGCACACTGGGCGCGTGGCTGGTCTCACACCGAGGCTGATGCAGCGTTCAAAGCGGGCTGTTCCCCTTCTCATCCTCCTGCTAGTCAGGGGAAGGAGACAGCGAGAAAGCCTCCTTGGTTCAAATATAACCAAAGAGGTTTTTATTTGGCTCTTCCCCTGCACCCCACTCCCCTGCGAGAGCTTTGCTTCCCCTACAGAACCTCAGGCAGAGAGATAAAATAGTCACACAGAGTTTTGGTTGAAATTTGTGTGTACCAGCTCTTTATTCACAGCTTCAAGAGACATAACAAGCTAAATTTTCTGCTTGTAAGGACCAGTCGCATCAGCATGGGTCTCCAGCGGACAGGAGAACCATCCTCCTCCTCGCCCCAGCCAGCCAGGCTGCAATCCCTAGGGCCAAACCTCCCCTCCCAAGCTTGGAATGCCCAGAAATGCAAATAAATACACAACTTTAAAATACATTTATTTTTACTGAAAACTGTTTRATGGTACAGCTGACGTCGCTTTGGCCCGTTCCCCTCCTCGGGCAGGACCTGCTGGGAGCGCAGCCTTTCCCACAGCCACGTGCACGGGGCTGCAGCGGCCGGGGGGCTGCCGTGGAGGAGCTGGGACCTGCCCCGTACATCACAGCCCTGGGAGCACCGAGAGCTTGGTTTCGCAGGGAGCACGGTTCTGACAGATGTGCACAACAAAAATCTGTGCTGAGACCTGGCACTGCCTCTTGGGAAACCAAAATATGTGTTCACACACCCCTTTTAGCTGCCCCTTCCCTACAACAGCTATTTGCTGAGGAATACAGGGCTCTAGGGTGTTATGTCTACTCTGGAGAAATTAGCACCCAAATTCTGGCTAAATCAGATTCCTCTTTGCCCAGCACAGCCTTAGAAGGCTCCAGGAGCTGTACTGCTGTGTTATTAGTTTAACGAGCATGCCCTGATGAGTCCCAGCCCCCACAATCTATATCAGCAGCCTTGCAAGTGCAAGCCATAGCTCAGCTCACCTGCCAGGGAGGGTTCTTATTAAGCAGAGGATGAGGGTGTCTAAGACATCTGGGATCAAGAGGAGAAGCCATGCTCCATCCCAGCCTCCCGTCTCCTCTCCAGCACTGCACAAGCTCCCAGGAGGTTGCCCAGACCAGGCGAGAGCAGCTGGAAAGCACCAGAGCAAGGAGAGATTATTTTAAACTTCACCACATGCAATTGAGTAGGTCCTTGAGCATCAGACAGGGCCAGCTGGTGTCAAGTCAGTACTCATCCACCCCAGCTGATCTGGATCATAACCTTCATCAATTAACAGCAATTCTTTATGCAGCACAGTAGTGCCCCAAAAATACCAGCAGCTCCCTACAGGGTCTGGTGTTACTCTGGGGAGAAGGTCAGATCAAGCATCCGATTATGTCCCTGCTCATCAACAGCCTGTCCCACCCCAGTCCTGCTAGGGGCTAAACCTCAAAATTGTAGTTAAGTTAACAGCAGTTGCCATTAATTGAATTCCAGCTCTCAACAACCACAGCAGTGTGCAACATCTTTTTTTTATTTCTGAACCAACTGTGGGCTGCCAAAGGACGATCAGAGCTCCGGGACCAGAGGGCAGCCAGTTACGGGGGGAACAAAAGCACCACGAGGAGTCATGGGTTTGTGCAGGGACATGCCAGCTGGTCCCAAGCCAACACCTCAGGACAGGGCTGGCTCTGCTGGTTGAAGACAAGCCTGCAGCAGAGGAGAGGACCTGGTTGTCATGCTGCCCACACAGCCCAGCCGCTGCAGGCAGCATCTGCTGAGGCAAGGAGATCTCTGGGGAACCTCACACTCATTTTCTCCCCAGCACAGAAGAACAAGAGCTTCTTCATGTTGGTCTTTCTCAGGGCTGCAGGACTCAGAGGCAGTCTGTAGAACCTTCAGYGTGCTTGCCTGCTTTTTTTGCAGCTCTCTTGGACCTTGACATTTGCTTTTCCGCCCGCATCAGAGTCCCTGTGTGGGTGTTGCTGGGCTCGGCTCCTGCACATCACCATTTCCAGTATCCAGCTCCACCTGTATCCCTGTGGGCTGCAAGGAGAAACAGAGAGGAGCTTAACCTCACACTGCTGGGACTCTAAAGGCAAACCTGTACATCACTCCACCCGCTCCAGAGCCAAAAATCCCCAATTACATCCCCCTGCGGATTTCTTTCTGTTGGTGCCCTCATTTTACTGGGTCTGCTGAACACAGAGATACAAAGAACGCAATTTAGTAAAGAAAGAACATCTCGCTGCAAGATATCCCCAGACACGCTATTATTCAGCACATCCAGGATGCGTTTCCTGCCCAGCACACACCACCACATGCAAACCCCTTCGGATCAGGCCGCAGAGCGGGCTCAGAGCCAGGAGGCTCAGGCAGCGCTGCCCCGTAYGTAGGCAGGATTCAAGCCAAAGCCACCTCTGCAGGTGACGTGGGTCACCCAGTGAGGCCTGATCCTCCCCTACCCCCAGAAGAAGCCTCCTCCTGCTCCAAAGCCAGGTCCACATCACATAGCTTCTTCTCCATTACCAGAGGGACTGGCCCGGGAGCCTCACCTGCCGGGGTGACTTTGCCAAGGAAGCGACGCGACGCATGGTGGCCTTCTCCCAGGTGGCTTCTTTGCTCTCCAGCAGCACCCGGGTGCTGGGCACGAAACTCCAGGAGCGACCAAGGGCTGGCTTCAGCGGACCAGTGCTGCTGTCCCTTGTCACCTGGTTAGTCACCTGCGGCAGAAACAGGCTTATCAGTGSCTGGGAAAAGCAGTGCCACTCGGTGTAATGAAACACCGCAGATCACCAGGAGATAATGGCCAGTCTGCTACTTCTATGAAGTTTTTTTCTTCTCCACCCTGAGCCCTCCCTTCTTGGCACACCCACGCCATCCCCTCTAAACRTAGCCCATGCAACCGTCCCAGACACGTACTCGGGTAGGAGCTCGCTCGTATCTGCRAGCTGCAGTGACTCCTGGTGCTGAAGCCACCTGCAAAGCTTAACTTGGAGCCTCCAAGCGTCCTTCCAGGCWCCCCGTCCTTGTCACTTTATCGCTAATCAGAGCAAAGGGCAGGACTGTGCCAACGCCTGCCAGTGCCAGGTTCGGCAGACCACCATTTTCTGTTGTGGCCTTCCCAATTCAAACACATTAACTGTGGTCCCAGCAACTTCTCTGGGTGCACTGAAGCAAATGCAATTGCTTGGCCAAGAGCTGGGGAAGACAAGAGCAGGGCCCCTTCCAGTCCCCAGCTCCTCCTGGATGATGCAATGCCCTGCAGTTCCTCCAAGGTAACTAAGCAAGGGCTTACTTAGTAAGCTGGCCAGCCCCTTAAATGAATGGTGTTATATCAAAAATAAATACAAACCACCTTTCAATCTGTCTGTACTTAATTCTACCTTGCTCAASCGAGTGAATGCCTTGTTGGCTGAGGACAGCAATAAAAGCAGGCAGCAAATCAGCCCTGTTCTTGCTCCACACTTGCTGGAACAAGACATCTGTGGGCTACACAGAAGCAGAGCTACGTCGGGGAGCAGAGCACCGTGGCATACAGGCCTCTTGCTTAGCTGGGAGCGGGGTCCCCCCTCCCAGGGGCTCCAAAGCCTCTCCAGGGCTCCTCGCCATGGCACAGCCCAGCACGCAAAGGACAAGGCGCAGCAATGCTCACCACAACAGCAAGGCTGAACTCCCTGGCCAGCGTCTTCAGCTCCCTGGCTAGCTGCATCATGATGGCCAAACCTGGAGGAGGACAAAGCATTTGGATGTTTGGGGATCAACCCCTAAAGTGCATCTTGGAGGCAGGTGACATCTAGATTTGCAGGAGCACTAGATTTAGTGCCGGTGCTSGTGTTCCTGGACACCTTCAACCCATTTCCATTACCAGCACCCCAATGTACCCATTGCATCTGCACTCTCCAGGGCACCTCGGCYGAATGGATGTGGCATGGACAGACCAATGCCCAAGTTGTCCCACCCCCTCCTTTCCTATCTTAGAAGCCCTGAGGCCAAAAAACCCTACAAAAGGACCAGGAGGCCCAGACAAAGCTGGCCAGGTTGATTTAAGAGRTACAAGACCCCTCTTCTCCAGCTCACAGCTTCATTTCCTACAGCCCGTGGCTGTGAGAGGACCTCCTGTGATAGCACTGGCTGCCACCCGGGTGTGCAAGACCCTCTGGGAAGTGTTTGAGGGGCCCCCTTGGCATCTCAGCCAGCAGAAAGCCCCTCAACTCCTGATTTATGGTCCTTTCTGGCAGAAAGAGCCTCAGGGGAGCTYTGCAAACTGTGCCAGCAACCACGATGTATCTGTGACACTGTAAGCAGAGGTTTTCATCTGCGGGCAAACAGTTCAGTGCCTCCTCTGTCCCCTGGCCAGGTTTCAGACCACCAGCATGAGCTTGCACGGCCACAGCCAGCTTGAATGTTTGCCGATAACGCTGCAAACAGACTCCCCTTTTATCCAGTTGCAAAGCAAAAGCTGGGAGCAGTTGCACCCACATCCGTCCTGCCCCAGCTCCAGGCACAGCGCACGTGGGAGGAAGAYGCTCTTCAGGATGAGCAGAGAGGTCTGCAACCTCGTTGCACATCCTAACGAAGCAGCTCACCCTCCGACTGCTTGCCGCCCAGCAGCGGGTAAAYCACAGCCGAGACAGAGTCGATCACCACGATCTTGAGAGGTCCCATGGAGTTCACGTCCTGAAAGGAGGCACCGTGTGTAATGTGGAGAAATAAATCCAGCAGGTCCTGAGCTGCACAGAGGCTCAGATGTCCCCAGGACAGGGTGATCTGGTGTCACTCGTCAGGCACACAAGCCCCGCTGCYCTCCTTGCAGCTCAGGGGAAGGGAGAAGGGTCCAGACCCTCGCTCCTACCTGCTGGGAGAGGCGATCCCGCAGCTCCTGCAAGGCGCTCAGCATTTCATAGATGTCGAACACACGGACCACCTGGATCCGCTGCAGAGCCTCCAGCTACAGCACAAAGTGGCATCACCAACAGCCTCACCCCCTCCAGGACTCATGAGATTCCTCCTGCCCCAGCTTCCACCAGCTCTTCGCATTTATACCATGCCATGGAGCCAGGGACCCTTATTTCTTCCACATTTGCCTCCACCCCATGAACACTGTTGTCCCCGTTGCACTGATGGAAGAAGCAATGCGGACTGAGCTCAGGAAGCAAAAGCGTGAGCAACTACAGCAAGCCCTCCCCTTCTCCCCAGGAAAAAAAAAAATAATAAAAAAAAAAATGAAGTGCAGCATCTGCCCCTGAACACAGCACCCACCCAGCCACGGGAGGAAGAGTTTGGATCCAAAAAAGCCCACAGGGACAAAGGCAGAGATGGACAAACCATCTCTGGGGATTGTCTGCAGGCAAAAGGCAAGGMAGTTTTAGTGCGAGTGGAGGGACCAGCTCCAGGGGAACTTGCCTGCTCTTCCTCGTCCTCTGCCCGGGCTCGAAGCATCTGGTAGACACGAGAGGCGGTGAACCCCCCCGTGGAGTCGAGAAACAGGACGTGCTGCTTGAGGCCRAGAGACACGCTGGCCGCAATGCCCAGGCACACCTGGAGAGGCAGGGACCGGGCATCAGCCAGCCCTCCCAGGTCCCTCTGCTTCACATGCCTGAAGGCGTCATCTTCACCCCACCCGTCCTCTCCCCTCTCCTCTGTCCCACTCACCTGCGTCTTCCCACTGCCCGGTGCTCCCATGAGCTCCGTCACTTCCCCCGTGTACAGCCCGGAGTCCAGCAGCTGGTCCAGGCTACGGGTTGAACACAAGGTGGGATCATTAACACCCCTTCAGCCAGAATAGAGGGGCATCAGGAAGCAGCAATCCCCAGATACTTGTCCCTAGAATCCCCTTCCCAAATGCAGACAAGTGCCTCAGGCTCTGCTCCTTCCTGCCCATCTTCCCTCTCCACATTGTGAGCAACAGCAGGTCTGCAGTGTGGGGGCTACAAGAGGACAGTCCTGAGCTGGAGAAGAGCTGTGGTCCTGGGAGCAAGGTTTGACTAGCCAGGGTTTCTCTGCACAGTCACTGTAACAACCCAGTGAGATGGGGGAAAAGGAGAAATAAGGACATGCAATAGCATAACTCATTTCCATGCCTGATCTAGACAGTTTGGACCATCATCACTCAACAGTCCTCCCAGATCCATAACGCTCTCCTCCGGCGCCCTCAAGGGAAATGTGGAAGGCAGCATGTTGTCTACTCTAGAAGTGAGACACACCACCACTTCCCAAAAGGTGTGCAGGCTCTCGCAAGGACAACAGCAATATCATTCCCTCAAGGGACACAGACCAGCCAGCTCTGCAGCCACAAGACATGAAGAATAATCATCTCTGCTCCCGAAAGGCAGAGACAGGCTGTGGCTGGAATTTTTTAAAACAGCCGCTGGGGATGGTTTGGACACCACTGAACCTGCTCAGGGCATCACCACATTGAAACCCAAAGCCTGCGTTGGGCAACCATGGCCTTTTGCAGCAAGCCCAGCCGCGGGCAGACCTGCTGGCTTGCTGGGCGATGTACCCACCTTGGGTTCCCAGTGGGCAGGATGGCCGTGGAGCTCTTGAGCTCCTCGTAGAGGTCTGCTCCATTGGCAGGGAAGGCAGAGAACTGGGCCAGGAGCACACGTCTCACTGCAACGAGCGCCTGGTGGGCAGAGACACCTCTGGAAATAGGACTGAGGAAGTCCGGGGCCAACAACGTCCAACTGCAGAAGGTCCCCCCAGACAAGCCCATCCAAGCTGTGAACTGAACAGCTTCTCAGCTCCCCAATTAATGTACCAGGACTTTGGAGTCACCCTTTACCTTGTAAGATAGGGAACACTTCTGGGCAACATCCTCCAGGTCTGATGACACAAAGTCAACCACTGCAAATAACCCAAGGGACAAGAAGTTGGAAGCCAAACCTGGACAGACCACGAACACCAAAGAGATGACCAGCTTAGACAAAACCTGCCTGTGGGCACCAAAATGTCTGTCCCCTCTGCCAACAATTCCAGAGGGTGAGCAGGATGCCCCACAAAATGGAATATTGGAGTTTTTCCTCTGAGATGGCCCCACTGCCCACCGCAAAACAAATTGTTTCTTGCAAAGCAGATCAGGGAGAGAAGCTGGCAAAAATTCTCCCTCTTTTGCTCAAGAGCTGCCCAGGGCCATTGGATAGCTGGGGCCAGCCAAGAGAGTCCCCTTCTGCCAGTGTACCAAAGTCTCAAGGGGCTAGTGACTGACCCAAAGTGCCAGCCCTGGGCATGCCAGGAAGGGCTAAAGCCACAGAAATTAGAAGAACTAGTGGCCCCATCTCTGCTCCCAGGAATCATTTGAAGATTCACTTTTTCAGATAGATATGTATGYTATTGGTTGAAAAAAATAATTGTAAAAAGCAGTTATTATACGGAAAACAAGGATTAYGACATCCATGGCTCCAGCACGTGCAGGATCTCACAGATCCCGTTTAAAAAGAATAAAATGGTGTTGTTCTCAGCTCTAATCCAGTTTCTCAGAGCAAGTAAAGAATCCACCTGAAGCCTTTTCCTTCCCCTCTAGGAGCAGGCCTTGGCCAGGGTGCAGTGTGCCAGGAACTTGGGCGTTTTTCAGAGGGAAGAATACACAAACCCTCCTGAAATACCTTCTAAAAGCTGTAATTGATCGTCTCTCAAAGAGCCTCTGCAGAGACCCCTACCGTGTCCTAACACTCTCCTGCTCCTATGGAAAAGTCCTGACTCATCAGATCCACCCAGGGGGACCCAGAAGACATCCAGCAAGGAGGACACGGGAGGGATATCACACCATCATCACCCTCGCAGGGTGCGAGATGATGCAGGCACAGGGACCGGAGCTGCAGCCCCCCAGGCTCCTGCAGTCAATGCCCAGCGTGCTCATRGCAGACAACCTGCGCCCACCCTTCTTTTCTCTATGGGGCTCTAAGAAAACTCCCSGCTGCAGCTTCTGGGCTGCAAACCAAAGCCACAGAGGCAGGAGATGTTTTCCAGGGGCTGCCYCACAGCCCAGACCACCCAGCCTGGCAGATGAGCCCTGCACGGGGAGGAAAGCGCGGTGCCACCCCAAACGTGCAGGGAATGACATTCCCCAACCCGAGACCCCGTTACCTGTCCTGATGCCGTTCGCCCTGAGAAGCTGGATCATCTCTTCGGTGAGACCAGGRCAGAGCCCAGCCCGCAGGACCACCATGGCCCTGGCCGTCCCCAGGACGGAGCAGAGAGGAGACCTGCGGAGGAGATGGGGGAGTGGATTTAGCACTGCCCTGACACGGGGGGGGTCAAACGGCTTCGTGCAGCAAAGGCACAGCCTGCCCCTGGAGCTGGGGAGGCACTACCCAGGCTGTGAATGGRATGGGTGGTGGCGGTGGGCGTTTAGCCTCCCTTTAGTGCCAAACAGCCCCAAATCCCGCAGGCAGCCGCAAGCAGGCTTCGCAGGGGCATTGCCATGGCTCAGCAGGCAAGAGCATCCCCATCCCGGCTGTCTTTAGCAGAGCCCTTTGGGGCAGACATGCCCGTGTGAACGCAACAAGCCCCACGCCGAGTTTCCCACCCCATCCTCACCAGCCCTACGTGCCCTTTGCACCCCAAATGCACCTCCCGCTCGCCCAGGCACCCCAAACCGGGCTGCCCCGGGCCCCTGGCCCCGTCCCCCTGCCCGCTGCCCTTCCTGCTTCCTGCAGGCAGCGGAAGAGCCGGGCCGGGCTCGTACCCGCACCCCCATCTAGCGGCTGCACGGCCGGGCTCCGGCCCCGCATCTAAACCCCGGGGCAACCGGCAGCCCCTCCGGCCAGCGCGGGGCTGCGCAGGGTTTTCCTTCCCTCCTCCTCCTCCTCCTCCTCCTCCTCCTCCAGCGGGCCCAGCAAAGGCCCTGCAAGCAAACGGGTCTCCCGGTCCTGCCCGGTGGGAAGCGCTGCCAGCAAACACCCCGCCGGAGCCTCTCCCCTCCTCGCTGGCCCCAGCAAGGGGATAAACCTCTCCAGCTGCTGACACCCAAGGGTGCCGCTGGAAGTACGTGCAGACAAACGGGGGTTTTCAGCTCGCAGCACAGCCCAGTGCTGGCAGGGACACCGGGGGAGCACCACAGCCTGCTCAGGAGCTGCAACAAAGCTGGAGCAAAGGAAACAGAAACGGGAGTTCCCCCTTATCTATAGCAACTGCCCCAGCCACCAGCTGTCTTTAAATGGCCATTAGCACAGGTGCCAGCAATGCCACGGCTCCCAGGCTCTATAAATAACAGAACCAGAGCCTGGGCTGGCTGGTTTTGGGGGTAGGTGCTGCTGCTGGGCAAGGTTGGGGAGAATCAAGCTAGCTAGTTTAAAAATGAGACAGACTGAAGGAGGAGGAAGTAGAGGTGAGGCTACCCCAGTCTTTTCTTACAGAGCTCTGTGTGTTTCTGTGTAGGGCTTGTTTTACTTCTAAAAGCATAGCCTGTGTTTAGAGCTGGGCTCTCAGCTGCTGGTGTGGCTGGGCAGAGCCATGGTCCCCTGCAGAGTTGGTGGGATCTGAGTGCTTGCTGGGAGAGCAGCTGATGTGAATAGGAAAAAAAACTTTCATTATCATTTCTGAAGTTATTTCAGAGATGAGCCTGAGCTCTATATGCACACTGTCGCTGCCCTAAACTTGCATTAGAGGTTTGGGGGGCAGCTCTAAAAGGGATTGCATGCAGCTTTACTCCAAGAAGAAGGTCTCTAATGCTGTGTTGGAGAAAAGCTGAAGCCCTGGGTGCTGAGCACAGCTACCTCTGCAACCCTGCTGTTGCTCTAGAGATACTGGAGCTTATGCTGGGATTTTCTGGAGGGTAATTTTACCATGGACCTTGCCAGCTCTCTGCAAGGTCCGGGATTACAAGGTGGCTTGGAGCCATGAGGTAAGGTGGGATCCCAGGACTGGGTTTGGCTAGACTGATCAGCTAATGCTTGCAGCTGGGCTTGCAGGGTGGAAAATGAAGATGCTTGGGGGGGGGGGGGAGGGGTGTATTCGCTGCCCTGCAGGTAGGGAGAGCTCTGTGCCYGAAAGGGGCTTGCTGCAGGGGAAGCCTGGGGGCTGTCCCCCTCCCCTTGACTCCTCCTGGGACTTGAATTTAACCAAGAAAAGCTTTTTTTTTGCTTTCTCAGCCGAGGCCTGAAGAGGGCCTCCCGCACTCGCTGCTGAGGCTGCCTGCCCTGCCAGCCCCTCGGGCTATCGCAGAGCGCATTAACACATCTGCTCCAGCTGCAGGAAGGCACAGCCATAAGGGAACTCCCGGGGCTGGCACCCCTGTCCTGGGCAGCTGCTCTTCTTCCCTGCCAGCACGGTGTAATCGCCGATACCCCAAACCAAAAACGCAGACCAAGGGGAGCTCAGGTCGCTCTTAGCTCTGCCTTGAACACTAGCAGCATCAAACACAATTTTATTTTGTAACTTAGTTTACTTGAAGTACCTGCAGTGCTGCCGCTTGTGAAAATGAAGCATTTATTCTGGATAACTTGAGAAAGGCTGTGCTATATACCCCATGAGTACTGAAATGAAGCAAGCTGACCCTTCCCCTATACCTAAAGCAATGTGGGAAGGGGTTTCTGGCACATTAGTCCATGCAAGTCCTAGAAAAGCCATGGTACGGAGTCTATTTAGGGTAGAGATGGCCTCTTACACCCTCCACTGATGTGGTCCTCGGGCCTGCCTCCAAATGGGTGAAGGTGTTTGAGCTGCCTGCAACTGCTGTGCAGGTGATGTGCTGCAAAGGGACCTCCACTGCTTTGCAATCRCCTCCTGCCTGGGTACCAGGGATTGAACAGTGCTGTTGGTGCCGGGTCAATAAAATAGGAGACCTGAACAGGGCAGTCTTGTGCCGATTCTTGCTGTGTAAGATCCACAAGCTCCAATGCAGATCACCAGTGTTAAAAATAATGGACTTTTTTTTTTTCCAGCAGAGCTTCAGTGTGGAAGTGTGTTGTCTGCTATAGCTCAGTTCTGCAGTATAAGCCTGATCGGAGCAACTGAGCTGATACTAGTCAGCCCATGCTGCTCTCGGTTGTTTCCCCATCCCTACTGCCAGTTACTCCATTTGCTTTTTAACTGGGATGCTCGTAGGTACAGTTGGGAAGGCAAGGCCTGCATTTTGGGGGAGATAAGTTGCAAAGCAGAATTCCCGATTGACTGTGACCCCTGGAAAAGAGGGGGGTTTGAAAGGCTCAGCTCGTTTAGAGCTCAGTGCTGCTCTGTCTACTGGTGTCACTCAAGTTGAGACCTGAGACACTCATCACAGCAGTGGGCCAGTATGCTCCGGTACAGACTGCTGTGTTAGTCTGTGCTGGTGGGCTGCCAAATGAGTGGAGGTGGCAATGCTGGACATGGGTGGGATTTCCAGCAGGGTGGGCTCCCAAAGGCCCTGCGAGGAGGAAGCAGCGCTGGGTACAAATCAGCTTTCTGTCCCAGGGTGTTCTGGAAGGTGCTGGGCGCTGCCGCGGCTGCTGGCATGGGGCCCCTTGTCCCTGAGGCTCAGCTGTCTCATGCTTCCCTAAATAGAAAGGGAAGAGGGTCTGAGCACTGTGAAGGGGGTCAGCCATCCCAGCTGTGGGCTTTTTTGGCATTAAACCCCCCTGTTCCTGCTCCCCGTGCCCTGTGCAGCTCTGCAGGTGGAGGGGAGCTGGGATTTGCCCCAGCGGGTACGAGGGGATCCCCTCTCGCTGCAGAGGTGCTGCCCACTTGCGTGCAGGTGCCCCCCSGAGCTGGGCTGGCTGCCGGGGGCCCTGGCTCGCAGCCTTCCCCAGGCACTATATAGCACGGGGGGGGGACGAGGAGGGGGACAGGCTGYGGTGACAGGTGACGCTGACAGGCAGCAGGAGCTGCCGGGTCCTGCCCAAACTTGGAGCGGGAGGCGAGCTCTTTCCTGAGCCACACGGACCCTCCGTGGTGCTGGCGAACTTCTTTAATTCTTCTTGTTGTTGTTGTTGTTGTTCTTTCTTTTATTAATTGACTCCTAAGGATCTACAGCTGTGGGAAAAGCTGCTGAGGAGCCACAGCCTTGAGGAGCAATTCAGGTCTTCATTTTCCAAACTCTTCAGCCTGGTAAGCTGCTTTTATTAATGCGTGTGTGAATTATATGTCGGTCTCATGGTGAAGCTCAGCTTGGAGGAGTAGGCAGGTGACGCCGGTGACACAGGCAGCTGAAAATGGGACACAAATTGATGTTTTTCGTTAAAGCTCTCCAGATGGAGGATCCCATCCAGCTGAAAGAGGAGGGCAATAAATATTTTCAGGCCAGTGACTACGAGAAAGCTGTGCAAAGCTACACGCAAGCCATAAAGCTTACCAAGGACAAGGCGCTGCAGGCGGTGCTGTACAGGAACAGGGCAGCGTGTTTCCTCAAAAAGGTGAGAAAAGCTCCTGGCTGGCCTGGGCAGTGCTCAAGGGGAGAAGAGCAGGGAGGCAGCCGAGGGTGCTCACCGGCCCTTGACTGTGTGGTTTGTCTGTTTATTGACTAAGGTGTTTGCAAACTGGTCAGAAATTATTTGTTCTGGGCTTGTCCTGGAGCTGTAAAGCTGCCTCCCTGCTTCAATCCTGATGGGGCTGAGCGCGCTGGTTCAGCTCAGAGACGGTCCCACTTGATCACCTTGAAGCAAAAGCTTTTGGCAGCCAGCTTGCTCCACGCTTACGGGAGATCCCTGTAAGCCACGGGTTGGGGTGCAGAGGCGTTGCTCTTGCTGTCTGTCCCAGCACAAGAGAAGTAGACGTAGATATCTAGCAAAACAAAAAAAACCAAAAAGTTATTAGTGACTGTACCAAAACTGTCTCAGCTCCTTGCAGTCAGCTTGTAACGGCTGCTGTGGGATTTTAGCAGATTGCTTGCATGTTCCTGAATTGTCATTATTCCAGGAGAAGTGACACCAACCGAGAACAAAATGCAGATAGGCTGTTGTGAGTGTCCCCTCTCCCATTGCTGCCCGTGGTCTGTTGCTGCATCATCATCATGTTGTCTTACCTATATTACAGACCTTTTCCTCTCTCCCCTGTCAGCAATTAAAAGGTACCTAAGCTCCCAYCTTTCCTTCTGTAGGCTGCTGCTGGTTTCACTGGGGTGTCCTGTTAGTAAGTGGGAAYGGAGAGGTCGCAGTGTGCGTCAGCAGTGGGGATGTGCCCTGCCATTCCACTGCTAACAAATCTCTCCCTTCTGGTTTAACAGGAGGAATATGCCAAAGCAGCCTCGGATGCGTCTAGAGGTAAGGAGGGGGCTGTTTTGAGAAAGGAGAGCTGCGTTTCTGGCTATGCTTGCTCCAGCCTGCTCTCACATCTGCTTTTGGGGCACTGTGGGTCTTATTCCCTGATGTCCATTAACACCCAAGGGCTGAGGCCACAAGGGAATTAATGGAGGAGGTACAAAAAAAATGCACYGATTTGGTGCGTCAGTGCAATTGATGCTGATCAGGTACCAATTCACTCACAATGTTAGCAACCACGTCTCAGGAAGCTGTAGTCACTGTAAAGCAAATCACAGTTTACACGGAGGATTTCCRAGAAGCAAACTCTGATGCCTGGTGGTTTGGATCACTTTCCCAGCTATTGACATCAATGCTTCGGATATCAAAGCCTTGTACCGGCGCAGCCAAGCTCTGGAAAAATTGGGGAAATTGGACCAAGCATTCAAAGAYGCTCAGAAATGTGCCACCATCGAACCCCGCAACAAAAACTTCCAGGAGACCCTGAGGCGACTGGGGGCCAACATCCAGGAGAAGGTAAATGCTGGGGGAGCAGTCCCAGGTTCACAGACCAGGTGTGGGAAGTCCTTGCTCTGCGTTACACTGATGGATTGTTGGTCATACTGGAAGCTCACAACAATGTAGGGGGATAAATAGGCTCCGTTAACTAAAAGTTCATACTTGATGCATGTAAAYTTGAGGATCAGATTGAATGGTTAAATTAAAAAGCGTGGCAGCTCACTCCTGAGGCTGGCCTGGTCCTGGATGTCTTGCTAAGTTCTTGGCAAGGAACTGGACCAGCTTTGGACTGGGTCTGGCAGTCACCACATTGACCTAGCTACCTTTATGCAGGTGAAGAAGTCCCTGCACCACTAGGTACCATGAGGTCTCAGAGATGATGGCTTAGGGCTGGCTCTGCCTGTGCCAATGAGTCTGAGATGGGTAACTGATGCTCTCTGAGAAGGGACACCTATTTTGTTRTTCAGCTTAATTGTCTATGGTTTGAGGGTCTGTGGTGTCCTTGAAGTGATAAAGGAAAATTACTCCTCGATTTTTCGCCCTCTGATGTTCCATGCACTCTCTGTTGGCACAGCTGCACGTTCAGTTCTCCACGGACTTGAGGGTGCAGAAGATGTTTGAAATCCTGCTGGATGAGAACAGCGAGAAAGAAAAGCGAGAAAAGGTGAGAACCGTCCTGGGCTTGACAGGACAGACTGCTGCTGTTTAATGTCAGGGGCTGCAGCGAGGAGCAGCAGGCTGCATTCCCTTCCCCACCTCCCCTGGATGGAGGACAAGGTGAGGAGCTGGGAGATGAACTGCACGCAGAGAGACAACCGGGAGGGGAAATGCCCCAAAGAGGCATCACCCTTGTGCTGTGGGAAGGTGGACCAACCTCCCAAAATTCCAAAGCTGGGGTCAGACTGGACTTCTGCTCAGGCCCATCTCTGCCATCTTCCCTGTGTTTCCCTCCAAGCAGTGACCCACTTTTCTTGGGCAGGGCGAAGCCAGTCCCCAGATGCACCTGGAGAAACTGCCTGGTGGGCTCAGAGCTGGTCCACTGCATCTATCAGGAGATGGCTGTCCCACAGGTCCCATGGGACATGCCAGAGCTGCAGGATGTCCCAGCTGCAGGATGCCCCACAGCTCCCATGGGACATCCCAGAGCTGCAGGGAGGTGTTTTGGAAGCTGCCGGCCGTGTCGTGCCACTGACCCCTGGTTTCTGTCTCCCACCCAGGCTGCGAACAACCTCATAGTCCTGGGGCGGGAAGAAGCGGGTGCTGAGAGGATTTTCCAGAACAACGGGGTCAGCTTGCTGCTGCAGCTGATAGAAACCAAAAATGCTGAGCTGATCCTGGCAGCCGTGAGGACGCTTTCAGGCATGTGCACGGGACATAAGGCTCGGGTAAGTAATGGGGTGCTGGAGACCTTCACTGCTATTGCCTTGCACCTGGGGGAGTGGAAGATTGCAATAGTTCATGATGTTTGTGAGCAGTGGGAAAAAATTACATCCTACAAATAAAATTTGTAATTCTGGGGGRAAAAATACAAATGAGCAAGTGGGGTTAACACAGACTATTGAAATTACCCCTGTTACTGTGCTCCTCATCTCCGGGGTCAAAGCTCTTACATGTTCCCTACGGTGCCTTCGTGTGTGCTGGTGAAGTAAAGCTCACGATGAGTCGCTACCAYGTAAGTTGTGGTGAGCACGGCTGGGTCAAATCCATGTCCTTCATCACAGGTCTCAGAAAAGCAATAAATAACAACTAACTTYGGGGAAGTTTTGTCCGAGGCTTAGATGAAGGAAGGCAGGGAGGACCTACAAGAACGTTAAGATCCCCTGGGAAGGGTCCCAAGGCAAGTCCCAGGGGTCTCTGAGCCAGCCAATATCTTACTCTACAGCAAGACAGTTTTTMTATAGCGTAAAACAGCTCATAAGAAGCCCTGTCTGTGTTATGTGGTTGGAAGCAGGAGATGGACATGTGCAAAACGAATATGCATGTCAGTGTAAYGGTGCAAAGGAGTGGGGGGGAACGACAACACAACAAAAATAAAATCTGCTGGATAAAAATCCCGTGGAGCCTATTTTCTTTTTCTGAAACATTAACTGTTGTCATACGCAAAAAGGCTGTTCTGCGAAGCCCACTAGGTCCGTGTGTTTCCGAACATGCCTCCCGTGAATTACTGAGGTGCCACCATCACGGGGACAGGCTGCGTGACGACGCTGGGTTTGCTCAGCCAGGATGGGGTTTGTGCACCAAACAGGCTCTTTGTTAATAGCCTTGCGTGAGGGCCTCTTCCAAACCCAGCCATGCTCACCTCAACATCCTCGTTGGAAATAGTCTGTTGCATTACTGGCAACTCTAGATTTTAGGAGTTTTCTTATTACAAATGAAAGCAAGGATGAAAAACAAAACTCTGCCCTGTATTGAGTTGGGATTCACCCAGGTAAATACTTCCTTGGTAGAAGCTGAGCCTGACCTTTCCAAAGCATGCAAGAAGGAAAGGCTTGTACCCTTCGCTAACAGCTGCCCTGCTCTCTCCTTTCTGGGGCCAGGCCACCGCCATTCTCCATTACCTGGGCATTGACAACATTTGTATGTGGATGTCGGTAGACAATGAAGAAATCTCCCTGGCTGTCTGCAACCTCCTGCAGACCATCACGGACTGCTTGCTGGGCCAGGGGAAGGAGGAGCATCACGGGAAGGAGGAGGCTGTAGTGCTAGGTAATGGTACATGACCTGGTGGTCCTTCAGGCTTGCTGGAGGAGAAGCGGGGCGAGCAGGGAGGGCTCTGCTCCTGGGATGTCTCCCTTATTCCTTGGTGAATTGGGGACTTTACCCTTCAGCTGTCCAGGATTACAACCTGCACGCAGCTCTTATCCTCATGGTGTTAACTTAAATASCTATGTTCCAGCCCCAGAATGGCTTTGAACGGTTTTCACTGGGTTCACCTGGTTTTGAAGATAATTTCTTGTAACTGGCTGCTACTGTCTTGCTTCTGTGTAGATACTAAAAAAGACTTGAAGATGGTCACAATGCGTTTGCTGGATATGCTGGTCAGTAAGAAAGTATCTGGGCAAGGGCGAGACCGAGCTCTCAACCTCCTCAACAAGAATATACCGAGGAAGGACCTGAAAGACCATGACAACAGCAGGACCATCTTTGTCATCGACAATGGTGAGCCCTTCCTCTCCATCCTGTTCTGCTTTGGGAGCTGTGCATTCTTGCCTGAATACCTGTAGAACTGATCTGCTCTATAAAATAAATCCTCTCTGGCTTTTTTTGGTGCATGCAAGCCTGGAGCAAAGTTAAACTTGTTAGCAGGAAACAGTATTAAGATTAAGAGAAAAAAAAACTGTGTATGAGAACAAAAAATTTTCAGTTTCTAAAGGACTGACTTAACTTCTCTGGTTAGCTTATTCCAATGTATTTGCTAATGTTAGGAGGATTTGGCTTGGATAAATTGTCTAGCTTAGGCAGGATGAGAGGAGCACCTGCTGAGCTTGCTGGATCCTTAAACTGGTCATTTCTAAAACTGGAAGGGGATGAGGAATTYGTGTGGGGTGTGTTTTTATATTAATTCCAATGCATACATGTGTTACCATTTTGGTGGAAGTTATTAGATAACACTTAGCAAAAGGAGGGTTAAGACATCCTGAATCACTTGAAAGTCACTGACTTTTCCTCAGTCAAAGCCTCCAGCCTYGGAGGTCAGTAGGTTTAATGCCTCCTGACAAAAATAACTGATCCAGCCAGGGACCAAATGCAGAGTTTTGCTTATCTCGCTCTGAGAGCTGGATAAAAGCCTGATGCTGGAAACCTGTAATCTCACCAGCAGAAGCTCCTCCCCAGTAAATATCTGAGTGTCTTCTTTGTTTAAGGCTTATGTGATTAGGCTGCACAGTAATTAAAAACTGTCCAAGCCGGCTGTTTCACTGCAAGAAACCAACAAACAGTATCTTGAGTTTTGTACTGACCCTCTCCCCTCTAACAGCCGTATTTCTCCATTGTTTCCAGGCTTAAAAAAGATACTGAAAGTGGTGGGCCAGATTCCTGAGATGCCTGACTGCCTGCCGCTGACAGAGAACACCCAGCTGACTGCCTCCGTCCTCCTAAATAAACTCTACGATGACCTGCGCTGCGACCCGGAGCGTGACAACTACCGGGTGATCTGCGAGGAGTACATCAAGTGAGTCGGGGCTGGGTTACCGGGGCTGGGCTGGCCCAGAGGCACAGGAGCAGGAGGTCTTAAGGATGAGACGAGGCACTAGCAATTCACCTAGATGCCAGACTGAGGCCCTGGGAGATAATGATTTGCTTGAGTTCTTGCTGGATCCTTCAGCTGAGCTCCTCAGATCCTCGCATTGTACTCCTGCCTGCTGGATCCCAGCCTTTGCATGAATTTGGGCTCAGCTGTGTCCCAAATACCGATAGATTTCAGCAGTGGAGCTCAGTTCCTGATCTGAGGGGGGACATTCCCTGCCCAAGGAAATGAGAACTGTAAGCAGCTACTGTTCCGCATGCTGACTCCCTCTATCCCATGCAGGAGCAAAATCGACCCACAGGACATGGATAAGACACTCCATGCCATCCAGATGGTGTCTGGAGTTCTGCAAGGGCCCTTTGACTTAGGCAACAAGCTGCTTGGCATGAAGGGAGTCATGGAAATGATGGTTGCCCTGTGTGGGTCTGAGAGGGAGATTGACCAGCTGGTGGCTGTGGAAGCCCTCATCCATGCCTCCACCAAGCTGAGCCGGGCCACCTTCATCATCTCCAATGGGGTGACGCTCCTGAAGGAGATCTACAAGAAGACCAAGAATGAGAAGATCAAAATCCGAGCCCTGGTGGTAAGGATGGCAGCTCCTGCCTCTGTCGCCTGCCACACTCGCCAGCTTAACCCCAGACTTGGGAGAGGGGGGAGGTCCTGGGAACATGTTGGGTTCACTCACCTCAGCCAGGGAATGGTTTATGGTGCTTCCCCCTACAGGGAAGGGGAAGATGGCAGACAAGGAGAGCACATGGATTATTGGTAACTTTGAAGGCAAAGCTGGTTAATCTTCCATTAAAGACACAAAATCTCACGTCATTGTGCTACAAGCTGAATGATCTACTGGGTATTAGAATGCTTCCTCCTTGTTAGAACTGACCTCAAATTTAGATATGGGATTAGGCTGATTTGGGGCAGCAACATTAGAGGATTAATGAACCTTTCTCACTCATGTATCCTCTTCATCCTCCTCAGGGTCTCTGCAAGCTGGGCTCAGCAGGAGGTACAGATTACGGACTGCGGCAGTTTGCTGAGGGGTCCACTGAGAAGTTGGCCAAGCAGTGCCGAAAGTAAGGGATTTTGGTTTTTTCTTCCATTTTTCCATACTTGGCAAAATACAATATGCTCCTTTCCCCAGAGATCCAGCCCACATATTGCCTTCCTTTCCTGTTGCTCCCTGACAGCTGACAGTGCCCCCAGAGCCATTGCACTGGGACCTGGAGCTCTTCTGTGCCTCAAGCAACCATATGTTCCTCTTGCCTCAATATCCAGATAAGCCTTCTCCCTCCCTCACTTCCCATGTGAGACACCAGACATGGTGCCTCCCTCTTTGCCAGAGTGGTAGAGCCTAATCAAGTGCTATCTAGAATATGCACAAGTACCTTTTGAAGGTGAATTTACCAGGTGGACTAACCAAGGAGGTGGGATGAAGTTAGGAAGTGACTGAATGGGTGATCATTGCTGCTGGCATTGGATAGCAGGGCATCRCGTGTTTCAAGTGATGGTGAAGGCAAAGCAGTGCTGAGTAGCTGTCCTGGTCTCTTTCCCTGCAGCATTTAGATCCCTCAAGTTGGGCCATGTGGGAGGAAGGTCGTGTCTGAAGGGAAGCATCCACACTTGAGGAGCTGCAGCAGAACCTGAGTTYATGTTTGAGCCTGAAACCATCTCAATATCTGTTTTTCCTCCCTCTTCTCCCAGAGAAATTAGTCCTGGCTCCTGAGATAGAAATGTGGATGTTTTTCTCTCTTCCAGATGGTTGTGTAACACCAGCATTGATGCCCGCACCAGGAAATGGGCTGTGGAAGGCCTGGCATATCTAACCCTTGATGCAGATGTGAAAGATGACTTTGTTGAAGATGAGCCAGCCCTGCAAGCTATGTTTGAATTAGCCAAGGTCTATCTCCTTACCTTGTTCCCTCATTCATCTGGTAGCATCAAGTTCTCCCAGCCCAACACTGTCCTCCCAGGCAGGAGGAGCTGTGACCCCAACCCCTCACCTCTAGAGTAGCATCAGTTTTGTCTGTGCCACGGAGACACCTCAAGGTTGTTATCAACCTGCTCTTCTCCCAAGGCTGAGGAAGGTTGCTCTTCACCTTTACTGTCAGCAACGGCATGAAAACCAAAGGCATCAAGGTGTTGACAGCATCTGATGATGTYAAACAGCCTGTTTGACCATAAAAATTTCTTTTTCCCCTGCCCTRGGCTATAAAGCAGGGGATGAACTTAAGAACTTCAGCTAGTGCAAACCACCRTGAGGGCAGTTCTAAGGGACCTGTTTCTTTGCTGTGTCGTCCTCACCCTCACATAAGCTTTTATTTTTTCTGTGCAGACAAGTGACAAGACTATCTTGTATTCTGTGGCTTCTGCGCTGGTGAACTGTACCAACAGCTATGATACCAAGGAGCTGGTCCCAGAGCTGGTGCAACTGGCAAGATTCTCCAAGCAGCACGTGCCTGAGGAGCATCCGAAGGTAGGTTGTCTACAGCCGGGGAGCTGTGAGGAGAGATGCTTGGATGTGAAGACTTTCTTTGGTGTATCCATTGTCACAGACCTCAGGTCTCCTGTCTCTGAGGCTGAAATTGCTTTGCTCTCCAGCCAGGCTTGGCTGAGGTCAGCAGGATGGCAACTGGTAAGGGGCTAATCCCTTTCCAATGTCCCCCCTCAGGACAAGAAGGATTTTGTGGTGAAGCGGGTGAAGCGGTTGCTGAAAGCCGGTGTCGTCTCTGCCTTGGCCTGCATGGTGAAGGCAGACAGTGCCATACTGACGGACCAGAGCAAGGAGCTCATTGCCAGGTGCCTTCACTGCTGTGGTGGGAGCTGGGAGCGCTGGCCAGCCCGTGTGCCACCGAGACGGGCGCCTGGGCTGGCTCCTTGCTGCGTGGGGTGGTGCATTCTGCCTACGGGGATGAGGTGAAAGGGAGGTGGAGAAAAAGGTTTAAAACCAAAGTTTTTCTTAAGCAATGTCATAAAAATCCACGTTCTGACCTTGAAGCTGGCTTACAGGGCTGCCTTGCTAGGATGCATTTTGAACTTCTAGTTCTCCRTACTGGTTTTGGCTGGAACAGAGTTCACCTTACAGRCCYGGAAACWTTTTACTGTGCCATTTGTTGCTTCTTCCTAGAGTGCTGTGGGCACTGGGCTAAACATCTGGAATTTACCTGATGGATCTGGCACCCCTGCAAAACCTTAGCCCCCTTCCACGAGGGACGTGGGTTATTGCCTTCCCGTGTGGCTGTTTCACTAAGTGTTGCTGTGCTTCTGCAGGGTGTTTCTTGCCTTGTGTGAAGACCCCAAGGACCGTGGGACCATTGTCGCTCAAGGTGGTGGAAAGGTGATTGCTTTTATGTTTGCAGCCCAACCTGACGTGCAGTTAACGTCTGTTGGGAGCCTGCAACGTGTCTACAGTGAAGGAATGTGGTAGAAAAGCATGAGATGTCTTGGTAGCTCCTGGGGTCCAGACTGACACTTCAGTCCTATCTCTGGAAGCCTCCAAAGAAGCAATCTTCTTGGAACAACTGTGTGTGAGCTACAGGCTCTGATGCGGTGCCTATTTGGGAACAAAAGCAAGACATCCCTGTGGGCTACAGTCCAAGACCTATTTCTTCAACAGACACATTTTTAGGATATTTTWAACTTATTTTAGTATATTAAGGCAATCCTGTAAATCTTCTCAGAGGCTTTGAATGCTTTCCTGTGTGTCACTAGGCCCTGATACCTCTGGCTGTGGAAGGCACAGAAGTTGGCAAGATAAAGGCTTCTCATGCTCTGGCAAAAATTGCTGCTATCTCCAATCCAGACATGGCATTCCCAGGGGAGAGGGTAAGCTTAAAAAAAAAAAAAAAAAATCTTAATTCCTTTAACAAATGAAAATTGCCAAGATCCGTGAGCTGGAAAAGCAGTGAYATGCCTTATCTTCTCAGGTGTATGAGGTGGTGAGGCCCCTCATCAGTCTGCTGAACACAGAGAGAGATGGCCTCCAGAATTACGAGGCTCTGTTAGGTCTCACTAACTTTTCAGGAAGAAGTGATAAACTTAGGTGAGTTTAACTGCTTTTTGACCTTCTTTCTTCCCCAGGAGTGAATGTGAATTTCAGTTCAATTCTCTTCTTGTAGGACTATGAAGACTGGTCAGTTTGAGCTACCTTTTGGCAGAGCTACAAAGGTCTCAGAACTAAAAGATTAATAAAATAGCCAGGAAGAGGAGAGTGGCACATCTTCCTCTAGAARGAGGAAAGACATGAACCTAATCTGCATTAGATAGGGAATGAACTGCATGTCATGAGCTCCAGTGCTGTGGACACTGATTTGTTTCAAGGCCYTCCTTGCCTGCAGTTAATATTTTATAAGTTGGTTATTGCTGGTCCCATGATGTATTTTATTTGACTGCTCTTCAACACAGGATGAAGATAGTCAAAGAGAGGGCCCTGCCAGATATTGAAAACTACATGTTTGAGAATCACGACCAACTTCGACAGGCAGCCACAGAGTGCATGTGCAACCTGGTGGTCAACAAGGAGGTAAGTCACCGGGCATCTCGGACTTGACTGCGTGCACCAGTTCACGAGCCACTGCGATGAGGCATTCCTAAATGTGTTACCTCTGGATATCATGGGGGTTTTTTAGGTTCAAGAGCGGTTTGTGGCTGACGGAAATGACCGGCTGAAGTTGGTGGTGTTACTGTGTGGTGAGGATGATGAGAAAGTCCAGGTTGCAGCGGCAGGAGCCCTGGCCATGCTTACAGCAGCACAAAAGRAACTCTGCTCTAAGATGACTGAAGTGGTAAGACCATAAGTCTGATTATTGGCAGTGTAGACATACCCTTGAAGGGGCCTGGCTCAGTCATGAAAATGCCTCTCGAAAGGAAGATGTAGTCCACCAGTTTGATAGTGAGGAACRTAGCGGTGAAGCTGAGACCTGGGTGTGCATGCTCCTAGTGCATCCCTGCACAAAGTAAACCAGCCTGCCTTATACTAGACTTCATCTCGGAGCCGAAACATTTTTATATAACTATTCCTCAAGCTAAGTCCAGAATGCTAACTGTCAAGCAAGGTTAGGAATGCAGAATATTATTCTATAAGCCCTTAAAGCTTTTGATAGATAACCTGAAATCCAAACCTTGTTTCACTCAGAAATGAGAAGAGCTTAATAGATAACCTATTGAGCTTTACAGATCCCAAAACATCTCCATTTCCTGCACAGATCTGTATGTCCTGAGAACTCAGACCCTGCATAGCTGAATGTCTGTGAAGACCTGTGGTTGAGAACTCATGAACCCTGTTGTGTTGCACACACATTGGTGTTGGACACTGGGGCTTGTTAGAATAAAAACGATTAATCAAGCCAAAGGAGGGGCTCAGGAAAATCGCAGTGGGGGAGTGGGTGGTCTGCTTGTGGTCATCTCAGCTGTGTCAATACTCTGATCAGATTCTTTGCACAGAGATTATGCAGCAGCCTAAACATGAAACGTGTTTCATGTGGTGCTAGTGCCATGAAAGCTTCTGACTTTAGGATAACAAAAATTGGGTTCAAAAGTTTGGAGTCGGGTTTCCTTAGTTAAAGAATCAAATAACTGCACCTGACATGAGTATTGAAGAGGTGAGTCCTGAGAGGTGCTTCCTCCTGCCTTGCCTTGAGAAATGCCTTGCCAATCTCTCATTCTTGGTTGAGGTATTCTTAGATCAATACTAATGATCTCTCTCTCCCTTGAAGACCACCCAGTGGCTTGAAATCCTGCAGAGGCTCTGCTTGCATGATAACATGGAAGTGCAGCACCGAGGACTGGTCATCGCTTTCAACTTAATCAGCGCTGACAAAGAGCTAGCGAAGAAGCTGGTGGAGACAGAGCTCCTAGAGATCCTGACATACCTTGGCAAGCAAGAAGATGACCCCAAGAAGCAACACATCATTAATGTAGCACGTGATTGCCTCACAAGGTGCATGGATTATGGGCTGATCAAACCTCTCTCTCGGGCATGAGGAAATGAAAAGCTCCAAAAAAAGGCTGAGTGGCGACAAAAGCTACTGAGAAATGTGGAAAAGTGAGAGCCATGAGGAAAATCTAGTGCCATTGTCGAGGCATGGAATAGTTTGGGAACAACTTTGGAGGATCAGAAACTGTATGAGGAAAAGGGGGGCATTTGCCTGGGAAATTTGGAAGATGTCCATCTGAGTAATTCCCAGATGGTGTAAATCCTTTCTTTGCCCCCATTCAACTGATAATGAAGAAAGCTTCAAGGCCCAGCTGTAAAAGTCTGTTGTGTCGGAAATGTGCCAGGGGGCTGTTGGAAGGAAACTCAACTGAGCTGAAATCTGTTCCGCAGCCGTCTACAGCTCCTGATACTTCTGGAATTCCTAGCACTGGTGGAACAGGGAGGGTTAAATGCCTTCTATTCTGTAGTCAGAAAATAGGTTGGGTTTTAGCTGTGTGCTTTTTTGTTCATTTATGGTATCTTTAAGCAGCCTTAAGTGGTGTGCCGAAGTGTGAGGATGGTGGATGAACTTTCAATAAATTCATTACTTTGTTCCATGTGGAATTAGTGTTCTGCTTGTATTAAGCAAATGGAGAATCTAAGGCAACTCCCACTTGCAGCTTTGCATCATACCCAGGAAGCTGGAGTGATCGGTAGCACAGGCTGAGTTTTCACCACTTGCAAACTATGTGCAAAGCCACCATGAAAGGCTGTGCGAGGAGGTGGCACTAATGGGTTAAGCTGAGGTTCACACCAGGGCACAGTGTTTGGCTCAACAGGAAATGCTGAAAATCTCATGTATGGAAGAAGCAGAATGAGAAGCAAACACACCAGYTGGTCATCACAATAAACTTTATTAAATAAATGCTTACATTCACATGATATGCATGGCATGATTAAGTGTTGAGGTTTGGAGGTTATGAAAGGAACCATGGAGGATAGTTTTTCCTTGTATGTTGATTAAGGAAAAAAAAATGGAAAGTGCCTCTAGCACTAGTTAGAAAAGCAAGRATTTTTAAAGTAATAGGTTTGACAACCTAAAGGCAAATTTATTTGGAGGGTGATTCTAGCTGTGTATGATGTCATTATTCAGTAAAACCACTGGTGCTTTATAATCACACTAGGAGGATATCAGACTGTTCTTCCAAACCAAATGAACCACACTATGATTTGTTTTCAATCAGCCTTTACTTTTGGATACCCAGTTTTAGGAATTTTGGATCTGTCTTTCAAAAGTACTTTGCATCCAACTCTATACTGAGAGTTTTATCTAAGCAGTCCTGAAACCAGGACAAAAAATGCCATTGGTATCTAAGGGCAGTTATGCCAAGTTTTCCTTCTCCCACTAAAGCTCCTCTTTGGAGCAACTGGGTTCTTCTAACCCATACTGACTGTTGCTGAAGTTGAGTGGGGAAGCTACTTCTGTAAAAGCAATTTATTTGTATTTCTTAGCTAAAACATGGACAGAAGGACACATTTTTACTTTCCTAGATATCTGAATAGAGGCTGACTTTTACAAAAATGACTTCTAACACTGGATGCCTATGCTGTTTGGTAGCTTTTCTGAGCAGTACTACGAGTATGGGAGTGAGCTGGTGAAAGCCAGGGTCTTCCAGTTTCCTGTCTTGGCAGAGAGGCTTTCACTTGGCAATGCACCTGTGTGCCATCAAAGGCTGAGCATCAGGTTTTGCAAGTCCTTGAAAGGAGCCTTCAGGGAATGAAGTAATTCTACTGACATTCAAAGTATCTCTTTTYTCTGCATTATTGAAACCTTACATTTGATTTATGTTGTGGTTTAACCCCAGCAGGCAACTAAGCACCACACAGTTGCTTGCTTGCTCCCCCCCTGTAGGGTGGGGGAGAGAATCAGAAGAGTAAAAGTGAGAAAATTTGTGGGTTGAGATAAAGACAGTTAAATTGGTAAAGCAAAAGATGCGCATGCAAGCAAAGCAAAGCAAGGAATTCATTCACTCCTTCCCATCGGCAGGCAGGCGTTCAGCCATCCCCAGGACAGCAGGGCTCCATTACGTGTAACGGTTACTTGGGAAGACAAACGCCATCACTCTGAATGTCCCCCCCCTTCCTTCTTCTTCCCCCAGCTTTATATGCTGAGCATGACGTCATATGGTGTGGGATATCCCTTTGGTCAGCTGGGATCAGCTGTCCCGGCCGTGTCCCCTCCCAACTTCTTGTGCACCCCCAGCCTGCTCRCTGGTGGGGTGGGGTGAGGAGCAGAGAAGGCCTTGGCTCTGTGCAAGCCCTGCTCAGCAGGAATGAAAACATCCCAGGGTTATCAACGCTGTTTTCAGCACAAATCCAAACCAGAGCCCTGTACTAGCTACTATGAAGAAAATTAACTCTACCACAGCCAAAACCAGCACAATTTAAAACAGACTGTAGAGGCTTCCCAAGAATGTCTGGGCTTTTAGAGAGGACAGCATTACAAAGAAAATCCTTCTACTTCAGATATAGTGTAAAAAAATTCAAATATATATAACCATTGACCTATCAGGGCCTTGTTGGGATCCTATATAGTTACCTGTTTCCAGTTATCATATAACAAGTGTAGATTTAAATTAGCTCTGGATGCTACACAGACCAATATATTTCTTAAAATTCTTTCGTGAAATGGAAAGGATGGAGGAATAATACCAAACACAATGCTTCTTTCTAAGCCAGAGAAACGACGGATGCTGTCAAGAATAGCATGGTCCTCTAGCCCTCCCTCCATTTTCTTTAATGATATATTTGACTTTGACTTTTTCATTTCTGATTCTAGTACCCCATAGTATGCTTTTACCTCTTCCTCACTGTAGCACAGAATAGCAATATCTTTCTCAGAGTAACCCTTTTTAAGATATGCATGACAACGTTCTGCCACATACTTTGCTATTCTATTTCTGTCTAGGTTGTGTTCTATTTCAATACAGCCTCGCACAGCATGAGCACATGTGGCTCCGCATAGTAACTTTTCCAAACGTCGTCTGGGAATATTTAGGGCAGAGGACTTTACAGTCATTTCCATATTTTCTTTTAGATAGCTATAGATACTGTTAGCATTACGAACCACTTTGGTTAGTGACTCGACAGGATCATGCCATGTTGTGTCTGGAAGACCAGTTAAGAAGCAGTGACTTGTCTGTAAGTAGTCCAAGAAAATCCAGAAAAAGCCGGGCTCAGGGAGATGCGATGATGAAGTTAGTCTCAAGGCTTTCTTATACCAATCACCGTCCCCATCTTGGAAATTCTGTGCTTCATCAATTATTATGTGCTTCACATAATCAAAGCTTGCCTTCAAAAAGGCTACTCTTGTCACAGCTTGGCAAATGTTTTTCTGCCTACAGAAGAGACACGAGTAGATTAAAAACAATCTCTGCATTGCAAACTACTGGTTATACTTGACTGGAACAAAGTGAATGCTCATGATATTGAAGTCATATTTATTAGTAGATGCTCAGGATGCTGAGAAAATAATTTGAGCCTTACTAAAAACACATCCCAGCTACATACTTCAAACACTGACTGCAGTGGTGGTGGACCAAATAGCACACCAAATATACTAATCAATACTCAGCGATTTAAAAATGCTGGTGAAATAACAGGATGTTGAAATGAACAACTGGAGGAAATACTTACCGCACAAAATCTCTCAGAGGCTGGTTYTCACATACATAAAGAACTTCCCCTTGTGTGCACTGCAGCATGGTTCTTATTCTCTCTATGATCTTGAGGGCCACTATAGTTTTTCCTGTTCCTGGTAGACCATAAACATACAGCTTCTTAGTTTTGTGAAGATTTTCTGACAGCAGCTGGTATTGTTTGATGGTCAAGAGGTTCAAAAACTCAAAACCAACATGGTCACTTAAAAAGGACTTGAAAGTCAGCAGAGCTACTGTGAGAGCATGCAAGAGGGCCTTCAAGTTCTCACTGTTGATTAGGCTGTAGTTTTGGGGATACATTTCTTGAATATTCAGATCCCATTCTTCTCCACAGTTGATTTGGGGAGGCAAAGTCAGTAGCTTTGGTATTACACACAATTTGTGAATATAGCCCCCAGTGTTGACTAATTTCTCCTTCAGCCTCCAGGCTATGTGTCTTGAGTATTCAAACAAATCCTTTGAGATATGACGCTTACAGATTGTATAGAGGATAGGTGGCCTATACTTGGCTATTAGGAGAACATCACAAATTATGTCTTGGTTTTCTGGCAAGCCGACTTCAACAGCCCAGCTTCTGGAAAATATCAGAATTCCCTCAGAAAGCTGCTTCAATTGATTTTCCATTAAAATATCCAACCCTGGATGCTCTTGGAGGAGATCTTCACTGAGTTTTTCTGGAGTATATATTATGCTGTGGGATTTCACTAACAAGGCAAAGCAGAAGAAATGGTTAGTGTTAGTATAAGATATGCAAATCCTGCGCTCTAAAATGATTCTCTAGGAATTAATATTGGCGAAAGGCTACAACTACAGACCGCAGCTGCCTGAAATACTTTTTTTGCTTCTTCAAAACTTTCCTTAACTACTCCCTGTGTTTCTAGATTCTTTTGCAAAGACTACCTCCTCAAGGAACTCAAACCTCATCTGTGGTGGTGTGTCTCCCCCTCACTCAAGCAGTAACCACCAGTGGGGGTCGTGATGGCTGCATCTGGCTTAAGGTGGACTTTGGGGAGACAGATGGCAACACGGTAGCTAAGGGCTGTCGGGCGTAGGGACCCAGACGTCTTGCTGGTATGCAAATATGACTATAAGTCAATCATCTTACTCTACAGGCAGCCCAGGGCCCCTTGAGCTCTCCTGCACAGCAGGGCTGCGCGCCAGGATCTCCCCTTGAGGAGGGACGCCTCTCAAGGTTACTCCTCCAGGTTGAGAAAATCCTTATCGCATCAGATACTCGGTAAGTGAATTGGGAATAAGCATGCTGAAACTTTGTAATCTTAGCTAAGTGATATAAAGGATTGATTGCGCATATATAATCCTTCAGACATAAACCATTGACCAAGTCCAGGACTAAGTTTGGATCCAGCCGCACCTAGACTCCTCTAAGGGAAGGAGTTTAGAATGCAAGGGGGTCCTCTCTGAACCTCGTGACTCAACAGGAGGGTCTCCCTAACGGTTTTATCTGACCCTGTCCTCTATGCAGTAAATAATCAAGTGTACCTTGCTATTGAATCTTGTTAAACCACTGTCRTGTTTACTATTGAACTTTGTTAACTCACTATCTTATATCAATAAACATATTGCTGCTTCTCTCTTAGGAGTGAAGTGCATCTCTCTCTCCGTGACATATCTCCTACCCAGGTCTCAGTCCCTTTAGTAAAATGCCAACACAGGACCAGCTGTTGCCAACCTTGTTTAGGAGACCTCGCGAATAAACAAACAAACAATAACGGCTCAATACAAAAGCCCCCAGACACCTGACTGATCTTGCAATGCCACAGAAATGTTGGACTGTAACCAGCAGCAGACTCTCCACTCTGGTCCCAGCCCCAGTCACTTTATGTATTTACATTGGGCTGATTCCAAGTGACCATCTCCTCCTGTCTTTCCCATTTTTCACCAGATTGCGAAAAGACGTTGGCATGGCTGTGCTCAGTCCCCAGAGAAGCTCAGCTAGCTGAGCTCCGTCACATCCACATATCAATAGCTGGCAGACGATCAGTCCTTGGGGAAGGGGATCATCAGGCATTTTAATGCAATGTTGCTGTCAGATCTGCAAACTATTTCCATCTCTTTCACCTGTTTAAAGGTGTCTTCAAACTCATCTTTGACCTTGACCATACCCTTAAGATTCATGTTGTAAACCTACCAGACAGTGAAAGCAATGTGCAGACCTACCTGGAAACAGTTGCTCACAAAGTTCATCAACATTGTCAAGGCCCTGGTGTGAATAAACTGGCTTGGCAAGAGGTGGCCCGTCTGTCAGACTGAGCTCTAGCCTAAAGGTCTCAGAAAACTTTGAAAGATCTGGAAAAAAAGAAATAAAAACATGATACAGCATGAGCATTTGCTGTCCCTCAGTGCAAGAGCCACAAGCTGTCCTCACGCTGGTTTTAAATCTTTTGCTCTTCTTTGAAATAACAAATGCAATGCATAGACAGAAACCTTGCAACTCACGTGGACAGCAGCTGATTAGCAATAAAACGGGCTCAGGTCATGGACCATGGAGCTGCTCTTGGTTTCCTTACCTCATTAGCTGCTGTTGTGACTTCTAACTCTGTTAGTGATACCCCTTTCACTGCCCAAGGATTGGCGAAAGAACAATTTATCTGTCCACAGCTCTCAGCTTATTAGACTGGCAGCAGCAGTGGAGAATGCCCCTAAAAAGCAGGAGGGAAAGTATAGATTAAGCCTGAAAGCAAATGTCAATTTGCAAATGGCAAGTGACATGGACTATGGCAATTATGTAAAAAACCACGTGCACTGGGGTCTAACCTCAAAAGCGGTCAACTTGAGGCACGGAGAGCTCATGCTGCAAAAGCAGGTGCTAACATTGGCATTAATAAGCTGCTAGTGACCAGGACTTGCTGCAGCCTGAAGCGTTTTTATTATCATTATCATTAAGGAGTGTAAGCAGCAGAAAGACAGGTATTTAGCAAGGACCTGAAGCAGTCAAACTGGTTGGTTTGGTCAGGCGCCCAAAGAACACTGAAAAGCAGGTAAAACTATCTAAGGCAAACAACACAGCCAGGCCAGGAGCAAGAAAATAAAAGGAAATATCGAAAATGGAAAGGGATTGTCCCGGCTCTTTTGGACCTGGATCAGCAGCGGTCATCCACGCAGCCCACTCGTTCGCACTCAGTCTCCTGATGGTGCTGCCTTCCACTAGCCACGAGTCCGGGTCTTCAGAAAATGCGACGCAAGTAAATGGCTGAATTTTCACAGCGCAGACGTAGCCACAGTGATTTCCAGCCTCGCAGTATACTTTGAAGATTTTGTGTTCGTACCTTATGTTGTGTGTATTTCCATTCCTGCAGAAATGGAAGAGGGTTAATTTGTTTTGAATAGAATTGATTAGGAGACTTAATTTTTCAAGGTCCTTATCATCACTGCTGAATCCCTGCACTCTGCTGTTATCATCCACACCGATCCATAAATACCCGCCGYCTCTGTTTGCAAATCCAGCGATATACTGAGGTAACATCTCTCTGACACGAGTCAAAAATTTTTCAGATGAATAGTGTTTAAATTCCACATCTCCTGACTCTGTGAAAGTCAACGTCTCTCCATATCGCAGTTGGTCCCTATTAAATAACTCGGCAACAGTGGTATTTATAATATCCGTGTCTCCTTCAATAGGCTTTGTCTTCCTGATTTTAGCAGGTTGTGGGCTAAGCTCTCTCCTGGCGTTATCTTGCTTTTCTTTAAGGAAAAAAAAAACTTCGGAGGGCTTCACGTGGGAAAGAGAAGAACCACCTTTTGCGTGCAACCCCGTACTCAGGCTACAGATACGTGGCTTTACTGTTGTAGGGGTTAAGGATGTGTTTTCACTGCTCCAGGTTTTAACAAAAATCAAAAGGTAATCATCTTGCTGTGCAAAGTCCAGGTATTTTCTCCAATCTGGAAACACAACAAGAAACCGAAAAGTCTCTTCTAAATCTGATCCGATCTTATCTCTCTCCAAGTTGTAGTTTTCATTTTCAATCTCTGCTTTTACGACACCTCCTCCAGAGTTCAGCAAGGCACATACTGCACAGGCAAGGGTGTATTTTTGATCTTGTTTTGAATTTTTTGGTATCTTTTTTCTTGCTTTTTCACCAAAACATATTTTTCCAACACACAAAACTACTTCAGGATACTTTGTTGCTAAATTAACCCAGACCATCTGCTGTTGTCGATTGTCTTCAAGAGCCATTCTGGGCCTGAAACAATTGTAAAAAAAATTGCTTACCATTTATGCTGAAACATAATCTTCCAAAGACTTCCAAAAACATTAGCTAAACAGTGGCCATCCTTTGAACAATAAATACACCGAGTCACAGAGATGAGAGCAACAGGAATTTTCCTCCACTTCCAAAGAGAGTGCTTGCTTAAAACTCAGATTTGTCCCCAGTGCCCAGGTGTATATTTTTCTGTTCTTGAGCATGAGGGGATGTAGGGACCTTGCTGCCACCTGTCCCTTTGAACACAGAAGCAGCCCCAAATAGTTTCTCTACAGCCAGGCTTGTTACTCCCTTCAACACCATCCCTTTACATATTCCTAGACTGCATGCCCCCTCCTCCTCCCCTGTAATGACTCAGAAAAGGCTGTGCTAAGCCTCACCTCGATCTTAAGAATCCAGTAATCTTACCGATTAATAATAAATAATAACAACTGACCCTTCTACATTCAGCTCTATTTGGCCACCCTTGCTAGTAAGGCGGCTGAATCTCGGCTGATTGCCACTTGGCACTCAGACTGCAGGCAAATCTTGTGAAATGGTGGCAAACTCCATCTGCATCACATTTAAGCCAATTCCTTAAAATGAAATCCAGCCCCCTTGCTACAAAACACATCTGCGGTACAAAAGCACCTGGAAATAAATGAAAGCATGCCTAGAAGAGATCTCGCCCGTGACAGGAGCGCAGCTTATTTCCAGTAGCACAGATTTGCCTTCCGTGTGGCCAAATACTAGGCCAGAGAGCTGAGTTATGGTACAACTAAAGCAGCAAGGATGTTAGTGTGGGCTAATTTTTGCTACCAGGTAGAGGAATTTTCCCATCCAGTTCCACGAGCCCCCCTCTAGCTTGCTGCAACAGGACAGCCTGGCTGACTGCTGAGATCTCAGACTCCCCCAGTGTGACAGACAAAAGGACTTACCCACCTCTTCTTAGCTCTGGGCTAAAACGTCAATATTTGAAATATCAATTTTAAATCCTTAAATATTTAAGTCCCAGAATGATGCATGGCAGAAATGGGGTACATTGCAAAGTATCCGGAGCGTGTTACCTGTTTTCTCCTCTGCCCCTCCCTCTATTAAAATCTAGGAGAAACAAAACTCGCCTTGTTGCTGGTTTCACTTCTTCTCTGCTGGTTTTGTTTTCTTCTCCTCTCTGTTTCCTGTGATGGAGCACCAGTGTCCACAGACTTCACTGGATCTTTCTAGCTCTATCTGAAGTTCAAAACCTGTTTTTGCTGGAAGCCCAGCCCTCCGGAGCTATTAGTTCCCTCCCCCTGGCACTCTTCTAGTGGCCAAAGCCTATCAGAGGAAAGAGACAATAAAAAAATTAGAAGTAGTCCCCCAAGTTACATCATTTACATACGTCACTGCTTGTTCAGTCTGAAAAGTTGGTGTTCCATTAAACTTTTAGAGCTGCAAAGTCAGAGATACAGTTCTGGAAGCCRGGAAGCTGGATAGCAAGCTAGAAAGTCCCGTGCAGAAGATATGGTCTGCGTATCTTCCTTCGCAACATCTGCAATATGAGATTCAATTTTCTTACCTTTTTGTACTGACAAAGCACACTAAAGCTAATAATTTTATACTGGAAAATGCCCATATACAACTTTCAGCTGAAATAATTAAAGTTATGGGTTAAAACTGTCTCATAACTTTTCACCGTGAAAGTGATCCATGCAGGGGCCACTTTGGAGCATCCTCAACGTTGCCTCCCTCCTTGGGGCAAAATTCCAGCAAAGGCACTGAGATTGGAGCAATAGTGACAGGACTGACAACAGGGAAGTTTGTGGGCTTGACTGCAAAGCCTTTAGAGGCCCCGCGCAGYGGTGGATGAGTGTGCCCTGGGTATCGGCTCAACGAAGATGTGTATTTTTTTGAGRGGAGATGAGAGAAAATGAAATAGTGCGGAAAAAGAGCAAGCTAGCGCTAGACTGTGGAAAGTTGCTTGCAGAACAGGAAGGAAATAGAAACATACTCTGTTTGTGGGCAGGATTACAGCTTTGTGTACAAAGTAAAAATGCGTTTTAGCTTTTGATTCCACACTGTATAAAAGAGAGTCTCCTGCTCAACCCCCTTGGCAGGAGCTGGTGTAATACCCCCCTTCCTTGCTTTGCCCCTYGTCTTCTCCTTTCTCTTCATCTCCCTTCAGACTCCATTCTGGTCTCCCGGGCTCCTCTTTATTCATTACAAAGCACAGGTTTTCCCAGTTGAATTTTTCATGGTGTCCACCACCAGTTACTGAAGACTTCCCTACCTTCCTTGCAGATTTCTCCTCCGTGGCTGCACAGTCAGAATGAAACCCACAGGTGCATGGGGTGGGTTAAATAGCTTTTAGTTCTTRAACTCCGAGTCTCCCTACGTACTTACTACATCATGGGGCTGCCTTTGCCCCTCAGATTGGATCCTCCCCTTGATCCCGCTCAGAAAGGCCCCTAGCAGGGTCAGAAACCCCCTCCCCAGGAAAACCGTGTGAAATACGTCTCCCCAACAGGCACGCGTGTTACGCAGGAATTTCTTGCAAACTGCTGCCCATCAGGAGYGTAATAAGTAATTGATTGCTAATTGTTAATCAAACTTTTAAGTAGTTAAAAATAATTAATGATTGTGAAAGTTGTTCAAAAGGGGTCATGAATCATAAAACCAATAGTCTGTTGAAAAAGAAATTAACTGCTAAGCAACAAATGATCATGAGTAAAGTACAAGGAACTGAAATCCACACAAKGGGATATGGTCAGTTAAGACATTCTGTTTCAAGAAGCAGTGATGTAGAAATAAGGGAAAAACAAATTGAACCAAGTACGAGGGGGACGTGACAAGAGGAAGACAAGGAGCCTTCATCCCGACGACCACCAGGAGGCGGGAAAGAATGAAGACGACCCCCTAAGAGCRATCCACGCAGACGCAGAGCATGCCACAGAAGAGACGCCCACACCGGAAAAGAAAGAGTTTAAAACCAGAGATTTTCCGGGAAGGGGCGCGCGCCGTTGGTGGRGCAGGAGACTCCCCGGCCGCCCAGCGCTGKTTTGCTTACTTTAATAAATCAAATTTTCTAATTGGCTAGTCTCTGTCATTTGGCTGGACAGGTAAAACTATAACAAGGAGGAACTGGGTTGCTGCTTTAAAACAACAGGATGAATTTACTCATCTGCCCTTAAGCAAACGTTTTATTTAAACTTCAATATTAGATCGTGATACTTTTCCTTTCAATGCACCTTCTGTTCAATTGTTGGAATATTTCTATTTCCCCAACATATTTTTTTTGTGTGTGTTTTTTCTTCCCTTTTTTTTTTTCTTAATTGTTTTCACGGCGATACCCCGCTCACCACGCAGCCCCTTGTCGTGGAGCCGCTGATACACAACATGGAGCCGGGAGACCCTCAGGACTTCACGGCGTTTGAGGCAGTGACTTACCCCCGCCTCGGCTCAGCAAGTCGCGTCGCTGAGGAAACGAAAGAGAGAAAGCGAAACAGCTCCAGCGGCGGCTGCCGCAAGGGAAAGGCCACGCACCGCCGGCCTAGCTGGGCCGGGCCTCCCGCCTCCTCAGGGCGGGAACCGCTCCCGCCGCGCTCCGCTAACGCGCCTTCCTATTGGCGCCCACCCGGCCTCGCCGGCAGTRCCGCGCGCTGCCATTGGCTGCTGGCCACCGGAGGGTGGGACAAAGGCGGCGGGGTTGGGCTTGCGTGAGCGGGAGTGAGGTGGGTTGAGGGCGGCTGGGGGTGCAGGGGGCTCTGGGGTATGAGGAGGGGCTGGGGGGGCCAGGGTAGGGGAGCAGGACGGGGGGAGGATATCTGGGGGTTAGGGGGATGCAGGGGGCTGAGGGGGATTGCGTGGACAGGGGATCCGGGGACTGAAGAGCTGCAAGGGGCCTAGGGAGGGCGATGGGAAACAGGGTGTACATGGGTGGCATGAGGGAAGGGCTAGATCAAAATAGGCCTCTGGACCCTTGGAGACCTACTGACCTCAGCACTGTTTAAGGTATGACAGTTKTTTTCCTCTTGGTTTTGGCCGGTACTCGCTCTCCTGACCTTGGAATCCCAACTTGTGACCTATCTTCCCTAGCTCCAGCTTAGTTCGATCAGACATGTCACCCTCCTCTCTTTGCTCCCCTGCCCGATGTGCTTCATCCCCATGTTATCTGTAACAGTAGGAGATGATAAGGAGAAAAAACCAAACCCTTAGTTCATGGATGAGCATAAAACTTAAATCAGCTCTTTTTATCTGTTGCATGCTTGCAGATCAGCCAAAGCTTTAATTAATGCCTATTTGGAGTCTCTTCTGCCTTGTGGGGAGGCAGTAAAATGGACCAATGTGTCAGAAGGAAAAAGAAGGGTTTTGCTGGCTTAGCTAATGGTGTTTGGGAAAGGGAAATGGAAAGCTTTTGCCCGTGTTACTCTACCAACATGGCTTTGTCATGCACACAGCTGAACAAACAAGCCCTGTGTGGAGAGACGATGTCCCTACTGATGGTGCAAAGTACCACCTCGTCCGTGCTGCTGTGTGACAGAGGTGGGTACAGGAAGGTAGAAAGAGCAACTCGGGGCTCAGTTTTTCAGGCTTGCAACAGCCACTCCTGCCTCATCTCCAGGGGTCAGTGTTAACTTAGTGCAAACTGTCCTGTAGAAWGCCATGTGATCCTGAAAAGAATTAACCCAGAACCCAAGTTAATCTGTGTTTGTTGGGGGTGGGGAGGTGTGTGTTTGTTTACTTTTTCCTTTAGAAATAAAACCTTTTCTGTTCTAGTTCCTGACTTGGGAGCAAGCTCCTTATTGAATGGAAATAAATTTGCCCAAAGCAATGATGAGCGAAGTATAGTCTGAACTGGTATTGCTGAGACTTTGTGTCTTTGCTCTGACCAGGGCATGATCACGTAATCTTCTCTCTGAGCTTATTCAGGCTAAGCTCATCTAGAGTAAACAGCTTTGCTTCTTCTTGAAACTTTTTGATGCACCCTAAAAAATACTGAAAAAATATTAAGAATTTTTAGCCATTTCTTTTACCAGCAGAAAAACAAAACCTTGATTTGAAACGTGAGTAGTGCAAATACTTGTTTGGATTTGTGTATCTTGCCGCAATGCTGGGTTTAGTACTGAGCTTGCAGTGAGAGGGGTTTCTTGTTTTTCTCCTGTGTGACATGGCTTAYGAAACTCCAGATACTCTGCCGCTCTATCTTCTCCGTTTGTAAATGCAATGCAGACTCTGTAAAATGGAGTTTGAGCTGTCTGTCCTGTGGGCACCTCATCAGCAGTTGGTTCAGCTGTATTCTCATCTAGTGATTGCCAGCACAGAGGCAGGAGTATTTTCGGAAGCGAGCTGTGTGTTGGGCCTGGCTCCGGTGCTCTGCTCTGGATGAAGTGCAGCCCTTTGGGGGGCTGGGGGGACAAAGGCTGGGCTAATCAAGCAAGTATAGGAAAAGGTATGGAGCTGTTCTCTAATCTTGTTCTTATTCTCTTCCAGGTCTTGGTGACAGCTTTACATTCATTTCTCCCCTCCTGTGGAGAAGGAAGCTTCTATGGGGAGTATGTACCTTGGAGTATGGTTATGGTGGTTTTCACTTAACAGGAGAAGCCACGTGGTTTCTGTTAAGGAAGTAGGGAAAGCAACTCAGTTGCTAATGCACTGATTTTTTTTAACAGTGTCTAGATGAGTTGTGAATGTGGCTTAGATTCACTAAGCATTTTTTTAGAAGTCTAGTTCTGACAGTAGTGTATTGGGCAACTCCAGTGCTGCTGTTAACGTTGATGTAGTTGTATTAAGCAACAGAACAAAGCATCCTGAATGTATATATGATACATGACTATACAGAAGTCACCAATTAGTATGTAAGTCCAAAGSTTGATTTAATAAAGTTGGTGTTCCTTGAAAAAATCTTTTCTTGTCTATCTTTAGACCATCATGGCTTTAATAACACTATTACAGTTAAAAAGCAGATAAACGGGAATGTTTGTGTAACCCAAATCGGCTTTGTAGCTTTTGTTTTAGACAATAAACCTGATAAACAGGTATGTATTTGGCTACTAAGGACAGGAGGGTTAGAAGCAGCAGTCAAATCCAAGTTGGTATTCTGCAGCCATCTGCAGGAACACTAATAAAATCTGCCAGGTAACTGCTGACTGAGCCTGTCACCATTGTGGGCTGAATGCCTGTTAGTCAGCTGGTCATTAAAGAGCAATTTAACATTCAAAAGAGTAATTACAGCTGTTCAGAACTGCGAGGGTCAGATGTGGGTGGTTCTGTGCAGGTCTTGGAGGTGCCGTGGAGTTAGCCCAATCTAAGTTTGGCAGGGACAGGGTGGTGTGCAGCATGGTGTGGCTGGAGGTGGAGCAGAAGGCAGCCAGGACCTGATGGGCGGGCATCTGGTGGCCATTCTGGAGAAAGGAAGAGACATTAACCTGGGAGAAGGAGGTGTAGAGGCCCTGGAGCAGCGTGTGTGCAGGCAACTTGGTTGTGCTGTTCAGCAGTTAGTGAATCCTTCCGGATTAGAGGGGAGGATGGTGTAGAACTTGCCCAAGAGCTCTGCAGTGCTSGCGGGTGAGTCAGCATCGGTCAGTCTTCTGTCCCAGGTCTGCCCAGCTTCTCGCTGAGCAGCAGGCAATTTGGAAAGTATAGGAAGGACAAAAGGAAAATAAACCTATCCTGAAGCTGAGTTGTCAGTCAAATCCTTCAGCCCTTATTTAATGARCGGTTGCACTAGGGTCAACAGGACAATCAGGCCCACATCTGTCTCATCAGACACATTATAGTAGGACCGTGCAGCAGCAGTGGAGCATCTTAGATGCTGGTTTATCACAGAGATGATGACCTCTGTATGAAGCAAAACTGATGTAGCAAGTGATGTGAATTAAAATCCAACCCAAAGCCAGCTATGTTAAAAGTGATTTGAAATCTCAGAAAATCTCGCACCTTGATGCGATTTCTTTTCCAGTAAGATGTGTGCTCTTACTGGCTTTCTAACGGGAGAGAGGTGTCTTTATGGTTCCCATAACTACTTGAGAAAGGAGAAACGAGACAGTTTTTATTATTATTCCATAGTGGCACAGGTAGAAGGGTCTAGAAGTTGTATAGAGATAATGAGACAAGTGTCGTGGACAAATCTCATTTGTTACAATAGGTGTTTTCCAGAGCATCTTTGGGAGGATTCAAATTACTGTATTTTTCCATATTATTCAATAACCTTGCTATCTTGCTTACAGATGAGGGACGATATTAGAGATTTTTATCTTCTGAAGCAGAGCTAAAGTAGGGGGAAAATGAGAGGACTGGTTCAGTGGATTAAATGTTAAAACATATATCTTAATCTGGAAAGACCTTGTATTTTGTGCAGCAAACTTTGCTCCTCATATTCTATAAGCAAAGTCACTGTGATGTCTGGAGCAGCTAACTGCTGCTCCCTAGAGCTGAGCTGGGAAAAAAACCTTCCATCGTGAAAAATCAGGTGTYGAGCAAGAACCAGCTATAATGTCACACACATTTTTTCTCCTCTGTTCTCCTCTGTTCAATGAAAGCTTTCTTATATGAATGTGCTAATAATTGGGACTGGAATAATTGCAATGTCATACTTAAACATAAACATTAAAAATTCCCAGCCTACAAAATACTAATCTTACATCCATTATCATCATCCGCAAAGATGAAAGCAGCTTTAGTCTAGTCTCCCTTGTGTAAATAGAGCCCCTAGAGGAGGAAGCTCTGTTTTTCCAATCCTCAGAAATGTTAGGTTCTCAATCAAGAAAGAATTTTGCTTTATAAAAGCAGATAATAAGATTCAAATTAACAGAAAACAACTCCCATCAGTTGGCACAGTTGCTGCTTTAATCTGGTTTGTCATTTTTCTTCCTTGTGTAGAAAATGTAATCTCCCTCTTGTACCCTTGTTTGTACACATCACCCCTTGTGCCTKAAAAAAAAGTCTTAATTTAGAACTGTTGATGGGAATCGGAGGTATGATGTTCTCAGTTCAAAGGTGAGTAGCCTGAAAATGCAGGGAGACTTTTAAGAATAGCACAATCAGAGGAGAGGTTGAAGCCTGTCTCTACCTCTTTGACACGCACTGGTGCCAGAGCTCGCCCCGGGCAGCACGAGCACCTGTGAAGCTGTTAAGGAGTAACTCACCCAGAGAATTTTCCCTACCTCTTTAATTTGCTGGCTCATGCCCTCGAGCAGGACTTCTACCAGGGATGTTCTTTGATCCTAACATCTGCATTCTTCTTATCCAAATCAATGTTTCTTTCGGTTGGTCTTTGAAGGCATTTCTGTGCTGGCTGACAGATTGTGGCTCTCTGATCCCTCTGAAACTGTCACAGGATGTTTCAACAGTTAATAGACAAAGGGGCGAGCGTTACCAGAATTCACAAAGGCAGCAAAGCTCTGATGCGCCACCAAGTTTGAAGGAGCTTTAGAGCTCACTGATGAGCTGTAGTGGTCGAAAGTCTTCTGTGGGACATAAGAARGGGTGAATTTAGGCTCACTGCTACCCAGCTGCTAGCCTCAGAGATCTATCTCTGAAAGCACAGGGCAGGCCTTTCAGCTCTCGGGAGAGTACAGTTTGACAAGGTGCTGCAGCTCTGTGGCGTAGCCTGTGATCGGGCAGCGCTGGTGAGTCTTCACGTAACTGTACACACAGCGGTAGCAAAACACAAAGCCGGACGTGGACAGGGCCGTGGCGTTGACGCGGATTTTGCGGCACAGAGGGCACACGGTCTTCAGTTTGGGTAAGAGAGCCGAGCCGGCCCCGTGGTCGAGGTGCACGGGGGGTGGAGGAGTAGGGAGCGCTGTCAGAGATTTGATCGTCTCTTGGTTTTCTGAGGAGTACCACCAGTCCAGGAACTGGAGGAAGAACACACTGATGGACAGCCCGGTGGAAAGGGAGAAGGCAAAGCCACCCAACGCTTTCCTCATTGCTGACTGCACTTGTGTTTTAATGCTGTAGCAGAGAGAGAAGGTATGGAGAAATTGTTACTACTGCACGTTTGTCCATAAACCACGGCCAAAAGGACGTGGGGAGTAAGTCACTGCTTTATACAGCTTCTTAATGCTAAGGAAGTTGGTCAACGTATCCCGTGTTTGTAATGAGGCATCTGCTAGCATGTTTCTCCCAGATCCTTTGTATTTTAACAAAGCTTCAARTCCTGTTTTGTTCAGAAATCTACATTGGAAGAGTTTGGATTGAGGGGACCTGGACCACAGAGCGTTTCACTCATGGATCATCATTTTACAAGACATTCAGCGTGGTCATGACTAGCTGCTGCTCAGAACAATCAAAGAACTAAGCTTCAGTCCTTTTAGCAATATCATTGTAGTCTACTGCAACTGTTAGAGAAGTGCACAGGATAAAGGCTGAAGTGCCAACCCCCCCCCCTCCCCACATTGCAATTTTATTACCACAAAATCTTGTGAAGCTAATCCCTGCTACTTGTTTCCTTATTTACACTAACAATATAATTGGAGCACATTTCGCCAGAGATAAACTTCATCTTGAAGAACTTCTGGAGAACAAGACAGTTTTACTTGCAGGATCAGCTCCAAATTAACGCAGCCACAGAACCCTTTCGAAAGCAGCAGCTAAGCCATGTTCTGACATACCTGTGTGTTTGACTTGAGGTGGCTCCAGCCAATTTCTTCTCCAGGGCCTGGATATCCTCTGCAGTCAGTCTGACGAGGCGAACGCCAGCCAGCCGCAGCATGGGTGAATGATGCTGAGCTTTCCCGAGGATATAGCACAGTTGCTGGATAAGAAACCAGCCCTCCCAGGTCATGTTTACAAAGGGGTAGGCAGCTAGAAAGGCTCTGTAAAAGCGCTTCCACGACGACGATGGAGGGTGGATGGAGTACTCATCCTCTTCCCTCAGGCTGGACACCAGTTTCTCTAGCTTTCCTTTCAGGTAAGGAACAAGAACCAGCAAGAGGAGAGACTTCCAGTGCTGCCTCTTTGGCAGACCTGCAGTGGCCAGAGGTTGCTGTCTGCAATCTCCTATCGGTATCCTCTTTAAGCTATAGAAGTTTTCAGAAAAGGAGGCGCTGCACCTGGCCAGATAGTGCTGCTGGAGCAGCAAATCCAGAAGGACATAGATCTCATCAAACCAGTGCCAGAGGAAGCCGTATCGGCCAGGATTAGACTCAGCAAGCACCTATTGAAAGGGACACAAAACGGAAGGAACTGGAAGCGGAGTAAAGTTCTAAATCACAGTAGCTATAAGTTATGCCTCCAGTTGATAAAGCCGGCTGGGTGGGTCAAAACTGTCATGCTAGGTTGTGAGCGCGGCCAGAAGTAGACGCTGGCGATGAAGGGCTCAGCCCAGAGCCGTGCAGCCTCGCCAGGGTCCCTCTCTGCAGCAGTTTCCCCACAGACTATTCACCTCAAGACACCGTTCGCCTCAGAGTCCCGCTCCCCACAGGCCTGCAGGGAGGAGGACGCCGCCGGCCCCTTCTCTCCTCCCCTCACCCCAGGCCTGCGGCGTGCCTCACCCTTACCTTGACCAGGTGCTGCAGGGCGGGTTTCACGGCGGCCATCAGGCTGTCCTGGGCCACCGCCTCGAAGATGGAGGGTCGGTCGTCGCCGGCCGAGGCGGCCGTGAGGTGAGCGCCCAGCTCCGCCATGGCGCCGGCTGCGCCCCGCCCCGTCGCCAGGGGGAGCCCCCGCGCCGCAGGGCCCCCGCCCGGCGCAGCGGAGCACCGCCCCCCGGAAGCGCGGCGCGGGCGGCGCTCTGTCTCCTCCCGCGCCCCTCTATGGTGGCAGGGGCGCGGCCGCTCGAGGCGGGGGAGGGGGTTTATTCTCGCTCCTCGCGAGTCCTCCCGGCCCCTCCGCTCCGCTTCCGGTTCCGCCGCCGCCCCCACAGCGGTGTGTCCATCCCGCCGCCGTGAG